>REGO01000222.1:1431676-1565488 GCA_010120015.1 Rhombomys opimus | reverse complement strand
ACAGACACAGGGAGTCACACAGAGAGAAGGACAGGGAGAAATGAGGGCCTGAGCAACTGAGGAAGACACCGAGGTGGTGCCAGCTTCCAGCCTCCACACACACCTGCACAAACGAACACAAACAACTACAAAGCATACGCTTCCATTTATGTAAAACTTAAGAAAAGGCAAACCAGGGCCAGCAGGATGGCTCAGTGGGCTAAGGGACTCGCCCGCAAACCCCAGGATCTGAGTTCAATGCCCAGAGCCACACGAAGGTGGAGGGAGACAGCCAACTTCTGTAAGTCAGCCTCTGGCCTCCACGCATGTGCCGTGGCCTGAGTGCACCACACACACACACACACACACACACACACACACACACACACACAGCATGCACACGAACATAACTAACACATTCTTTAACTTTTAACAAAAGGAAAGCTGACCCATCAAACAGCACAGTAGCAGGAAGGAGAAGGAAGGACAAGCAAGGAACGTCGGGAAATGTTTCAGGCTGACTGACCCCTTTGTCTTGGTTACGCTGGAGGTAGTGTGTACACAGGCCAAACTTATCAAATCACACTCTCTAAATAGTGTGATTTGTTGAGCACCAGTCATATCTTAACAAACCTGTTTTAAAGTCCCATCTGGAATAAAAAAGAGGGAGACACACAAGCAGCAATTTGTGATTTTTTTTTTTAAATTCTTTGGCCTAGAACTACACTCTACCCACTTCTGAATCTCTAACAACCCCAATGGAGACATTCAAATGATTGAGTTATTATATACAACCAGCAGGCTGATGCAGCAACAACTGAAAAATCATAAAGTTAGCGACTATCTCCGAGTTCACGTTGACAACACCGTCATGGAATTATCAGCGGTACTTGTAATAAAACCTGACAAGATCATCTGGCCAACAAACAAACAAATAATGCCGAGCGAGAACGATCGCTGAAAAACAACGAGCGGCAAACCCCGCTAAGGCCACGAACAAAAAAAAAAAAAAAAAAAAGCAAAAAACAAAAACAAAAGCTGGAGAGACGGCTGGGCCTCACTGTGCAGCCCTGGCTGTCCTGGAACTCACTATGTACACCAGGCTGGCCTCGAACTCACAGAGATCAACCTGACTCTGAAATTAAAGACATGTGTCACTCCACCTAGCTCTTTTTTTTTTGGGGGGGGGTAAATTTGTTAATTTTTTTTTAAAGCCAAGCAGAAAGCAAGCAATGCAAGATGGCTCAGAGAGGTACAGGCACTTGCTGATAATCTGAGGACTCAGGTTTGATCCCATAGACCCACGTGGTAGAAGGGAAGAAGCAGATCTGACTCCGGCGAAGCAGGAAGACACCGTCACAGAGAAAAACCAGACAATTTCCAGAGTGATGCACTCTAGGAACTAGAAAAGCACTGGCCGGTGAGCTCTCTCTAAAGGGCTGGGGGCCTTTCAGGGCTGAGAGGCCGCTCCACCCTGAATTAGCACAAGTATCCAGGTGCCCTGTGCACGCCAGTCTGGGTGGGCTCCACTTTGGACCCACAGAGGGTGTGAGAAAAATGGTCACTGAGAGTCAACAAAGGTCTGCAGGGTAGACAGTACTGTCAACACCAGTTTTCCTGGTTTTGATCATTGTGGGATGGATATGTAAATTAATTAATGTTTGGGAAACTGAGTAAATTTGTCTGACTTCCACACACCCACTGAGACATGCACATACACACACACAGGAGCACACACACACACACACAAATAAATGTGAGACATTTTAGATAATAATAAGAACAACTAGAAAAGAATTAATGCTGAGCCAGATATTGAAACGAATTGTCCAGATAGGAAGTGACAGGAAAATAGATAGAGCTGTCAAACAAAATGGAAACTCCAGAAAACAGATCCAAGTTTATACAGTGCCTCAGCATTTAATAAATGCGGCAGCTCGAGTCAGTGACAAAGAACGTTTTTCAAGAGCTGTCACGGAACAGCTGGCTAAATATCTGACGAAAACAATGGGCGTCCTTACCTCACACCACATGTCATAAATAACTCCAGATGCAGAAGAGATGAAAATATATGATCTTAGGCTCTGGCAGCAGAGCCGGCTGAGGTAATATGGAGCCCGGCCGCTGCAAGCATCTAGAAATACTGAACGGAACCTAATTCCAAAGCACACGTGAGTCATGGCGGATCTTGTAAGAATGAAATAAAAGGAAACCCGCAGAGGCAAAGAGAATCTGAATGCCTGAATACTCAGAGACTCTCGGGGTCCCCGGAGGTCGTGAGGTGTGGGCGTGTAGCCGGAGAGGAGGAAGGAGAGAGACGTGGGAAGGGAACTGGTTATTAGATCTGGAAATGGGCCCTAACGCTCTGGGGCTTGGACTTCAGTGTGCAAACAAGGCAGGAAAGGCAGCCTTGCAAATGACAGAATCTCTCTCTCTCTCTCTCTCTCTCTCTCTCCCTCAATGTGTGTGTGTGTGTGTGTGTGTGTGTGTGTGTGTGTGTGTGTGTATTTGAGACTTGCCTGGAACTCATTCTGTTGCCCAGGTTGGCCTCCAACTTACGGCAATCCTCCTGCCTCACCCTCCTGAGTGCCGGGCCCCTTATAAATGAAACAGCCAAGGATTTCTCGTCTCACAAAAGTTTATGCTCAAGTGTTAGGATGAAGCAAGTGGTGGTCTGGAGATCCGGCCTGGCAGTTAAAAAGATCATACTGCTCTTCCAGAGGACCTGAGTTCAGGTCCCAGGACCTATGCCGGGGCTCACACATGCCTGGAACTCCAGCTCCATGGCGTCTAACACCATCGGCCTCTACAGGACCCAAAATCGCATGCATAAACCCACACAAAGACAAACAAATATACACACAACTTAAAATAAAGTAAAGCCCAAAGCAGTGGCACACTCCTTTAATCCCAGCACTCAGGAGGCAGAGACAAGATATCCTACTATGAGTTCAAGGCCAGCCTGGTCTACACCAAGTTCCAGGTCATCGCCGGCTTCACAGCAAGACTCTCTGTCTCAAAATCCAGCAGGCAGGGGTGGGGAGGAGGCGCGGGGTTTGGGGAAGGGGCTAAAGAGTGCTTACCACACACTCCTGAGGACTGAGTTCAGATCCTAGCCCCTATATAACCACCCACGCACCCATAAAATGTCGGTAGGATCACCGGAGCTTGCTGGCCGCCAAACTAGCCAAGAAAACGTGAGACCCAGACTCAGGAAGAGACCAGGCCTCAAAGGACTAGGCAGAGGGTGACGGCCTATCCCAGACACCCCCTTCTGACGTCACGGTGCCTCTGTGGGCATGCTACCTCTGCGTGGCGTGAACACACGCCTGCCCGCGCAAGCACGTACACACGCCTGTAGATACTATACACCCACACGTCTTTAAAGAAAGAAAGAGTACGTGGAAGGATAGAAAACCAACTAACACGCGCGCCGAGTGAGTCAACCTGCACGCTCCTCGGCGACGCCGGTGTCATAGGGAAAAGGAGCAGGATAAAGGCGCTGTCTGCGGGGTGACGGACAGCTGCGGACGTGGGCACTGTGGGCAGTACCGATGAGGGGGGAGATGCCACTGCAGGGCGACACCTGACTGAAGACTCCACATCTGCCCGCACCCACAAGAGCAGCGCCGGTGGCGGGGCGTAAGGAGCACAATTGTCCGGCACGCTGAGAGCCTCACTGACGATGCACAGAACTGGGTGGGAGAGAAGCGGGCCCAGGCGGGGCCTGCAGCACTGTCAGAGCCCCGGGTGCTCCCCGGTGCGGGCAGGCAGCCGGCAGACAGGCACGGTCACCTCTGGCCAGGAGTGAGCAACCGCAAGCCAGGTGACAAACACGCGGCCCTTCCGAAGGCACTCTGAGTGAGGGACACACGGCCTTTATTATCCGACAGGGAGAAAGGAAACACCCGGCCCGGGGGGCGGGGGCGTTTAAGATCACATGCATACCCTTCCCTGTTTGAAACAATAATTTCCAAGGCGATTAATTAATAAATGAAAATGTTGGTCCCCGTCCAGTTTCTGGCAGAATTAATGCAAAGACACTGGGTCATTTCCATAACTGAGACCAGAGGGATTTCCACAAAATCTGAAATAAAAATAAGCTCACAGTCAGAAAGTCCAAAACACATAAGGAAATCATTCGCCTCGAGCAAAGGTCAGCAGACAAAACGAGGAGGAGGACCCGTGCTCCCCAGAACCTGAGATCATCCATCAAACTAACCAGGAACATAGGAGAAGCCACGCTGCAGGCCCTCACAGGGAAAGCGCCGCGCCGGGCAGAAGGCATCGGCACAGGCCCTGAAGAGAACACGCGGCATGATGTCACTTACAGGAAGTTCAAAAGAGGGTAAAATTCAAGAGCCTGGCACAGCCCTGCTGGCCTGTAAGCCCAGCGGCCCGAGGCAAGAGGATCTGGGGTCTGGGGAGAGCCTGGGCTACCTGCAAGCAAGGCAAAGGTCTACGGTGTGAGAAGTCAAAACTGGGGCTAGACGGGGTACCCGGGGGTTGGGAGAACTCGAAGGGTCTTCTGGAAATATCTTATCTCCTGATTTTGGCACAGAGACTTGGGTGTGCCCACCTTGTGAAAATTCATCCAGCTGAGCCCACGTGATCTGGAGGGGTGACAGGCTAGCTGGCACACAGGAAGGCAAAAAAGGAACAGGCCTACGTCATCCCCACTGAGGAACGGAAGGTGCCAGAGGGGCGGCGTGAATCTCAGGGAAGGACACTACCCTGGAGGGAAGGCCCTTCAGGTAGGACCATGGCAGGCTTCTGAGGAAACCCCAGTGGGAGTAGACAGAAGATGTCTCATACTGCAGAGCTGCTGCCGGTGTGTGTGGGGCGGGGGAGACAGGCTGTGCGCACCACACACACACACACACACACACACACACACACACACAGTGTCAGAGCTCAAAGGGTTTTAGCAGCAGAAGGGCCCGGGTGGGTCTCCTCTGCTTCTCCTGCCAAGGTGGATGCAGAAGGATGAGGGAGCATGAGGATACGGTCAGGGAAAGCCAGGAGCTTGGGGAGCCTGCTCACGGTGCCTGGCCTCAGCTTCTCCACCTGGGAAATGGATGCAAAGCAGTCCAGTCGCTCTCCACCTCGTGCCCTGCCGCAGCCTACCAGAGCTGACCACTCAGGCCCTAGGGCCCAGCAGTCCAATTCTTTATATATCCCGGGCAGGAGTTCATTCCTACAGGCTTCAAAAAAGCGTGGATAAGTATAGTCACAGCTGTGCTTTTTTTTTAAGTAGACATACATACATACATACATACATACATACATACATACATATTTTTTTCTATGTAGAATGGAAAGATGTACTATGCTACTCTCATATCACAAAGAAGTGGGAAGGAAGCAAAACTCATGAATCGTCACCACACCCGGATAACCACCTCAACAGCAGTATCAGGACTAAAAATCCTCTCTGCACAAAGTTAAAAAAAAAAAAAACTAAGCCACTCTTGGTGGGCTTCAAGGGGCAGGATGCCCCACAGGGATCTTAGGGCTGCCTCCAGCGTGCCGGTAAGTTCCTGACGGGGCCGCTGGTTATGCCAGTGTGAGCGCAGCGTGACAGGTCACCGAGCTGAGCACTGAGGGTCATGTGCTATGTGCTGCCACAAAGGAGTTTACTCATTAATGACAGAACCAGCCTCCCTGGGTTGGTACAGCACTCACTGAGGTAATTATCTACAAGGTGCTGAGGGCAGGTCAGAGCGACCCGGCCCTAAGTCTGCAATCAACGCCTGCCTCTCTGTCCCTCTTCAGAGCCCCAGTCTGAAGGCTCGGCCTGTAGCGGTCTGAAGTTGGGCCTCCAGGCTGCCAGGCAATCGACATGGAGGGCTAAAGGTCCTAGTGCCGGCCGGGGTCTGGACCTAAGCACCTGAAGGCAGGAAGGGTTCCCTCACTAAACGGGCCCGTGCCTGTCTGGAGATCTCACACATCACTGAAGGGACGCTGTGCTCCCTGACCTTGGTTCAGGGGGAACGGAGCTCTGCATTCCAGGCAGACATCTTTCATTTCAAACAACGACAACAAAAAGCCTCCCTACCCTTGACTGAGACAAATAAACCAGGGTAAAACACACAGAGGAGCACTCAACCTCGCCCTGGCCTAGCACATCTGGGTACCACAACAGCCAATCTGCCCGAAACCGTGGTTTCCGAAGGGCTGATTTCTGTGGCTTGGAAGGAGATGCGATTTCCTTCCTCATGGCAGCTCGAGAGGCCAAGCTCTTTCTCACGGCGGATTTTCTCCAGGACTGAGCCACAGAGTGAGACAGGGGTGTGTCTGAGAAGAAAGGGCTGCCTGAGACCAACCTGCCCACCTCTGAGGTTTGGCTTCCGGGAGAAAACAAGTTGGCCACAAGGCTGTGGGCCGGGGGCCTGTGTCCAGCAGCCCGGAGGCCGCCCAACCCCACCGTACTCTCATGCTTCCCATGCCAAATTCTGTATCTGTAAACACAATGTGTTTCCTTTTTCATGCTGGGCTTGGAGCCGTTACATTGTTCAGTGCTTTCTGCACTGGCCTCGATGTGAGTAGAGCAGAGAGTGTGGCCTCAGAGGGACCCTCCCCTCAACATCACACAGATTTGGTCTTGACTAGAGGGAACAACTTTTGGGAGATGCTCCAGAAAGCCTCAACCACCTGGGTCTAGCCTGGGCTAAGCAGTGCCAACGTTTGCCCAAGCACAACCTCATGGGCTGTAAGTGAGCACCTGCCTGGGAACTGCCAAGCTGACATTCTGGGAAGACCACACTTTGCAGGGAACTGTGGCTCCTTAAATTCTTGGCAAGACAAAAAAGAAAATAAAATAGCAACACCACATCAGAACAACTTCAGGAAGAAAACAGTACACGGACATACACCCTGCTTCCCCTCAAGACCCCAGCGCTTTCCCTGTGCCCTGCGCATGGGCAGAGCTCCTCACTCTGAGTGGACCACCCATCTGGAAGGAGCATCCTACTTTAGAGTTCCCTGCATGGCCGGACCCAACAGACCCAGCACGACAGCAAGTGCTCCTGAAACATCAACTCAAGGCGTGTGCACCGGGAGTGGGGGTGGGAGGGGAGACAAGGTCGGACACTATTCTATGATGAAAAACCGTAGGTACTTCTCCATCTCATTACTTGTGGTCCTATAAGGTCATTAGGAGAGCATGCTGCAATTAACTAGCAACGCCTGCCCAGGTAGGGCTGAGGGATGCATTCGCTAGGTGCCATCTGCCATCACCCACGGTTTGGCTCTCCAGGGTTTCAGTCCCAAGTAATGAGGTAGAAGATTCTGGAAATAAGCGACTGTTACTTGTGAGCCAATCACTATGGTGGAATCTCAAGCTATCCTGGTCCATTCTGCTGAGAACGTGAACTGGGCCTTTATCCGGCGGGTCCAGGCTGCATATTCCGCCCCTCTGTGGATCACTAGGCTGAGTCTCAGTTATCAGGTCTACTGCCGAATACCAGCTCGCGTGCTCAAGTACTTGCTTTATTTAACGATGGCCCCAAAGCACACGATGATGCTGACAATCCAGATAGGTCCGATAGAGTCGTAAAGCACTGAAAGCAGAGCTTTCCAGGACAGAAGGGAAATAATACATGCTGAGGTTGGTAAGACCCACAGTACAGTGTTTCCTGGTAAGCATATTGGTTTACCTTTTATTAGAATACTGTTACGGATGTGCCCTATTTTTCATTATTGTACATCTTGGCATGCCTGGTTTATACATTAAACTTCATAACAGGCACGGTAGGTCTAGAAAAAAATTACAAGTAGGAGCCAAAATGGGCGCCGTGGAAAACATATGAGTAAAACGTTGATGATTGAGCCCGGAGGGACTTGCCACAGCCATTCCAAATAGGTACAAGCGAAAGAAGCCTTGATGGCACCCTAGCAGCCAGGAAGTGCTCATCACTCTGGGGCTTCGAATACAGAATGCTGCACAGGAAATTATGAGATCTGTCTCATTTCCTTATTTAGAACTCAGTTTATCCAAAACCAGCCCCCCCACTTCAAGATGCCTGTGGTCCTACAGATTGTCTGAGTTAAGTGTGGAGCCTCTGGAATGTGTGAAAATTGAACACGACAACTAATAACCTCTCTTATCTGTAGCAGGAAAAAAAAATCTCAAGGGAAAAAAAATCTAGAAACTTCAGCAACATCCAAGGGGGACAGAAATGGACCCCTCCCCCCAAAAAACTAAAATGTGGCCATGTACACAGTGAGCCAAGATCTCACGGGGACGGGGTCTGTGTCCTCCAAGAAGACAATTTTCTGAGCCTTCTTCCAGCCAGGCCCTGGGATGTACCGGACATCACTTTCTACCTTAAGTTTCTCACCCAACAAATCCACTTTGACCTCTGAAAGGTCAACCCTTTGTGAAACCTCGGGGCCTCCTCCACGTGGGACTCTTCTTCCTCCCGGGTCTTCGTTACTAGCCTACATGCACTGCAGCAACCCACCTAGCTGCTGCATCAATCCCAAAGGACCCAGGGCTTTCCAGGGAGTATTTCACACAGACCATGGCAAAGGGATCTCTTCTACCCCTTGGTGGTACTGCTGGCCCCTCAGGTGGCGTCTCCTTTCATGCACGACGTGCTGAAAGCTGCCTCAGAATGAAGGAGGGCTGGGACAGGAGGAGAGAGAGAGAGAGAGAGAGAGAGAGAGAGAGAGAGAGAAAGGCCCCAGCAAGAGACATTCCTCACGTCACCGGTCCCCGGCCACAGGCCCTTCTCTCCTTCAGAGCCCAGACCGGACACAGCAAGGTGTGCGGGTTTGGACCCTCGAGAGCTGAAGATGTCTCTCTGTAAGATGCGCTGCGCCCGCAGGGTTCGCACACAGACGGGGGTCAGAGGACAGCCTTGCCAGTCCTCCCCCTCCAGCTCACTGTCGGATTCTGTTTTGGCCAGTGCTTTCTACGCCAGGGCCTCCCTGGCTCTCTCCTCCACCTCCTCATGGCTGCACTGGCATTAGGCCTGTTCTTCTGCAACCGTCTCCATGTGGGTTGTGGCACGCTGACCTCGGAGTTAGCAGACCTCCGCAGCGAGTGCTTTCCCCGGTGAACGATCTCACAGCCCAGGGCCGGCGTGTCTACAAACGAAACCTGACGTTGGGGACACGGGGTGGTAGAGCATCTGCCTGGTGCGCTCAAAGCCAGAGGTTTGGTCCACAGGACGTCGTCCCCAGCTCACAATGAGTGGGTCTCTGGCTCTGGACATCAGGGGAGGCTGACATAAAGCTCTCTTGGTTTGCTGCAGGGCTAGGACTGGAACCTAGGACCCTGGGCATGCTAACCAGACTCTCCCTCTCAATCACACCCCTAGCCAGAGCATAAGCTGTAGATATGTGTGCCGTAGTGTATATACATGTTTGTATAGTATGTACACACGTGTGTGAAAGCCAGTAAACTCTGGGGGTCCTCTCTGCCTCCAGCTCCCAGTCCTGCAGTACACACGCCCAGACTGTCACATGGGTTATGGGCATCTGAACCTAGGGCCTTGATTTGTATGGTAAGTGTCTTACCAACCTAACCTTTCTCCCAAGCTCCCAAGTTTTGTGTGTGTGTGTGTGTGTGTGTGTGTGTGTGTGTGTGTGTGCACACGTGTGCGCGCGCGCATATGTGTCTGGGTGTGTCTGGGTGTGTCTGGGTGTCTGCCTGAGTGTTTGCCACATGTGTGTGGGTGACCGTGGAGGCCAGAAGAGGGCATCAGATCCCCTGAGGCTGGAGTTACACAGTTGTGAGCTTCTTGGTGTGGGTGCTGGGAATGAAACTCCAGTCCTCTGGGGAAGCAGCAGATGCTCTTAACCACTGAGCCATCCCTCCATAACTTTTAAGCACATTAAGGGGGATGGAGAGAGGACCTGTGGCTAAGGTTCTCTTGCAGAGAACCCAAGTTTGACTCCCAGCACCCACACGCCCAAGCAGTGAACTTGGAACTCCAGTTCCAAGGGGACCAGTGCCTCTGGCCTCTACACACACACACACACACACACACACACACACACACACACACACACACGCACGCACGCACGCGTGCGTGCATGCATGCACACATATACACACACACACCTTTTTTTTTTTTGTCTTTTTCAAGACAGGATTTCTTTATGTAGCTCTGGCTGTCCTGGAACTTGCTCTGTAGACAAAACTCTAGCCTCAAACTCGGGGATTCACCTGCCTCTACCTCCTAAATCCTGGGATTACAGGTGTATGCCACTACTACCCAGTTCAAAAAAAAAGTTTTTTAAAAGAACAAAAGCAAATTAAGATGTATTTCTGATCCATGTATGGTTGGTTCACACCTACAATTCTGGCACTCAGGAAGTACACAGGCTACACAGAAGTTTCAAGCTGCCCAGGCTACCTGGGATCACCTCGACTCAAAAACCAAAAGTAAACAAATAAACTGAAAACCTCCTTCTGAGTGCACCAGAGAGATGCACTTTTGGAATAAGAAGAGCATGGGAATCCAGCAGCACAGTCTCCCCCGTGACCGCAGACAGCTCTGAGGAGGACGCCCCTGTCTAGCAGACCGGCCTGGGCAGCTCACTTCTTCCCAGCTCCATTCAGAGCAGCAGGTCCCGCGAGTCAGTTATAATAGGACACGGCTTTTACGTGATCAGCCTCAGCAACAAACGCCTCTGATACCCCCTCTCTGTCCGGTGCGCCCTGCAGACGAGTCCCCACTTGGTGTCTGTGTGTACACCGCCCTTTGGGGGCAGCAACATCTGTTTCTAAAAGGCCTCTGCTCCTTGTGGCCATCTGATTAGTTGGACAAAGCACACGGAGAGCACTCATGCAGTGCCTGGCCCTCTGCGGGGGTTTGTGGTCTGTCTTCAGGACTCAACCTGACAACCACCTGTGACGGCGGTCTCAACGGCGTCCCCGGCCGCCCAAACCAATGCTTGCCTTCCAGGCCTTCCAGAAGACAGGCAAGATGCTGTGGGCTTCTCTCTTAAGCATAAGGCTTAAGTCCTGAACGTTTCAAAAGGCCCCCCAAGACCTCCTGTCTCCCCATAATGAAGGGCGCTACAGAAACCCAAGGCATGGTAGTCACTTCTGAAAGGAAGGAAAAAAAAATACTGGCTCACAAAATATCCATCCCTGCACATCCACAGATAAGGCTGTTTTATAATCCAGCTCCCCAGAGAGCCATTTATTTCGGTGCAGCCAGTGTGCATAGCAGACACTGTAGAAGCCATCAAGATAACACGAATAACAACCCAGTGGACTTTTGAAGTGTAAACATAAAAGTCTATTAAGAATACAATGTTGGTTTAATCCCAAGACAAAAAATTTACTTAATGAAAAGCACAAGTCATCTCCAGGAGGGAATATCGATCCCAGCTGTGGGCAGCAAACTGGGGGCGGGAGGGGGATTCCTTCCAGGGAACGTCTGAACTGCAACCCACCGCCTTTCCAATATTTACTCTGGACATAAAGTCTCGAATACTTTTCCGAGGATCTCATTTTTCTCCAGGAGGAGGAGGTCAGCGAGGAGGCTGGGCAGGCTAACAGGAGAGCTTGGCAGAGCCTGGAGATGCAGGCCTGCGCCCGAGGGCTGGCTCTGACTCCTTGCCGCCCTTCCCTGCACAGAGCTGGGAGCAGCCTCCTCCTGCACCAGGTGCTAATGAGGACCCCAGCGGAGACCTCACTCAGGCTGTCCAGTGACAGGGACAGCCTTGCGCTGCTGACTGTCCTGACTGACAAATGGAACTGTTCCACTGCACTGCATTATCCATCAAACTCCCCCTTTTAGCAACACCTTCAGCCACTTCCTGCTTTTGTTCTGTTTTGTTTTATTACAGAGAAGCAAGAGGGTGAAGCGCCCTTGGGTGAGAAGAGAAAGGCGTTTTAAAGAGGATTTTTGGACTGCTAGCCCTGCTTCACCTGAACCTCTGAGAACCACCACAGGCCCTGAGATCAAGACTTACCCTCTGTGGGCATGGTGCCATGACTTTAGCATCCCAGATATCTGGGAGGCTGGGGCAGGGAAATCAAAAGTTCAGGGCCAGGGCATTGAAGTGGCCTGCTCAGTGGTTAAGAGCTGTTGTTCTTGCCAAGGACCTGGGTTTGATTCCCAGCACCCACATGGTCCCAACATATCTGTAAACATGCAGGCAAAACACTCATAGACATAAAAACAAATAAAACGTATCCTAATTTTTTTTTTAAGTTTAAGGTCAGTTTGGGCAAGTTAGCAAGACTCTGTCTCAGTCAATCAATCAATCAATCATCAATAAGATCAGACATAGTGGCTGATGCCTTTCCCAAAGCTTAGGAGGCGGAGGCAGGCAGTCTGTGAGTTCGAGGCCAGCCTGGTTTATACAGCAAGTTCCAGTACAGATGGAGCTACATAGAGAGAGAGACCCTGTCCCTAAAAACAAAAACAAAAACAAAAATAGGGCCAGCCAGGAGGTGGCTAAGAGAGTAGAGGAAACTGCCACCTATCCTGATGTCCTGAAAAAAAGAAAAATTCCCTAGGAAGCACAGGGTGAAAAGAGAATTAACTCAGCAAGTTGTCCTCTGACCTCCACACACAAACACACAAACATAAGCTTAGAGACACGGCTTGGTAATGAGGCCCTTACCCAGCATGCACCAAGATGCAGATCCAATCAATGGAAACAAATACAGACAGACAGACAGACCCTCCTCCATGATAGTTCTCGAGGCTCCCACCAGGCCCACTGGTTACGGCAGAGACATTATCTGCAACTTCATGCGTAAGTATGTATTAGCATAATAACAGCATGATATACTACAAGCCAGCACACCTAAGAAAACTACCTCCCGCTACAGCAAGAAGTAACAGGTTGCTCCGCCTTTCCCCCTGGGTGTAAATAACGCGAGCTCAGTTGTTTCTTTCACTCGCCCATCCAACCAGGCCATGTGGACGCGGCCCAGCACACACGACAAAGTCAGGTGTGATCACAGAGCCTGAGCTTTGCCACCTAGCAGCTCTGTGCCATGAGCAAACCGTGCAGTGTCTCTAGGCCATGGTTTCCTCATCTCTAAAATGAGGACAATAATAGCGGCCATTATTTGCAGAGTCACAACGATCAAATGACTAAATTAACGTAAGCGCTTGGCAAAGAATAAGCCCTCAAGAGTTAATCATCATAATGACTGGTAATTATAATAATTACTTCGAGCACTAAAAACCATACCCTCATCCACAGCTAGGTGCCAGGCTCTGGACGGACCAGCAAATATTTCTGGCCTTCTGCTATGGCAGAGGTCTTTAGCAGGGCACTGGATTCTTTTTCTTGGCATCTCCTCTTCCTCCTCCCTGCTTAACGAACGCTAAGGGTGCCGTGGCACCAGGGTTACCTGCGGCTCCCCAGAGCCATGTTTAAGCAATCAGGAGCACTCTGTTGCAGGTTCCCATGGCTGTAGGAGGCCCAGCCCGCACGGCACTCATCTTGCAAAGGTGTGTTGTGTGGGGGTTTTGGGTTACAGCTAGGCACTGAAAAGCCATAGAGCCGGTCGAAAAACGAGTTCTCATAATCTCAACCGGTCACAAGCCAGCAGAGAGGCTCATGTTGACATCCCCACAGTAAGATGAAACATCGTGCCTCGTCAGGCACCAAATGCTAACACGACTCCTACGTCAGGGGGACACTGATTAAAACTGATGCCAGTAACTTATGAAATGCAATATGGTCTTCAGATGCTCTTTTGAAAGAAAAAAAAAAGAGAGAGAGAGAGAAAGGAGGGAAGGGGGGAGGGAGGACTCAGCCATCCAGGTGCTTTAAAACTGTTCCTGCATTTCTCCCTCCAGTGTACACCCCCCCACACACACATAGCATGCATGGGGTTTCTTCACACAGTGAACGTAAACGCACATGTGTATGAAAGCATGTGAACACTGCCAGTACATATGTGTGGGAGTATGTGCTTATTACGCTGAGCGCTGTCCAAGGCATAAGGCACATAGTCCTTTCCCCCACGGTACATCAAGAGCTCCTTCCTTCCAGAAGAAACCTGAAATTGCATTTAAAACACTGGTCTTCTCAACAGTCTGCACGTACTCTGTAGAGAAGCCCGCCTTGGCGCAATGCTGAAGCGAAAGCTCGACCTGAGAAACCACATGAGATCCCAACACGGCTTCGGGATCTCTGAGGGCCTGGGCCACTGCGAGGACAGTCGAGAAGCCTAGATTCTTAGGGACTTTGTTAAGGAAGGGAGAGCTGATCTAAGGAATGGTCCCATTTAGGCCCACTATAAATCACATTTTATTACTTCTTAAAGAAAAATCAGAACAGCACGGGGATGCTGCTTGATTTTAGTCAAGACTGATTTTTTTTTTTTAATTTAAAGGGGAAAAAAACCCACAAGTTGTAAATAGTTGTAAATAGACTAATGGTCTGGGCAGCTTCATGTGTCAACAGTGTGAAATTCACGGAATGGGCTTACGTTTGGGGGGGGGATCTAGCTGCTGAAGGTACAGAGCTACACGTGAAGGATTTATTAATGTCTCTCCTAGCACAGAGCCCTTCCGTATCTCAGAACACCTGTCAAACACCACCAGTCACAAATCCCCACTACAGGGCCTTTTCATAAAAAGCTGGACCTTTCACTGTAAATCACTCCTAGATTGTCCTTGTTGGCTTTCTTTCTAACAGAATGATGGAAAAATCACTAGGACTTCAATTAAGACTTTATGGGAACTCCAATCTGATGTTCCCAGTTCTATCTACAAGGTATCAGAGCATCTATTCAAAAAGGAAACTATAAATAACTTCAGCAGAGTTGAGTCGGCTTGGCTTTTATGAAATGACTGAATAATTGGCGAGATTTAAAGATACTTTAACTACGGAAGAATTAAAATAACTTCAGTAAAACCCTGAAAAAATATTGTTAGCCGATCATTTGTCATGGAGATTATGTACTTACTAGGCCTAATTAAACTTTTTGAACAAAAACCACTTGCTAATTACATTAGTTAATATGTTGATTGCTCAGCTTGGCACAAAAAGAGGGGGGGTCAATCCAATTTGTGTGTAGCTAGTGCTTTGGTGGAAAGACAAAAAAAAAAAAATCCAAAACTGGAGAGATTATTTCAAGTCTGGGACCATCACTGTAACAAAACGGCAGGCTGTGTCTTCAAACCCTAAATATGGAGAAAGGCATGATCAATACCTCCTTCGCATATGCGGAACCTCCACGCTAGTAATTTTTTTTTTTTTTTTACCACAAATCTAGATTATTCACCTCAATGCATGCACTCACGTTTGTCCAATTAAACTCTGCTGGAGGGCATACAAAGTCATCTTTCACATGCACGTGCAGACTAAAACTGATAGCAAAAACCCTGGAATCCCTTCAAATGCCAATAAAGGGGGTTCGCACACAAAAGGAAGAAAAGAAAAGAGGAAAGGCAAAGGAGGAGAAGAGATGGGAAAAGCTAACATTTCTCAGGGAACTGAGCAGATCAAAGGCACTTTATTCTCCAAGACCACTAAGTCTGGGTGCGACCACTTCACAGATGCCACACTGGAAGCTGGCCCTTCTGTCCCTGGAAGGTTAGGGCTCCTACAATAGGTCTGCAAAGGCTGGGACACAGTGCGGTTTTAAATGGGAGGCCCTGCGGTGCAACAGGAGGCTCGGGCGGCTGCAGAGCAGGGCTCCAGCCCGGGCCTCCGCGCACCGGCCCTCCGAGACATGTTTTCCATTCGCCTGCTCAAAAGCCTGCATCCACAGCCATGAGAGGCACCAAGGATTCAACAACAACATGACACAATTAATCAGAACCAGACTCCAAAACGTGTGCTTGTGGGGACCAGCAAACTCTGCAATGTGCCTCTGAGGGTGAGGCGACTGAAGAGACTTGCACTGGTTCTCTGGGGCTGGGGGGAGGGGCGGGGATCTGTATGTTCACAAAGATGCACACCAAATGGCACATGGTGGACTAAATTATTTTCATTACGATCACTGTCAGATTCAGACATTCACATCTAACGCTGAGAAGTGGAGTCGGACTCTCCCCTCTCTCTCTCTCTCTCTCTCCCTCTCTGAGGGGGAAGGTTGGGGGGGCGGGAGGGGATAACCGACGCTAGGAGTTTTTGCACCAACAAAGTTGTTCAATTCAGAGGCAGAACGTGTGCTCTCTTGGCCTCTTTTTCCCACCCAGACATATTCACCAGCGCCGGGTTTGTCAGACTTCTCTTTCAGGAACCGAAACTCTATTAAAAATTGAGACGCCGGGTCCTTCGTTAATTCAAAACTGTTCAATTTCACCAAACCCCGGAGCTAACAAAAAAATCCGGTAGACTTCTCTTTTGGACCAGGATTGAATTAGTTTAAAATAGTTACTGAGGCCTCCTTTGTAAACTGTAGATAGTAATTAATTGAAATCACATCACCCTCCTTTCGCTAACACGAACACGCTGTTCAACAGGGGAAAGGGGGGGAAAAAAAACAAGAAAAAGAAAAAAAAATCGAACCATAAACAGACAAATGGAGGGTGCAAGAGTGCCATTTGCTGGGTACCCGACCGGTCCCAAGCTGCAGACAGTTCTCTGCCATCTCCCAAGGGACTGGTGGTTGGACCGTCCCCGGCCCCCAGCCGCGCGCCCAGCTGCAGCCCCAGGAACGGGGGATGGGGCGGAGGTGGACCCCAGGCGCTGAGCAAAGATTCCGTTCGGAGCTGGCATCAGGGAGACCCGTCCGCACGTTCTCTCCAAACCACTCCCTTCCTCCACCCCCGACCTCCGCCGCCGCCTCCCCGGCCGCCTCCCGGCCGGCTTCGAAGTGGGTCCGGAGGACGCGCAGAGCCGGGCGTCCCCACCGCCCCGCGCCCGGCCCCGCCGCGGCCCCCACGCGCGCCCCCCGCCGCCCGCGGCCGCGCGGCGCCCCACTCACCCACGCACTCGTTGGCCTCGCGGGCCGTGGCGCGCTGCCAGGGCCGGTCGTAGTGGAAGGGCTTGCAGCGGTCGCACTCGGGCCCGGCCGTGTGGTGCCGGCAGTCGCAGACCAGGCTGTCGTCGCGGTCGCGCACGCAGCGCGCCGCGTGCCCGTTGCACTTGCAGCGGCCGCCGACCTGCAGGTCGGACACGGCGTAGAAGTAGGAGTCGCGCGCCAGCTCCGAGTCGTCCTCGTTCTCGTCGCCGAAGGTGTGCAGGCGGCTGAAGGCCACGCGGATGTCGGTGGCCGTGACCCAGTCCTGCAGCACGGGCGAGTTGTCGAAGTCGTGCGCCGAGGGCCGCCCGTCCAGCGTGCTGAAGGCGATCAGGCCGCCCGAGAGCGGCCGCATGTCGGTGTGCGAGTCGGTGCACACGGCCTCCTGCTCGTTCTGCTTGGTGATGGGCGCGCGGTGCGGCCGGTTGTACATCTTGCGGCACTGCGTGGAGTAGAAGTGGAAGGGCACCCACGTGCGCCCGTAGTCCATGGACTTGTAGATGGCCATGGACTCGGGGCGCGGCGAGCAGAACTGCAGGCTCACGTAGGTCACCTCGAACTTCTTCCCGAGCGACAGCGTGAGCGTGACGTTGTGCGGGAACTGCAGGTAGTTCTCGGACTGCCAGCACGTCAGGTTGTGCGGGTTGTTGAGGTCGGTGAGGAAGGCGGGCGGGTGCGCCTTGCGGGGGTCGGACGCGTTGCAGAGGTGGCAGGAGCGCAGCCGCTCCTCGCCGCGCTCGCTCACCACGCAGTAGCGCGCCGGGGGCCGGCCGCAGGTGCTGGACACGCGCACGTCCTTGCCGAAGGCCGCGTTGACGAAGTCCGGGATGCAGCGGCGCGGGTGCCCGTTCTCGTCCGAGCAGGGATCGGGCTGCGCCGCCTGCCCGGCGAACATGCTGAGCCCGGGCCCGCCGCGCGCCGCGCCCGCCAGGCACGCCACGGCCGCCAGCGCCGCCAGCGCCTCCCACGCGGCGCGCATCGTGCCGCGGCCGGCGCGCCCCGGGCCCCGCCGCGCCCGGCGCCTGCGGAGAGAGGGGAGCCGCGCTCAGCCCGCCCGCCCCGCGCCCCCGGGCCTCCGCGGAGCGGCCGGGGGCGAGGCCCGCCCCCCCGGGGGGCACCCACCCACCCGGGGCGCCCCCCGCAGACCCCGGGACGCCCCCACCCACCCGGGGCGCACGGACACCCCGAGCCGCACCGCCCGCGCCCCGTCCTCCCCGCGGCCCCGGCCTCCCCGCCAGCCGAGGGGCATGCCCGCGCCCGTCCGCCCCTCCGCGGCTGTGCCCGCCTCGCTCCCCGAGCCTGGGACGCGGCGGGGCTTCGGGGCTCCCAAGCCCGCACGGCCCGCGTGCCTCCGCGGCCGCCACCCGGGGTCCATCCTCGGGCCCCCCGGCCCCGGCCGGCCGCGTCCCCGCCGGGGACTCCGCGGAAGGGGAACTTTACCTCGAAGTGATGGCTAAAGAGAAAGAAAAGTTTGCCCGGCCCCGGCCGAGGAGCCCGCGCGCCGGACGGCCGAGAGCCTCCCGCTGGCGGCTTGCAGGCGCGTCCTGTGTCAGCGCGGGCTTGCCAGCTCCATGCCCGGCGCGGCCGCCGCTGCCCCAGCCCTGGCCCCGGCCGCCGCCGCCGCCGCCTCTTCCTCCCGAGTGACGACGCGGCCGCCCGGCTCCCGCCGCGGTCGCCGCGCTGCCCTGCCCGCGCCCGGGGCGCACACACACACACACACTCACACACACACACACACACACTCCCGCTCGCTGGCGCGCACTCACACACACGCGCGCACGCCCCCGAGGGCTCCGCCGCCGCCGCCGCTCGCGCCGGGACTCGGGGGGCGGAGGGGGCGGGGGGCGGGGCCGCCGGGCGGGGCGCCGGCCAATAGCGTCGGCGAGCAGCCGCCCGCCGGCGAGCGAAGTTTTAACCCCGGGAAAGAAGAAAGTTGCAGCCGCCGGGCCCCGGGATGCTCCAGAGGGCGAGAGCGAGCGGCTGGGAACCCGGGAGCCCGAGAAAGAGCAGCGGAGACAAAGGGAAAGCGAGGGGAGCGCCCGGGGAAACCCCGGAGAGGGGGCAGGGCCCGCGCACCCGGCGGGGTGGGCTGGGGGCGAGGACGCCGTCCTCCCCGCCCGTCCCAGCCCAACCCATCTGTGATTGTTTCTTTTCCGCGCTGAGGTCCGGCCTTCCCCCGACCCAGCCCGGTGGCGCGGGTGGCACCGCGCGCTGGGCCGTGCCCCCTATGGGCACTTGGCCCCAGAGGCGTGAGGAAAGGGACCTGGAAAGGGCCGTGAACTCTTATATGTGCTTTACTCCCGCCCTAAGTCCGAGGTCCTGTGGGGACCGGGGGCAGCACCTAAACCGCACGGAGTTGTCACCGCCTTAGGCCCGTCTGTAAGGAAGGAAATTTCCCTTTTAGGCCTGGAAGTAGTGGACTCGAGGCTATGGGCCAAGCAGCTAGGACGCACCTGGATGCCGGCCTGCTCAGGTCTGTGCAGAACTCCAGAGGTGCGGCCAGTTCAGCACTCCCGAGGGCCCCCTCAACGCCCCCCGCCCCCAGGCTGACTTGGCACTTCCTTGATCCTGGTTTTTTTTTTTTTGTTGTTGTTGTTGTTTTTTTAAGTGTCCCTAGGGAGATTCCCACAATAGCTTGCAATGTAACAATTAACTCCATTTTTTCAGCTAAGGACGTTGGGTTCTCAGGGGCTGGGGATAACCTGCCCCAGCTCTCCTACTAAAAAAGTCAAAAACTCAAATCTGGACACCAGCACCTGGGCTCCTAGCCTGGCGCAGAGTTGTTCTTCCGTGGGTGTTGAGGTCCTGCCCTCTCAGCCACTCTGGAGGCTGAGGTGTGAGAGCTGAAGGCCAGGGGTTCAAGGCCAGTCTGGGCAACTTAGCCCATCTCAAAGAAACCTGAACTTTCCAGTGGATATTCTCACCCAATTATTGTCTCCTGAGGGTGTCCTCAGGCCACAAAGCTTCTGGCCTCATTCTCTGTCACCTTGACGAGGTCTGTGAACAGGAATGGTAACCTTTGGCTGTCTTGCGGCCACAGCCAAACAGTTCAGAGGTGAGAATCGGCAGGGCCGAGAGCTTGAAATGTAGTTTCTGTTCAGTGTATTTCTCATAACAGGCCTGAACGGAAATCTCCGCTGCTGGTTGTGGCCCAAGGGCCTCCTTCCTTCAGCCATCGGCTCTGTGGCCTGCCTCATTTTGTTACTGTCTTTTTCATAAACTCTGAAAATGTAACTAAGAAGGGCCTCAGGGCTGCGCTGGCCCAGCTCATTCTCCTTGGGTGAAGGCCTTCCTGATCTTCCTGAGATCTGGCCACCCAAGCCAGCAATTCCAGGGAGGCGAGCCAGCCACAGCCGAAGGAAATAAATCGGTGTCATTGCAGGGACAGCCTGGACTCACCCTCAGTCCCGGGGTTACGGTGAGCTTTGCCTGTTTGGGTTGTTTACAGCCCTGTGCTGTTTATTTATGCCTGGCCTCGTGCAGGTGACTTACCAGGGTACTTAAAACACGGCAAAATAACATAAATCAGAGAAGAGGTGAAAGGGAATAAAAGAAATGTTTAACCATGGTGGACTTTGACATCTCAGTGGTATGCTGGAAGCGACAGCACTTGGGAGAGCAGAGCCGGAGTGCCTGGATCTAACTACTGCCTCTGCCGTGGCCCTGGCAGAGGCCTTTCCATCTTTCTCAGCTTTGGCTTCTTTATGAAAGGGGGATACCAATATCTCTGCCTCATAGGATCATGGGCATCAAATGAGTTGACAAATGGGAATGTCACACCTTATATATGCTTGCCTAGTGCAAATACATAGCACACTCAAACAAACGGTCACCCGTATGCCTACAGAAATACACACAGAACCAGGCTGGCATGTAGCTTGCTGGCAGAGTGCTCGCCTAGCATGCCGAAGGCCCTTGAATCAATTGCTAGTACTGAAATGACATGGATAAATAAATGCACATTCAGAAAGCCAGCCATATAGTGGAGAAAGAAGTGTGAGTTATCAGTATTAAATTGCTGAAGCTACTCTGATTTTTAAAAAATTATTTCAAGAACATTTAATTGTGTAGAAAGAGTTTCGGGACATTGGAAAAGCAAATTGGAGACAGGTGCACAATATAATGTCGTTTCTATTTTTTTAAATGTTCATTTGAAGATGTTGTTAAGAGTGGGTGTGTCTGGAAAGGGGAAGGGACACGGCCAGTGATCTGACTTATCTTTGCTGATACGCTCTCAATTTTCTATATTACAACAAGAAGGAAAGCTGAGAGAAAAGGCAAAGGGAAGACAAAGTAGACATGGGAATAATGCCAAAGTGGCCCTGGGATGGCCTATTCTCCTCCTGTGGGTGGGCCACCAATTTGTTCTTCAGCTTTCCTGCAGCCAAAATGAAAGGAGACCATGTCCCTTACACAGTTCCCAGTGTCCATGAGATAAAACAGATCTATTGCTCAAGAGAATTACAACGCTTCTTGGTACTAAAATGAGACAGGAATTTCTCCTGGGGGGCCTCATAAAGGGAACACAGTGTGAGGTAATGAGCAAGCATCCCCATGATAGTCACAGCAGTGAGCTCCTCGGGGCAGACGCTGCGGTCAGCCCTCCATACAGGCGGATGGCATCCGCGCCAGAACAAGCCAGGCAGGCACACTCTGGCAAGGAAGGGTCTGGCAGAGACAACCTGGGGTGCTCAGCCCCTTGACCTCTGTACCTCTTGGGGCAGGAGTTGAAACACAGGGCCATAGACTTTTTTTTTTTTTTTTTTTTTTTTTTTTTTTTTTTCCATGCTGCTTCTGCTGAGGGCTTGGGGTGGATCTTTCGGGACAGCAAGTTTGAGAGACAGTGAGTTTGAAATTGCCCTCCACGGCGTGTGGTTTTTCTGCCGTGCTAGCCGAGCTTAGAGACAGTGCTTTGTACTTTTATCGTGGTCATTTATCATCTGACTTGATCTTCTTTAGTTCTCCCTGCAGGCAGTACGTCTCACCTTGCAATCTAAGAGGTCTGGGTCTTGTGGAATATACTAGAACTTCTACCTCCTTAAAAATCCAATCATCCCCCGCCTCCACCCTAGGGCAGAACAGTCATTTCTTTCTGGGGGTGATTTTTATGGAAGTTGGGTTTCTGACCAGCCTGCAGTCTCTCCCAGCGTACTCTTCAAGAGTTGTCAATGTCCCTTCCTAAAGCGTGCAGCCTTTTGAGGAGGCAAATGAATAAAACAGATGTCCAAGTGTTTCTTCTCCAAGTGGGGGTTATAAATACACCCCATGAAGGCATGCCGGGCTCTGAGCAGCGGGACCCAGGGTACAAACGAGTTCAAAACAATAGCGGAGTTCTTGGGGGAGAAAGCAAATCCCCAGGTGTTTCTGCAGGAATGCCTTGAAGGAGGGAGGAGCTGCCATTCTGGGCTTACAGCTTTCCCTACCTGCAAAGCTCCGGGACGGAGTGCGCTAGGAAAGCGGGAACCTAGGAATGGTCTGAAGAGAGGAGTCTGGGGGCTCAGGTGTCCGAGCAACTGATGAGCAAGGCTGCTCTGAAGGAAAGAGGGGCCTTCAAGCTCAAGATAAGATCTGAAGGAAGAAAGCCATTGGTGACCTTGACGGGCCGCTGCTTTGCTGCTTTGGAGTGGGGCAGATCCAAGCCAGTCTGCCTAAGGTTGTGGAGTGAAAGCGAGGTGAGAAAGTAGAGATAGCGGCTGCGGACAGCTTCCAGTAAAGACGATGACAGGCGGTAGGAGAGAGAGCAGGGCCCAGCAGGAAGGTGACGGGGAGGAGGGCAGGCCGGGTCTTTCCATTGTTTATGAGATAAGGCTATTTGAACATGCCCTAGGTGATAGGAAGGAGAGAGAGGTGGCAATGTGATCAGTCAGGTGGCCGGAAAGCTTCACAGGTTTCAATGAAATAGGAAGTGACAGGGACAGCTGAGCGTGGGGGAAGGGCCGGGCGCTGGAGGTTTGAGGCCCGGAACTGCATTGTGTCCTCATTCCCCGAGATAAAGACAATGGCTCGCTGGGAAGAATAAAGAGCTCGGTGATCGTCTGTAAGAAAGACAGTAGATAGTAGCCCCCACCGTCATGGGGCACACACGTAAACACAGAACCTCAGCCCCCCCCCCCAGCCTAAGAAGACAGTTATGCTGCACAGTAATTTCCCCGGGAATTAATAAGTAGTTTATTTCCATTGCCCTATCAAGAAATTCAAATCAATGACATTTAAAGTGGTCGCTCAGTCCCCTGCCCGGGCTTTGGACGAGGCTGCTAAGGTGCTTTTATGTCCTGTCTGAAACTTCTTCTGGACAGAGCAAATGAGAGGATTCAGGAAGACAAAGCATAGTGGGAGGGTTACCAAGGAGGCCTAGATCCAAAACTGGATGCCAGAAAGACTCCACAGGTGGAACAGCCTCCCCACCCCCAACGCGCGCACCCCGGGGGGTGACAGGGCCCATAAGAGCCAGTGTGGGGGGAGGACCCTGTAGGAACAATGACTTAAAGGCTGCTTGTGTTGTGCAGACACGTATGGCCAGCCTCAGGCTGAGGGAGAGTCTCGGGCCAGCGCCTGGGAAGTAGCTGAGCAGTGGTGTGGGCAAGTGTTGGCAGCCTTGCGATGCTGGTCTTGAAGAAGCAGGAATCTTTGGGGGTTGTTCCCACTTTGCCTTTATAAAGATGGAAGGAAGGTGGGCGGGCTGGAGGGGGTAGCAGGCCCTGCCTTGAGCATCAGGCTTATGGAGCAGAGAGGGCAGGGCAGGAGGGGTGGTGTCCCCAGGGAGGGTGGGCGAGAGGTGAGAAGAGCAGTCAGCGAACAGGATGAAGGCTCAGGAGGCTGGACCCACAAGATGGGGCCAGTGGGCCAGGGCTAAGGGCCTGGAAGGAAGAGGAGAGAAGACAGTACCTACCTCAAAGGAGTGAGACGGGTGGCCTCCATCTTGTCAATAGCCTTATGTGTTTATAAATGTTTTTTGTTTTTACGTCAGTGTTTGGGATAGAACCCAGGGTCTTAAATGCTAAGTCAGCTCTCTATCACTGAGCTATAACCTCCAGTGCACAGCTCCTGCTGCTTTGTTTTTGAGACAAGGTCTCACCTGTAGCCCACGCTGGCCTTGGATTGGGACTCTCCTGCCTCATCCCCCCAGCACTGGGATGCAGGTATGTGCCACTATGCAGATGTGCGCAGTATGGCTTTTGCTTTTGAAGCCAAGCATGTGCCGTGCCTCCTGAGCGCACAGTCCTCTCGTGAGCACTTGAACAAAACGTCTTCAGAAGATGTGAGCTAGGGTTTCATTATTTCTTATTTTACAGGGAGATGATCAACCCATCACGGGGAAAGAGAGGAGCAGAATTTGGAACTGAAATAGTTTTGTGGGGGCTGGAGAGATGGCTCGGTGGTTAGGAGCATTTGATGCTCTTCCAGAGAACCCAGGTTCAATTCCCGGCACCCACACAATAGCTCACAACCATCTGTAACTCCAGCTCTGGGTCATCCAGCTCCCTCTTCCGAATTCCAAGGACACCAGGAACACACACTCTACCTCGACGTGCATGCAGGCAAAACCCACCTACACATCAAATAAATAAATAAATAAATCTTGATTTTAAAAAGGACGATAACAGAATATGGAGCTCTTAGCACCTATGGACAAGGTGGGTGGGGCAAGGGAGAGGGGAGGGGAGGGGAAGAGCAGGCAGCTCGAGATCTACCAGAAGTGTGAGCTGCAGCCAGAATCCACCGGGCTTCTGAGCATCTCTCTGCTGCAGATAAGAAGACCTAGAGGGCCTGGTTCCTAGGACCCCAACAGGGACTAGAAATTGTAACCAGAGGCATTGTGGGGGCATCTGGCTTCTCTAAATGGATCGTGTTCCCTTGAGAAACAGGAAGAAGCTGGTTTAGGCTAAGCCTTGATCCCTGCTCACCGACTTGATTCAGTCTTTAAACAAGATGCTCTACCCGCTGGAGGCTCACTTCAATCATTTGGAGATGAAGTAACCACACGCACTTTTACAGGCCTGTTGCAGGGATTTGAAAAGAGTGGATGTTTCATATATGATGGCTTTTGTGTGGTGTGTGTGCGCTCACGCGTGTTTTCTTGGGGATCTAACGTGAGACTCAGACATGCAGGAATAGTGCAGCACCCAAGCCCCAGCCTGCCTTGTTTTTAATAATCGCAACCCTCAGATCTACTCGCCAGATACCTCAGCCTGGAAGAACTGGGGGGTGTCCTTCCATTCCAAGCCTTCTGGAGTCTGGCTCAACAGATTGGCTACATGGGGCACTCTCAGGGGACATGCAGGTCCTTGGAGGGTTCTGGAAAGGAATAAGGACAGGCCTGTGTGATCAGGGTTCCGAGGGAGTCCTCCTTCACTCGGGGTCTTTATCTGCAGCTCCAGGTCAGGCAGGCCTCCCCTGGTGGAGGCTTCTTGGTTGAGGATTCCTGGGTTGAGTTGAGCTTAGGAGTACAAATCCCAAACCCACCCAACCCTTTCATCTACCAGGGCTCTTTGAAAGAGGGAAAATGCATGTGGATGAGAGAGCCCAGCAGATGTGATTTATTTTCATTTGCAAAAACACTTCTGACAAGATCCCACCCTGAGTACTCCTAAAATAAAGAGGCTGGGTCACAGTGGGGGAGGCTTTGTCATGGATGGAGGATCCTCCCGGAGGACGGAAACAAAGGGTGTAAATGAAAGGATGGGTCTCCGGGTAGAGAGGCTTGTGGGGGGCCCTGAGCACAGGGCTGGAATTCCACTCATTAACATTTACAGCGGAAGGAGAGGGTGCCCTGGCTTAGAGGTGACCCTGGAGTGATGCCGCCTGGGAAAGGATGCCCAGAGAAACATCCTGTGTGGGCGCTCACAGAACACAGACAGGTGCATCTGGGAAGAAAAAATGTGTAACAGAATGATAGGTTATTGGCCAAGATTGGAAAATCACCCCTTCAAGATTCAACACAAACTTTTCCTCTAAGAATAGACTCTACCCAGGTGCCCGTTGGCACCCTTCCCTGAGCAGTGTGCTCCTGCCCTCTATAGAACATTCAGCGCCTCTGAGCCCGGGCCCCTAAGGGCCCGCAGTTTCCCTCCACACGCACACATATTACATCACTGCTGGCATTCATTAGTTGGCCTTAGAAGGGACACCCCCACCCCTCTTCTCATCCACTTGAAATTTAAATGTAACACGAGCGCCCCCAGAGCCAATTAAAAAAATAAAATAAAATAAAATAAAAAAGTGAGGTTTGTGGTAAAGAAGAGAAACAAAGAGGAACCAATAACGCTCTGGTCTTGACACATTACTCAAGTTCTCCTTTGGGTCCTCTTGTCGTAGGCCGTGGCCTCCCCTTACTGCTCCTAACCTGCTCACAACGCTGAGTTCTGAGCTCTTGGACTGTTGCTGTTACGTTTAGGTAAACCCCTTGGCTAGAGTCCAGTTGGAAGCATCCTTCACGACCCAGAACCCAGTCCCGAGTGAATGAATGGTGACTTTGGCATTAGAAAGAACCCTGTAAGGGAGCACCAGTCTACAGGGACCTGAAGAGTTTCTCACTCAAAGGCATTTATAACCTGAGGTCAAAAATGCCCCCTCTTCCAGGAAGAACTCCCAGCTGGACTGATGATACTGAGCGGACAGGAGACCCTATGGCAGCTCCTCCTCATGGGAATGTGGGACAGAATTCCCAAGGCAGTGCTGTGCAAAGGTCCAATGGCAGGCCTTGGTGCCCATCCAAACAAGAAAACCAAGGCCAGTGCAGCCAAGCAGACTCCCTCAACCCTGATATTCCCGAGAGGTGAGAATAAGCCATTAAGTGGCTTGTGGGTTACCTGTCCAACCCCACCCACAGAATACCAGCTCCGTGCTACTCTGCTAATTTAGGTGTGTCTGCTAATTTAGGGAAGGAATCGTGATTTTGATGGGGAAAATAGCTCTTTTTATTGAAAGATGATGACATTAGAAAGTTTCCATGCTTAAAGGTACAAGCTCCTGTTAACCACAAAATCCAGTTATGTGAATCTGCTTAGCTTTCCCCAATCGTCACTGAGAGGTATTATGGGTTCGTACATCACATGGAGAAAGTCTGGAGCTTAGATTCCCGGAAGCAGTACAGGAGAACAGACACGGGTCCCTGGTCCCAAACAGATGGGATGGGTGCAGGGACATTTCAACCATAAGAAGCCGTCAAAGGAAACTAGGATTTTGGGGGGCTACAGGGAGCCCTTTCCTTACCACAGAAGCTGACATCAGCAGGGCCACCATGCCAGCCCCAGAATGATGCCAGGGACTACACACAGCTGAAGGATACAGCCCAGCCTGGGGCTGAGGCACCTGGCTTACGGGTCTCACAGGGCACTCCCTGGGTGGTCAGCTGACCCAAGACTGTGCACCTGCAAGATCTGCACACGAGGCAAAGCATTTCACCTTCCTGAGCACATGTCCTCTAGTGAAAGGGGAATAGAAACCTTCTCTCTCCTCCATCTTTCCCCCCTCCCTCCCTTCTGTGGCTATCAGGAGGCTGTGGGTGAAGCTCAGTGATGAAGTTCTTGCCTGGAAGGATGACTAATCTCATGTCAACTTGATGAGAGCTAGAATCACCCAGGAGAAGGGATTCTGGGCATGCTATGTGAGGGATTCTGCAGACCAGATTAACAGAGGTAGGAAGCCCTGCCTTCTGTGAGCGGCATCATTCCCTAGGCTAAGATCCTGAACTGTGTTTTTAAAAGTGAGCTGAGAGCAAGCATCGGCCTCTCTCTCTCTCTCTCTCTCTCTCTCTCTGTTTCTTGACTATGGGTGTGACCAGCTGCTTCAGACTCCTGCTGCTGACCCAAACTATGATGAACTGTGAGCCAAAAGAAGCCGTTCCCCCTTAAGTTATTTCTTGCCAGGTATTTGTCACAGCAACAGAAGTATCTAAGACACCTAGCAAGCCCAAGGCACTGCGTTTGACCCCTATCCCTACAAAGCAAAATCATATTCAAAAGATCTTGAAGTGTCAACAGCACTAACCAATTTTAATTCATGAAGAAACAGTTATCCAGCATTCACCATTCACAAGGGGGCCACTCTCTTGAGAGGGACCAACTGCCCTGGGCAGGTGGAGATCACATACTGGGAAAAAGCAGACATCACAGAAATACTGGACAACATTATTCATTAGTTATTATTAATTAATAAGACAGTGAGCAGACATGGTTAAATAATAAAAATGTCCTCTTCAGGCTGGGAACTGGTGAAGCCATGCAGTCACAACCACCAGCCATAAGGTCAACTAATCCCTTTGGAGCACTTTGCACAGTGTTGAGAGTCCCGGGTGCTTAGAAGGCCATGGTGG
The DNA here is from genome assembly GCA_010120015.1 of Rhombomys opimus. Classification (NCBI taxonomy): domain Eukaryota; kingdom Metazoa; phylum Chordata; class Mammalia; order Rodentia; family Muridae; genus Rhombomys; species Rhombomys opimus. Next base: position 1,537,289 of record REGO01000222.1, on the reverse strand, counting down.
TGATGGAGAACTGGGCTGTGAAACTCTATTGGGGAAGAGGGAGCTGGAAACCGTGAATGGGCTGTAGGCCCCAAAAATGGTTGTGCATCACTGTATCCTCATCACCTAGCACAGAGCTTTGCAGAGCAGGCAAAACAAAACAAAAAGCCCTATGGCTAACTGAACGGATAAGAGCCCAGCTAGGATGCCTACGCTATGGAACATGAATTTCTTGGTGTCCAGTAGCACGCCCGGGGCTGAGTTTATTGGGTCCAACTCAGTTCCTCCTGTAGGAACTATTTTTCCATCAGTTCCTGCCTCACATGCCAAGTCTTGGCTTTGCCCTAGCACTTGGATGGTCCTTGGCAATCTCATCACCCGTGATGTGCACAGATGTGTCCAATGCCCAGCCAACCCTCCCCCACCCTCACCCTCACCCTCACCCTCACCCCCACTTCACCCCGGCTTCAGAGTAGGATCCAGGCTTTTCCACCAGGAGCCAAGGCCCCTTTCTTGTACTGGGTAGTCTCACCCCGCATACCAAGGGCTCAGGAGGCCACAGCCTCCTGCCTGGGCCCCCTCCCCTAAGACCTGATTTTCTCATCATCTGGATAGTCTCAGCAACTCACAGCAAAGGGATGAACCAAGCTGACCTTTCTGGAGGTTTGTTTAAAGCAGAACAATGTTTGTCTTGTCCAAACACTATGAATTACTCCTGAGGACCCTGCCCGGTTTTACTATCCACAGCTACAAATGGCTTACATAAACAGGGACCTGTCCCTTTCCTGGCCCCTCTCTGCTGCTAACGCCCCCCCCCATTGTCTTCACTCCTTTCTGCCACTTCACACCCTCTCCTATGTTGTGTCTTTCTGGACTTGTGTCTCTCTAGTGTGGTGAAAGGTCAGGTGCTACGTTTTCTAGGCCATAGCTCACACCTGGGTTATTGCTGGCGCAGCTCCCACTGTGGCTGGCTGCTCCGTCCCTGCAATGGACAGGTTTCTCTTGCTCTGGGAACCTCTGAACACAGCTGTACTGTCTGTGCAATGCTGGCAGCGTGCAAGGTTAGGTCCAGATATGGAAGCATGCCAGTTTGGGGGACTCAGTGTCCAGTGAGCCTCTGGCTCTCTTAAGGCCTGTCCTCCTCTCACTGGAAGCTCAGATCATCAACTGCTGTTCTGATTGGCTGCAAATTCTTGGGACCCGACAGTGGTTTCTAGAAACAGGCCCGCTTATGATAGTACAGTCTGCTTCTGTTGATCCAAGAAGAGCGGGAAGAACAACCAGAGTTTGTGAGCCTGGGAGAGAGGTGTCTTCCGGGAAGCGCCCAGTGTGGCCTATACTACTTTAGCATGGGGCCAATGTTTTGGGAAGTTCGTTTAAAATGGGCCAGTGAGATGGCTCAGTGGATAGAAACACTGTGGCGAAGCCGGATGATCTAAGTTCCATTCCCAGGACCCACAGGTGGGGAGAAACTACGTCCCCGAGTCTACCCTCCTCGCGCGCTGTGTCGTGGGTGTGGAGAGCACACGGAGTGAAATAAATAAAAGTGTAAGAATCCGTACACAAAGGGTCGTAGCGTTCCTCCCCCACACTTAGAGACACCCAGAAAGCAGTTTCTGGAAGAGTTGGAGTCCAGTACCCGGTTGCAGCAAGCGGTGGGTGGAGCCATGCTGAGGGAAAACGCGGGGTTGCTAACACTCCGAGGAGGTGTTGGTGAAGACTTGGAAAGACGCCAGGGGTGTGTGCGCGCCCAGGCTGGTGGCCGGAGGTGTGAGCAGTGTGTGGGATCCTTCTAGCCGGAGCCTCCGGCACTTGGGGCCAAATGTGATCTCATTTCACCCTTGTTTTGCAAACGAGGAAACTGAGCCTCAGAAGGGAGGAGTGACTTCCAGTCAGGAGTGGGTGAGTGGCATGGAATTCCGTCTCGCGGGCACACCCTGGCCTTTCCAGACCCGCCCCTTCCTCGCAGCCCTCTCTGCAGGTCCAGCCTGCGAAGGAGCCAACAACTCAGGGCCACATCTGCCCGGCCAGGTGGACACGAGCCCGGTCTTGGGGAAAGTCACGTCCCGGGCGCGTCTCTGTGCGCGGGGTGAAGCCCGCCCACCCCGCAGAGCCTCGCTGTTGAGGGCTGTGGCTGGAGCGCGGGAACCAGCAGGGCGCTCCCACAGTCCGACCAATAGCCCTTTAGGGAGTCGGTGTGGGGTGAGTTAAGAAGTCATTTAAGGAAAAAGCCGCCCACCCCGGCTCCGGGAAGACCCTATAGCCCAGGCTCAAGTCCACGTGAATTTCTGCTCCCCCCCCCGGGGGGCAGGACACTCTATGGAGAAGAACCCCAAATAGAAGCTGGCCCTGGTGGGGGCTGCGCCAGCCCGGCCCTGTTTCATTCCACCCGCGATTTAGGACACGTAGGATCTTGCGCTGTGACCTCGGGCACCCACGACGCGTTTGCGAACCGGTGATCCTAGGGCCCGGGTTTGACACCCTGGGTTAAATCAGCGGAGCCTGCTTCTCGCTCGGCGCTTGCTTTCTCTAATCTGGTTCTTTGTCCCCCTCCCCCTCCACACACGCACTCACACCCGCACACACGCACACACACCGGTGCCCTTAACCCCAGCCGCCTGTTTCCTGGGGCCGCCTGGGCCTGGGCCCTGGATCCAGCTCCAGCCCGACGTTCCCGTCGAAGGCCCGGGGCGAGTGCCCGCTGGGCGCGCGGGCGGAGGACGGCGGGGCCGGGGCGCGGGCCGGGGCCGTATGGAAATGGGCAGAGGAGCCGGCGGGCGCGGCGGCGGTTGATTCGGGGAGTGACAGCCCCTTTGAGCGCCCGGCGAATGGCATTTTCTGTCTGTGAAAGCCTTTCTTCCCACCTCTGTTCAGATTAGCCCGCGGCATGAATGCGCCCATTATCCAGCCCGCTGACCATTCTGAAACGCCAAATTAATTACTAAGCGCTGAATCGGGAGCCCCGGCCGGGGCACCGGGAGGTGTGAAAATAGCGAGCGGACGGAGACGGGGACTGCGAGGGGCGCGGCGCGGGGAGAGGGCCGGGCGGGGTGGCCCCGAGGGGCGGGAGGGCGGGCGCGCGCGCGGCGACACCCGGGAGGGCTTGGCCGGACGCCGAGCGCGACCTGCCGGTGTGACCGGGAGCGGGCGCGGGCGCGGGGCCGGCGGGCACCTCGGCTGCCGGGGCGCCCCAAGCGCTCGGGGCTGAGGCTCGGTCGCGCCTCCTGCCCGGGCGGCCCGCGGCTCCGTGCTCCGCCCCGGGTGGCCGCCCCGGACGGCCCGGCCCGGCCCACCCCCTCCCTCCACCCCGCGCGGGCCAGCAGGGCGGACGCTGCCTTCCTTGGCCTTCCCCAAAACTCGGGCGCCCCCCTCCGATCGCAGCCCCCGCCAGAGCTGCCTCCCCGGCGCTTGGGGGACACCTACCTGCCGGGGGGGGGGGGGAGCGCGTTCCCGGCGGCTCCGCGGGGTTGCGCTGGGAGCGGAGAAGCGAGCGCCCTCTAACACTCTTCCCCGGGCTCCGCCAGGTGGTGCCTCGCTTGCCCGGCCCTTGCGGTTCCTCACTCGCGGGCCACGCTGGTACCGAGCGGGCGCTACGAGCATCTCTGTGGCTCGCTCCGGTCCTGCGGCTTGCCGCGCTGGCTTCGGATTGGGGACCATGAAGAAGCTCGGGCGATTAAGGAGCACAGGGCGGATGCAATTGGAGACGCACTAATTAATTACCCAAGAGAAAGGCAGCCGTAGCTTTGGGTTGGTCTGGGAATTGAAGTGAAGAAATCTGTTGTTTGGCCAGAGCTGGGGATGAGCACAGGGGAGCAGAGGGTCTTGCCCAAGGACCTGCGATTTACTCTCCTCCTCCCCCTGCGCCCCCACATCCAGTCAAGCTAACCGACCTTCATGGAAGATTTGTCTTCAGCAATTACCATTCAAATGACTAAAGAGTTGGAGAACTGTCTCCGTCGACTCTTGCAAATGGGCCATTTACACCTCTGAAGGAGAATTTAAGCTCCCCTGAGAGGCACGCCGTAGTCCTCCTGAGAACGCTGCACCTTTAGCTGACCCTTCTCTGCGCCCCCCCCGATACCTTAAGCGGTTCCCACGGGACCCAAGCACCTGAAAACCCGCGGCGGGGCTCAACTCGAAATTGAGTTTCTAGGACTGTGGCCCTTCCGTATCAATAATTATCCGCCGACACTTCAGATTGCTTTATTAACTTTTGTCTTCGTTATTTGTTGGCATTCATTCCCTTTGCGTAGCAGCCTTCCTCGAGTTCCATATTTTAATTAGTTTCTCAAACCCTTGAAATGCTCCTGTGACTAGCCTTGGGTGAGGGGCGTTTGGATGCTGATAGTTTTGTTGTTTGTTTGTTTGTGTGTGTGATACAGGGTCTCACTATGTAGCCCTGTCTGGCTTGCCGCTCCAGAAGTATGTAAACCAGGCTGGCCTCAAACTCAGAGATCCACCTGCCTCTGCCTCCTCCAGTGCTGGGATTAGAGGTGTGCATCGCGAGAACCAATGTTTGATCTTTGTTTTAAAGACAGGTCTTCCAACCGGACCTGTGATGCAATGCTCCTCCGTCTGCCTCGGCCCCCAGAGTGCAGGAATTAGAGGTGTGTACCGCTGAACCTCTGCGGACCTTTGAGTCTTTGCCCTTCTCAGAATATCCCTGTTGGCAGGTTCCCGGTAAGTTAGAGGCAGGATTCGGGAGCCTCAGCCTTCCGCTCACACTGTAAAACGGGGATGCTGTTAGCAGCAGACCAGACAAGCTGGAGCCCTCTGCTGTGGTGGAACCGTACCAGAGGACCAGTTCTCAGATTAGACTCTTTTTTTTTTAAATTTGGGGATAGGGTCTTGCTGTGGAACCCTGGCTGGCACGAAGCTTACTATGTAGCCCAGACTGGCCTCAAATTTATGAGTGATCTTGCTACTGTCTCTCAAGGGCTGGGGCTGGCACTGGGCGTTCACCGTGCTCGGTGAGGTCACACTCTCTATTCAGGGAACCCCAGAACCCCTGCCTCAGGATCCTTCGTGCTGACCTTTCCCTGTGTGCCACCATGCCCGGCTCATTTGCTTTCCTTCCTCTGTCTATCTATTTGTCTGTTTGCCTGTCTGTCTATCTCTATCTTTGCCTGGAACTCATCATGTGGCTCAGGCTGCTCTCAAGCTTGTGGGAATCTTCCTACCTCAGCCTCCTTAGTGCTGGTATTGTCTTTCTTCTTTTAAAATTATGGAGAGAGAGAGAGAGAGAGAGAGCCACAACATGCATGTGGAGATCAGAGGACAACTTTTGTAAGTTGGTGTTCTATGTGGGTCCCAGGGACTATTAGTGTGTTCTGGATGACCTAGAACTTCCTATGTAAACCAGGCTGGCCTCAGGCTCACAGAGATCTGCCTGCCTCTGCCTCCTAAGTGCTGGCTTTAAAGACAAGAGCTACCATAACCAGTAATTTATTTGTATTTATGTGTTTGTGAGGGTGCCTGCTTGTAGGGATGTGTACTACATGGCTGCAGTATCCTTGGAGGCCAGAAGAGGGCGTCGGATCCCCAGACCTGGTGTTACAATAGTTGTGAGCCACTCAAATGTGGGTGCCGGGCACTAAATGTCAGCCCCCTTCAAGAACTGTAACTGCTCCTAACTGCTGAGTCACCTCTGCAGCTTTTCTTTTCTAAAATTTATTTTATTTTATTTTATGTGACTGGGCGTTCTGCCTGCATGTATGTATATGTACCATGTATGTGCCTGGTGCCCTTAGTACCAGAAGAGGGCATCATATCCGCTGGAACTGGAGTCACAGATGGTTGTGAGCCACCATGTGGGTGCTGGGAATCAAACATGGGCCCTCTGAAAGAGTAACAAGTCCCCTCAACCACTGAGCCCTCTCTCCAGCCCCAAGACAGACTCTGTTTTGAGAGAGAGAGAGAAGCAGAGAACGTTGGCACACATATCCAGCACCCAGGAGGCAGAAGCAGGCAGATCTCTGTGGGTTCGAAGCCAGCCTGGCCTACATGGTAAGTTCCAGGCCAGCCAAGAGCCAGTCTCAAAACAAACAAACAAACAAACAAACAAACACTTTCCAGGTTGTGTTGTTGCTGCTTCTCTTCCTAACATCTGCGTTAAATGAGTCGTGTGTTCTGCCTTCACCTTCACCCCTCTCGGTGGTCACACTGGTCCCGTTCTGCCTCCACTGTCTAGGAATCTGAACATTATAATTGAGAAGCAACAACAGTATTGGAGAGGATACAGAGAAATCAGGGTTCCTTGATGGCGTGCTTCTCAGCCTGTGGGTGGTGACTGCTTTGGGAGGTTGAATGGCCCTTTCACAGGGCTCTCCTGAGACCATCAGAAGACATAGATACTACATTAAAATCCTAGCAGTGGCAAAATTACAGTTCTGAAACAGCAAGGGAAATAATTTTATCATTGTGGCCACCACGGCGGGAGGAAGGTTCAGAAGCTCTGCTTTAGTGAGTGCTAGGACAACAAACAGCCCGGCAGTTTCTCAGAAAACCCAGGAGTACCTGCAGCTCAGCAGTTCCGGTCTTAGGGATTCACCCAAGAGAGTAAGTGCACATCCGCACAGAACACGTACACAGATGTTTGCAACAGTGTTACTCAGAGTCCACACAACCCAGACATCTAGCAAATGTATATATATATATGAGTGAAAGCATAATATGGTGGTGTGTTCAGCCATGAAACAAAACCAAGGGTTGACGCCTGCTACATGTATGTTACTCTAAGTGCAAGAAGCCGGTCACATAGGACCACACATATAGTATATAGTTCCATTTTTAGCATGATGCCCAGAATAGGCAGAGACAGAAAGTAGCTCAGCGGTTGCTTAGCAAAGTTGCCGAGAGAAGGAAACGGGAAAGGATCACTGCAGATATGGTGTTTGCTATGCGTCAGCCAAAGGCAGTCTTTACGATGGCTGCATGAGTCTAGTTTACCGAATGCCAGTGAATTGCTGTACCCTCCAGTGGATGAGCTGGGTGGTGTGTGAATTATATCTCAATCTAGAAGTTGAGGTAATACTTTTTAATCCGTACCAGGTCCTAGGATAAGCACTGGCTGCACAGAGAGGATGCAGGCTCTAAACCCTTACAGCACAACTGGCAGATTTCTGTCACCCCAGAGTCCCATGACCTTCCACAAGGATGAAATACCTTCCTCGAACTTTAGCGCAAAGATCTCCAAGGCCGACGCAAGCCGAGACCTTTGCACCACATTATATCCTAAAACCCAGGCAATTGGGTCTCTGTTATCTCTGCGCCTTTGCTAGTACACTGCACAGACGTAAATGGCTATGGCCTCTCTACAGATTCAGTCTGATCTCTGAAACAGGGTAGTTCTCCCACAACAGAAGCCGTGTGCAAGCCCACAGCCATGTATGCGGGTGGAGCCCTTGCTGTTAGGTTTCAAATCCCAGTTCTGCCTCTCACTAGCTCCTTAAAGCTACTCAAGCCAGCCATCTTCCCTGTGTCTTAGTTTCCTCACACGCGCTATGAGGATAAGAGTGTCTACGTCCTAAAGATTTTGTACACACGAATTCATATCATGTAAAAACATGCTGTCTGCAAAGATCGCAGGCGGCTTCCCTACAGTCCACTAGGTGGCGCGAGTGCGCCACTTCGGGCAGCAAAGATGGCCTCCCGGAGGTCCAGCACAGTAAACGCTGGGCCTTGGTAAATGAGCTGTAGCTGTGCTTCATCTGTGAGTTACATGCTCGGCATCGCCGTAACGCAGCAACCTTCTCTCACTGGTGACATTCGCTGGAAGAAGTTGTATCTAACGCGGAGAAGGCCACCCTGCAGATCAAGGGCAACAGCCTGGGCAGGGACCAGCTCCACCGCTGCAGCTGCCCACACCGACGCTTCCCACGGTTATCCTTCATTTCGTAAACAGTTACGACACCCCGATCATCCCCAAATGAAATTTATAGATGATACAGCCTCCCGACAGTCATAGCTTCCTCCTCCATCTCAACCGAAATACCTTCCTGGGGGTAGAAGGAAAAGCCACACACAGTGAAATCTCGCCTAAGTGCCTGGGTACAAGGACATACGACCGCACAGCAAAGTGGGTAAATGCTGTGTCTGTGTGTGGGATGACCAGGGAGACCACCACAACCAAGACCGTGAGCCAACTCCCCTGAGTAGCATTGCCGTAAGGAGAAAAGGGACAGCTCCTCTGTACGTGACTGTCCCCTATCTGTCACGTGGGGTAAGCCCCGGCACTTCTTGTCCCTGGCTACTAACCAGAAGGGGCACCCCCTGCCCCTCTCCCCGCCCCAACTCTGTAGCAGCCGAGACCACTTCTGCACAAACTTCCGGTTGAACAACAGGCTCTCCGTTGGGCTTTAGTGGCTCAGGATCGAAATTGCTTGGGCACTCCAAGCAAGGGTGGCTTTCGTCCTGCTTGGAGCTGGGTTTGTGAAAGGCGTTTAGCTTCTCTCTGGCCTACACAACACGCTTGTCCGGGGCTAGGGCTGGCGCTCAGTGAGGGTTGCAGAAGAAGGACTACCTCGTTCTCGGGACCTTGCCCCTCATGGCTGCCCTTTGTCCAGGAACGGAGTCCCCTGACTTTAGCAGCTGGAGCCAGGCCCGGCCTGGGAGACTTTCCTGAGCTGTACCTGCTTGTGTGTCAATCATGAGCTATTCTTGCTGTGTCTTTTCAAGAGCGAGGCTACGGAGCCCAGAGCTCCTTCGACACGGTTCTGACGTGCCGGCAGGTCTAGGCCTGTTCCCAAGGCTGCGTTCATTATACCCACTCCACCTGCACTGAGGCATTTTCCGGTGTGTACAGCTGCCCTTCCTTCCCATGCACTTTCGGCATCTCCCTGCCCCCCGCCCCCTCCCTCTCAGCTTCGGCTTGTCTGTCTTGCAAGGCAGGTATGACATGGCCTGATCCCCTCACTGGTATTCTTGGAATTTAACTGTGCTGGTAAACCCAGACTGGGCTATCTCCCGTCATCCTCACACATTCCATCACTTCGGCCAGTTGACGTCTCTGGGCCATCTGGTCACCCACGGCAAGGAGTCAGAGGGTCAGGAATTCTCTCCCAGAGCCTCTGATCTAAAAAGGGCAGCTGAGGGACTGGAGCCCCCGACCAGCAAAGGGATCGGAAAACTGTGACCGGGACTCTCCATCTCGGCCATTCAGGCGTCTGTTCAGATGGTTCCCATCCGCCCGTGCGCTAGTTTCTAAGTATGTGGTTTACTTCGTGTGTGGACCTTTACTGACTCCTCTGGCATGTCAGGCTCCACGGGCACAGAACTGGGCAGACACACCTGCGTACTCAGCAGGCTGCAAGCCCGGTGGGAAAGGCAGACATTTAGTAAACAGCAGCATAAACACCTGTGTGACGGCAGCACAGATAAGCAATACAGGAAGTGCGAACAGAGAGCTAAGGCTCGAGAGATGGCTCCTCAGTTAAGAGCTTGATGCTCTTACAGAGGACTTGGGTTCTGTTCCCAGCACCCACGTGGCGGTTCACAACCTCCTATAGCTCCAGTTCCAGGGGACTGAAGGGCCTCTTCTGGCCTCCATGGGCACCAGGCATACAAGTGGTACGTACACACACACACACACACACACACACACACACACACACAGGCACTCACACAAATACAGAAGATAAATACATATACAGAGACTATAGGAGCTGGGACTCTGGGCACAAGGAAGTAACATTTAAGTTGAACTTGACCCTTGAAGGTACTAGCCAGGTGAAGAGAAGAGAGAGGACAGTTTTCCCAGTGGCCTGGACGGCGCAGACGAAGGCTATGACCCAGGGGCAGCCTGGTGTGGTCAAGAGGCACAGCGGCAATTCACACTTATTGGTCACTTGCTATGTGTCCAGCCTGTTCTAAGGGCTGGGCCAGTACAGTGCTTCTAATGCCTCGTTTCACGAACGAGGAAACTGAGTCATGGGGGCAGGGGTTAAGTCTCCCTGAAGTCACAGAGCTACAGAGCATCAGAGCCAACATTTGGACACAGGGAATCTGAGCCCAGGCCTGTATCCTCAGCCCTATGGCGGAACCCCCCCACAAAGATTAAAAAGTCATGGCATGGCGTCAGTGGTGACACCATGTTGGGTGCATGTAAGAAGACAGAGTCGCACACTAGCCAAGTACCCTTCCACTGAGCTACCTCCTCAGCCAGAGGACAGGCTCTTTGAAAGAGAGAGACAGACACAGACTCAGACACCGAGAGAGACAGAGGGAAAGAGGCTAACCTCAGATAAAAACAGTCATGAAGAGAGGAAGTGGAAACAAGGAGGCAAGAATGGCATAAGCACTTTCTCGTTTTCTTCGGTTTGCGCCGACAGTTGAGAGCAGCTGGCAGATGCTCCCTTGGTACTTCCTGTAGTCTGGGCAGTCTTTGGAGAGCACTTTGTTCTCCAAGCCATGTCTACATAACAGCCTCATAAGGTCAGGGCTGTCTGTCCCTCCCTCCATTTCAGACTGACATGGCTTGCCGACGGCGTGCTAAGGAGGTGGCTCCCGGGTTTCTTGCAGAGCTTGTCTGGGCTCTGCTTTGATGCAAGCCGCTGAGGAACAACCCCATGGCTCTCACTTGCTAGGGAGGCCCTGTCACCCAGCCTTGGGGATGTGTGACTGTGGCCACACTGCCTCCAGTGTGTTCGAAGCTGCAAGTAGGCGGGGGAAGGGGGTGGGAGGGGTGGGGCTGGGGTGAGTGGAGCTGGCTGACCGGAGCTCACTCGGCGTTTGGGGGGAGCAGCATGACCGATGCTTCCCACTCACGCCCTGAGAGGACTCAGGGCTCCACAGAACTGAGCGGCTCTGACCGTCACGTCAAACTCGGATGGAAGCATCCTCCACACCCCATCCCGGTGAGCGGCTTCCAAACAGCAGAAAGAACGTTCTGGAAGGCTGGCAGCCCCGCTCACATTTATTTCATCAGAACTTATCCTGTGAGACCTGGCTGCCCGTCCGTCAGAGAAAGATGTGGGGCCCAGCCTGGGCTCGGAACCAGAGCCCTGGGTGTTGTGGGTCCGGGTTAGCTTAGTTGGCTGCCGGGCTGGGCTCTTAGCACTCTGGACCTCAGTTTGCATGGAAAGGCCTGAACGGAGGTGGAAAGGAAGAGACTGTCAGGAGCTGTGAGGTCTGAGGCCAGCCGGACACCCACCTTTCTAAAACGCTAGCATCCCCTAGTGGGAAAGATTCCATTTACACAACAGGGCTTTGAGCCTGGGCTTCCATGGTCACTCAACTCCCAACTGAATTTTTGTTTTGCTTTGTTTTGTTCTGTTTTCAAGACAGGGTTTCTCTGTGTAGAATGGCTGTACAGGCAGTCATTCCATAGACCAGATTGAACTCGGAGATCTGCCTGCTTCTGCCTCCTGAGTGCACAATCAGGTCCGGCCACTCCAACCAGAATTTAACATGTCCTTAAATGATGAATTTATTGTTCATTAGACAAAAAACACTACTTGTGATTTTTGCCCCCAATAAATTAGCATGCCTTTTAAAATATCATATAACATTGGTTAGAGAAAACAGGAAGTATCACTTATATCTATTTATCCATTTTTATCTATTATCACTACCTACTAGATCTGTCATTCAATCATGTAATTAAATACATTAATTAAGAAATGTACTGTGGGGGCTGGAGAGATGGCTTAGCAGTTAAGAGCACTGACTGCTCTCCCAGAGGACCCAGGTTCAATTCCCACTACCCACGTGGCAGCTCACATCTGTCTGTAATTTCAAGATCCAACCCCCTCATACAGACATAATATGCAGACAAAACACCAAGGCACACAAACTAAATAAAAATTTAAAAAAGAATTATTCAGTGTGTGAGGGGGCCTGGCTACAATCCCAGTACTCAGCTTCCTGGGCCAGGAGGGTGCCAAGTTTGAGGTCAGCTGGGTCTTAATCCTGGGGTTCAGGCTAGCGAAGATCAAGGAGAGTGAAAGGAGGTGATAGCACATCGCCTTGCCTTAGTCTGATGCACTTGGTCATGTCTGGGACTCCCAAATCCTACTGGCCAGCAGAAGGTGAGCTGTGGGAGGTCTCCCAATGCCGACAACATTACCGCCAGGGCAACCTAGTTAGCACTGGGGAGGCTGCACGGGGCTGAGCCGGCTCAGCAGGTCCTCATCTGCAAAGGTGAAAGGCTTCCGGCCTCAGGACTAGAAAGTGAAGAGGAGACAGAGCACAGAGGTAGCCTTGCAGCGGTCCAAATTTTGGATAAATTTGTAGATAAAACTAGCCGTTGTGGGTATGCTGGATGGAAAAAGGAAAAGGCAAAATGGACAAGATTTCAGGGAAGAGTTCAAAGTTAGAAACAATCAACTGGGCATCTTGGAACAAAAAGAGAGGCCTTCACTCTTGGAGTTGACAGTGGAGGCAGGATTGGTAAGCCCACACAAGGCCTCTGTGCACGCCAACCATAGCATAGAAGGCAAAAGACCCAGAAAGAAAGTAAAATGGTTCTTCTTATTTTCAGGTAACATGATTGTCTTAGATATTTCTAAAAATCTAAAAGAATCTATTATATCAATAAATGAGTTCACCAAGCATGAAATTCCCAAAGAATTAATAAAAGCATTCTATTTTAAAAATATGAGAGTTCAGTAGAGCTGCAGGATAGAAAGGCAATGTGCAGCAAGGTGTGGCGGTGCCAGAGGCAGGGGCAGAGGCAGGGGGAGCTCTGTAAGTTAATATCTGCTTGGCAGCCTAGTGAGTTCCAGGTCAGCAAGGGCTGTGTAGTGGGATCCTGTCTCAAAATAAACAACAAAATAGATGGATGGCTCCTCAGAGATGACAACTAAAGTTGAACTCACTCCCACACATATAAACACATGCCTTACATGTGCACCCACAAGAACACACACATGAACACACACACACACACACAGAGAGAGAGAGAGAGAGAGAGAGAGAGAGAGGGCAAATAAGCATATGAAAAGATCCAATACTTTTAATCACTGGGAAAGTACGTATTAAACCCGTAATTAGATACCATTACAAACACAGCAGAATGGATTTTAACGCTTTTTAAATTAACTTTTAAATATTTTTGTTTGCTGTTTGTTTGGTTTTTCTGAGACAGGGTTTCACTATGTGGCCCTGGCTGTCCTGGACCTCACTCTGTAGACCAGGCTGGCCTCGAACTCAGAGATCCGCCTGCCTCGGCCTCCCGAGGTGTGCACCGCTGTGCTCTGCTCTTTTTAGACTATTATTTATTTTAGTAGTATGGGTGTTTTGCTTGCATGTATGTCTGGGCACCACTTGCATGTAGTCTCTTTATAGGACAGAAGAGGGCGCTGAATCCTCGGCCACTGGAGTTCATTGCCCAGCCTCGGCCAGGGTTCACTGCCCAGCAGCGCGTGGTGGCTCACAACATTTGTGAGCCCAGTTCCCGGAGATCTGACCACATCTCCACTGGCCCCAGGCACACAAGTGATGCACAGACATACACGCAGGCAAAACGCATTGACAAGTTAGTTCTGAACAACTTTAGATTTGTTTTATCCGTTGGTGAAGTGTGTCTTGAAGTACCCAGAAACACCTTGGCAGGTTTCATCTACAGCTGTGTCGGGCTCCTTCTCAGATTGCATCTGTTGTGGTTTTATTTTGGTTTTAGTTTTGAGAGAGGGTCTCACTGCAGCCCTGTGAGCTTAGGGCTCATGCTCACAGCCATGCCTCTGCCTCAGCTTTCTGAGTGCTGGGAGGAATACAGGCATAAAACGCCAGCAGAGTTCCGCGTTAAGTCTTGACTGATTTTCACAAACCCTCATTCTTATACTCTCCAATGGTTTTTTTTGTTTGTTTGTTTTGTTTTCAGTTTTCTGTATTCATTCATAACGGCCGGTTTAGACTCTCTTTTGTGGAACTGAGACCGAACTCAGGGCCTTGTTTACCATGGTGCAGAAGTCTCCCCCGGGACACAGCCATAGCTGATTTTCAAGGGTGTCTACTAAGTACAATAATGCAGCGGCTGCATTTCCTCAGATGGTTTTTACTGAAGGGAGTACGAGCCTCCTTCTCGGAGTGCCTCATAACAAGACCCCCCCAAATACTTATACTTACAAAGCCCAGGATGACCCTTAACCTCCTGATCCTCCTGCCTTCTCCTCCACAGTGCCGGTGTTATGGCTGTGCACCACCACACCCAGTTTTATGTGGTGCTGGGAATCGAACCCAGGGCCTCAAGTGTGCTGGACGAGCTCTTTGTCAACTGAGCCACATTCCCCAGCCCTCGCCACAGGGCAGTTAGAGTTGGAAATGAGATCTGGAGAGATGGCCCAGTGGTTAGGAGTACTGGCTGCTCTTTCAGAGGACCCCGGTTCTAGTCTCAGCACCCACCTGGCAATTTGTTTTATTGGAAGAGGGTTTCCTGTTCTTCACATCTATGACAGAGATGGGGAGAGAGATGTGGGGAAGTGTAAAACTCCACAAAACTCACTGTTCTGAAAGTCAGCTATTTGTCCTGTCACTGAACTCTTTTGGTTAACAAGATTCTGTAGAGTTTTTTGTTTGTTTGTTTGTTGGTTGGTTGGTTGGTTTTTGCTATTCTCATTGCTTTCACGGAGAAACACATTTTGGGGGTCCTGGCCATTTTGAAAGTCCTTGAACCTTTCAGATCCATTTGGACAGAGCTGAAATTTTTGTAACAGAGCTTATCCATGAAAATGGAATGCCTTGCCAAAACTCAGCTGTTAAATGTTTTCTGGCGAACATTTTATCCAGAGTGGGAATCCACAGTCTGTGCTGGGCTGTGGTCTTTCGGGGAGGGTCTTTAGTTCACGTAGAATAAGTTCTGAGGCTCACTTATGTTGTATCTTGTTTCTAGTTTTATTTTTGAAGACTTGTTTTTATTCCATTATTATTTTCATTTATGTATGTGAGTGTTTACCTGCATGTATGTATGTGTACGATGGTTGGTGCCCACAGAAGCCAGAGGGCACTGGGTGCCCTGGAACTAGAATTATAGATGGTGGTAAGCTGCCACCAGGTCTGGGACTTGAACCTTCATCCTCTGAAAGAGCAACCAGTGCTTTTAACCACTCAGCCATCTCTCCTGCCTGTGGTTTGGGCTTTAAAGAGGGTGCTTCTCTGTTTTTGTATGGAAGGTCTCCTGGAGCCCAGACTGGCCAGCCGCAGACTCTCGGTGAAGCCGAAAATGATTAGGGAGTCCTGTTCCTCCTGCCTCTGCCTCCTGAGCACGGGGATGGCTGGCGTGTGCCGCCGTGCCCCGTTTATGAAGTGCTGCGGACTGAGCCGGCAACCCAGGCCTTCGAGCCTTCCAGCCTTCTGGACCAGCGCCCTGCATTTTCACCAAAGCCGTCTTAGGAAAGCGTTACAGGTGTGTTCAGACGCCTTGTTTGTGGTTAAGGGAGTTCCAATCTTCGTTTTCTATGAGGTTTTTGTTGTTTCACAAACTGATAATTTTTTTCAGTGTCTTCTCAGCATCCTGTCAGATAATCGCATGGTGTTTTTCCTTTCCCACGGCATGCTGAATGACAGCTGGTGGGCTTTCAAATTACCCTTGTTCCCGGGACAAACCGGATGGTCACTGTGTGTCATCACTTTTCCTTAGTATCTTTGCACATAGGTTGACAAGCCAGCGGGGCCTGCTGTTTTCCTTCCACTGTCTTTTTTTTTTTTTTTTTTTTAAAGGCAGGGTCTTTTCTTGCCTGGAACTCCGTACTCCCTGTGTAGGCCAGGCCGGCCTCACCTCACAGAACTCTACCTCCACACTGAACACTGTGTGTTACCACACCCAGCTCTTCCATTGTCTTTATCTAATTTAGGTATCAAGGTTGTAATGAGTACACGGACATACACGCGCACGCATGCACACACGCACGCGCACACACACACGGGGCAGACAGGTTTCCGAGTTGAGGCTGGCTTGGTCTACACAGAGAGCCAGGACGCTAGGGACTTGTGCTTCTTGAACGATCCATTCTTGGAAGTTCACGAGAACTCATCTGTAAAATGGTCTGAGTCAGTTATGTTTTGTTTTTTTTACATAAAGATTTAAAATCACTATGAAAGCTTGTCTGTTTTGCATTAGTCTCTGGCCTCAGAATCCCAGTGTAGCAGAGGGTGACCTTGAACTTCTGAACTTCCAGGCGTGAATCTGCACATTCCATTTGCGTTGTGCTAGGGATGGCACCCAGGACTTTCCGCTGAGCTCTCGTCTGTGCTAACCACTGAGCCATACCCCCAGGCCGGTATTCTGACATTTCAAACAACTTTACATAAACAGGCTCTATTTCTTCTTGGGCTGGTTTCTCTCTCTTTCTTTTATTTATCATTTTCTTTTCAAATCCCCATTTCACTTAAGTTCTGACACTCATTGCGCTGAAGTTGACGGCGGTACCTCAGGGAGCTGCTGAAGTCACGGGTTGCATGTGTATGGTTGACATGAGTGTGGCCATGACAAGCACCTCAGTCCCTAACATACCGGGACTGGTAAAGCCTTCCTCCGTCCATGTTCGCATGCTGACAGTGCGCGCAGAAACTAGCAACCACAGCTTCCTGCTCCCATTTGATTGCAGCCAGGTTAAGGGCGGCTGGCCTGCTCCGCTCCGGAGCCACACAGAGGCCGTTCAAGTCCCGGTGCGCGCATGGCCGCTGTCGTCCACACGAGGGCGCACAGCCCTCCCGATGCCTGCTCTTCTGTACCCACGCCTGCGGTTTCCTCAGTCCCTGTCCCAGCCTCCGCCATCCAGGCCTGTCTTCTTTCTCAGCCGTGAGTTTTTACTGGTGCTGTCTACTTCTTATCTGTCTTCCCAGATGAATAACTGTGTTTTCACGTAATCATCTTCTGGTTTTACTGGTTCACAGGTATCACCCTTACCCACTAAGCCATCTTGAAGGCCCCTTTTTTGTTTTTTGGGGAATTTTGTGGTTGTTGTTATTTATTCGGGTGTGGTTTTCCAGAGGAGGGTTGTTTGTTTTTGGAAACGGATCTCATTATGTAGCCCTGGCTGGCCTTGAACTCACAGAGATCCTCCTGCCTCTGCCTCCCAAGAGCTGGAATTAAAAGCGTATGCCACCACAGTTGGCCCTCCTTTTAGTTTTTTTAATAAAAAAAAATTTTTTTTAGGCATGGTTTCTCTGTGTGGCCCTGGCTGTCGTGGAACTCTCTATGTAGACGAGGCTGGCCTCAAACTCAGAAATACACCTGCCTCTGCCTCGTGAGTGCTGGGAGTAAAATCATGGGTCACCACACGCAGCCCCCAGTTATGTAGTGTCAGGGGTTGAAACCTTGGTAGGATCTTGGGCATGCTACATCCAGGCTCTACCTCTGAGCTGCGTGCACCCTAGTCCTATTACCTCTGTCCCTCCCTTTTTTGGGGGGCGGAGGTGGAGACTTATACAACTTTTCCAGTGTCCCACAGTTTTGATAAATAATACTTTCATTATCACTTTGTTGAAAGTACTTAAAGGTTTTCCACGGCCTCGAGCCTACAGAGATCCGCTGCCTCTGCCTCCCTGAGTGTTGGGATCACAGGCGTGCGCCTCCGCGTCCGGCTTCCGTTGTGTTTAAAGCTCTTTGAAGGGGCACTATTTACAAGTGTCCAGTTCTGTGGTACTTTGAACTTTTTGGTTTTGTTTTTCACCCTTAATTTAACGGCACTGTGGTTGTCTACATGACAGCAGTTCTCTGAAGGGTTTTGAGGTGTTCCTTGTGGCTTGTACATGATTCATTTCAGTAAATGTTCTGTGTGTGCTCGAGAGAAATATAGTTTATTAATTATTGTGTTCAGGGTTCTCTGTTTCTACATTGATATTCATCAAATCCACATTCATTTAAAAAATCAGATCTATAGCGATACTACTGGTTTTTCCTTTCTCTCTTCTTCCTTTTCTGTTTTTGGAGACAGGATCTCACTATGTAGCCCTGGTCAGTCTGGAACTCCCAATGTAGATCAGGCTACCCCTAAAGGCATAGAGATCTGTTTATTGTCTGACTCCCCTGAGTGCTGGGATTAGACATAAGCAACCACAGTCAGGTGGTTTTTCTTCTGAAGAATAAATAATTCAGAGATGTTTATTGAATCCACCTGCAATGGTCATGAACTTAATTTTGCTATATAGAGCTATTAACTATTGCCTTAGATGTGTTTTATATGAGAAAGTGGTTTTATAAACATGTAGATTTGTTTATCCATTGGTGAATTATGAGTGTATTGCTGCATAATATTACATATCTTTGTGTGTGTGTGTGTGTGTGTGTGTGTGTGAGAGAGAGAGAGAGAGAGAGAGGGAGATTGTGTCTCACTCAGGGTTTCTATCGTGAAAAAAGCAAGTGGGGAGAAAGCAGTTATTTGGCTCACATTTCCACAGCGCTGTTCATCACTGAAGGAAGTCAGGACAGGAACTCAAGCGGGGCAGAAACCTGGAGGCGGGAGCTGATGCAGAGGCCATGGAGGAGGCTGCTCACTGGCTTGCGCCTCACGGCCTGCTCAGCCTGCTTTCTTATAGACCCCAGGACCACCAGCCCAGGGGTGGCCCCACCCACCATGGGCTGGGCCCTCCCCCACTGATCACTAATTAAGAAAATGTTCTGCAGCTGGATCTCATGGAGCTAGTTCAACTGAGGCTTTTTTTCTTTCTCTCTGATGACTCCAGCATGTGTCAAGGGGACACAAAACCAGGCAGTATAGAGACATAGAGAGAGACAGACAGACAGACAGACAGGGGGTCTTGTTATGCTTCTCAGGCCGGCTTTGAACTCCTGGTCAGCTGCCTTTGTGCCTCAGTCTCGGGGGTGGCTTTGGCTAAAGCCCGCACGCCACTGCACCAGCTCTTCCTCTGCCTCTCCTAACACGTGTTGTGCCCATCACTGCCCCTCCCTGTGACCAAACCTCCGGGAAGAACTTTGAGGGAAGGATGGATTTGGGGCCCTGGTTTTCGAGTCCAGTCCACAGTCCTTGGCTCTGCTGGTTCAGGCGCTGATGACGAGGCAGAACTTCATGATGGTGGGTGCAGGTGGAGGAGGTCGTTGAAGTGGGCCAGGAGCAGGAACACGGAAGACTTTCAAGGGAGAACCCTGAACGCTGTGCCCCAGCGCTGCCTCCAGTTAGGCACCACCTCCGAAGTTTCCGTACGTCCCCAAATAGTACCATTTACTGGGGACCAGGCGTTGGACACCCGAATCTGTAGGGGCATTTCATGTTCAAACCGCAATGCCTGTCTGTCTGAATCTGAAACGGACTTGACTCACTGCCTTCTGAGTAGTTAGAATTTTCAGGGTGTTTTTTTCCATCCTTTTACTTTCGGTCCGCCTGTATCTCCAAGTCCTAGGTGCTCCTCTCTGTCCTAGCCAGCTTTAAATGTCAACAAGGGAGTCTCAGCGGAGAGACTGAACTCACAATGATCCACCTGCTTCTGCCTCCCAGATGCTAGGTTTATAGGCGCTACCACACCTGTTTTTGTAATGTTATTTACGTTTTTCACAGCTGATGTTATTTACAATTTTTCACAGCTTATAATAATAATGAAACTAGTGATCAGGTTCTTGCGGCTGGCGGGATGGCACAGTGGTTAAGAAAGCTTATTGCTCCCCAACCCTCAGTCCTTGCCAGGTGGGAGAGCAGGCCCTGGTGTCATGACAGCAGAAAAGCCGTCCGTCCATGGCCCTCACCTGCGGCAGCACTTGGGAGAGCGGGCCCTACACCTCGCCTGGGCAGCACCGTAGAGTTGGTCCTGGACATGAGGGTTACAGTTGAGCCGGCCTTGAGGCATGAGCCTGGAGAGCCAGCCCCTGACTCTTGTCTGCTGTGCAGTGCCAAGGATGAGGGAGAGAGGCCCCCCTCCCGTCCCTCGCCCCTTGCCTCCCATGGCTGGTGGGAGAGCTGTCCCTGTCCCTCCCTTACCAGCTGCAACATGCAGGAGAACAGAGGATCCTGTACCTTGCCTGGGCCGTAGGGTAGAGCTGGCCCTGGTTTCAGGGTTGTGGGAGAGCCGGCCCTGCACTTCACCTGGGCAGCACAGGATAGCCGGCCCTGATGGCATAGGGAGGATGAGCCAGGGAGAGCTGGCTCTGCCCCTTGCTGGCTGCTGAACTGAATGGGACTTGGACTTGGCCCACCCCAACATCTGCCTAGCACTGAGCTGCTGCAGAGCGTGGAGGGCTTGTGCTACAGACCCAAGACTCTGGAACTCCATGACACAGGGCAACAACCGGGTATCAAAGAAGAACCTCAGTATTAACAGACCACCGGAAGCCGGAGGCCTCCTACCAGACCAGCGGTGCTCATCGCAATGAACATTCGCAAGCAAAGAGGTGTGGACAGAAGGGTATACTGGGACACGCCGTGACACACCACAGCTTCCACAATGAGATTTTTTTTCTCTGTTGGGGCAAGGTTGCAAGGGTGGAGGGTGTGTCTGACGGGAGGAGACAAGTTGGCCTGGGGTGACCAATAAAAAGTTAAAAAATAAATAAAAAACCCGGCGTGGTGGTGCACTCCTGTAATTCCTGTACTCTGGGAGGCAGTGGCAGGAGAATCTCTGTGAGTGCGAGGCCAGCCTGGTCTACAAAGTGAGTCTAAGACAGCCAGGGCTACACAGAGAAACCCTGTCTCAAAAAACAACAACAACAAAATGAAATAAACAAAAACATACAACAAAAAAGAATGCTTACTGCTTGCCAAGCAGTGATGGCACACACCTTTAATCCCTGCACTTGGGAGGCAGAGGCAGGAGAATCTGAGTTCCAGGCTAACCTGGTCTACAGATTGAGTTGCAGGACAACTAGGGCTACACAGAGAAACCCTGTCTCAAAGGGGGAGGCGGGGAAGTGCTTGCTGCTCATCTAGAATAATCACACTTAGCTCCTGTCTAAAGTGGCCTACACCTGCCTGTGACTCTAGCTCCAGGAGTTCTCACGCCCTCTTCTGTCCTCCAAGGCCAATTGTCACATGAATGCATGCCCACCACAAACACACACACTAAAAACAGAAGGTTAAAACAATGATAAATAATAAATGTTTTAAAAAGTTCTTGTGCATTAAAGAATATTTTCTTCCTTCACAGACGTTGCTAAAAGTGGAATTACTGGATTTAGGATTGTGGGTGCTAGCGATGGTTACATAGGGAACCCCAAAGTTACAGTTCTTTCCTGTGAATGCCAGAAAACTTCAGATTCCAGATGTTCGGAAAGTCGGCATGATACAATTTCTGCTCTCATTGCCTATTGTCAGGTGGAAGTTTATATCTATTGCTTTGATTTACATTCTCCCTGTTAGCTTTAAACATCTTTTCATCTTCCTATACTTGTTGACACTCGAGCACCTGGGACAAAGTGTGAACTCAATTGTTCTTTTATTGTGTCTGATAAGTAAATTTTACGTCAGATATACTATGTATTCACGGTGGAAGCCTTTGTTATTTATTGTGAAGATTTTGCCACAGAATATCACCTGCGTAGTAACGATTTTAATACGCACCTATCCAGATCAATCATTTCCTTCATAATTTCTGATTTTCCGGTCAGCTGCCATTCCAATATCATACACACACTCCGTTTTCTTCTAGACCGTGCTCGTGTTAGTTTAATTTTGACCCCTGGAGTATTCAGTCACTTAGAAATTCTAAGTAGTGTAACGTGTGACATATAATTCACGCGGATTCTTTTCCTCCCAACGATGTGTTAGTTGTCAGCCTGGACCATTTATTGAACAATGACTCTCATCTTCTTTACAGTATTTTTGAATCCGCTCAGACTCGCATCTTTGCTTCTGACACAGTGCTGTTGGTCTATTGCACGGCTGACCCCGGAACTACAGAACTTGATTCATTCACTCACTTATTCTGTTATTTTTTTTTTAACAGTTTTTACTTAAACTTTTTCTTACAATATATTTTAATCCTAATCTCCTCCTAAATCCTTCCTACTTCCTACCCAGTCAACATCATCTGTGCTCTCTCTCTTCCCTCCAAAAAGAAAAACAACAACAAAAACCCCACAAAAGTCAAAACAGAAAAAGAAAGAAAAATCAGTAAGACAAAAACCTGCCAAAGCACACTGAGACAGGAGCTTACTCTGTAGCCACAGGCTGTCCGAGAACTTGAACTCCTCCTCTCCTGCCTTGGCCTCCTTCCTGCTGAGATTACAGGCATGTGCCACTGTGCCTGCTACTGCAGCACTTACACTCTAAGCCTTTCTGGAACATTTTCATCTCAGATGTCAGCGTCTGCTTCATTTTTAAGACTCTGGGAATTTCTTTCTTTTTTCTTTTTTTCTTTAAACTCTGGGAGTTTCTTAACTATCCTTATATGATTGTTTTTCATGATGAAGTGTGAAATTGTCTTGCCACCTTGACCCGTAATCCTCAGTTGGTTTTTAGTGCAATCATATCATATTTACACACTCGTTTGAGAAAGAATGGGCATATTTCATAACATCCCTTCGCAATTCAGAATCAAATGTCTTTTTGCTGGGCGTGGTGGAACAGCCTGGGATACCAAAGACACACAATTTTTTTTTTTTTTTTTCATTTATGACAGACAGACAAAGCAGCCCTGGTTGGCCTGGAAATCATTCTGTAGCTCAGGCTGGCCTCAAATTCCCAGAGATAGGCCTGCCTCTGCCTCCTAAGCGCTGGGACTAAAGGTGTGTGCACCGTGCCTGGGTCAAATTTAGAATTTTTAGAAGAGTTTTATGGAGATACATCTCACCCGTCATATAACTCACCCATTAAAAAATTCCAACTCAAAGTCAGACCTTCTTCGGGTATAGAGAGAGCTCGGGGGCAGCCAGGGAACTTAGTGAGACCCTCTCTCAGAGAAGGGGCGAGGGACAGAGAGCGCAAGGATAGAGCACTAGCCTAGTGTGCATGAGGCCCAATAACAATAAATGCAACCTGCAGTGTAACACTCACACACGCGCACACGCACTTCAGCGTGTTTTAATGTACTCTAAATCATTTAACCATGTCCACAGCCAAGTTTGGAACATTTCCAACACCCCCAAAGGAAATCCAATACCCACTAGTTTTTACTTCCTGTTCACCAACCATTCTGGCCCTCGGCGATCATCAGATCATCAGTCTACTTCCTGTGTCTCCAGATCTGTCTTCACGGGACAGCTCACAGCAATGGGATCAGTGTGTGGCCCCTTTTCGGTGGCTGCGTTCATGGTACGTTCAAGGTTCTTCCGCAGCGAATGGAAAATCACAGCCTCACTTCTCCTTAGGCCAAGCAAAGTCCCCTGTGTAAACACACTGCATCTGTCCACTTACCAGCTGGTGGGCGCACGTATTTCTTTTGTCTTTTCTTCATACGCCAGGTTTTTGTGTGGACTTGTGTTCTTGCTTCCTTGCGTGTATATCTAGGAGTAGAACTGTTAGGTCCTGCGGCAGCTCTGTTTCTAATATGTTGAGGGATTACCAGGCTACTTTCCAAGATGGCTGTGCCACGTCGAGCTCCCAGCAGCAGCATAGGTCTGAGGGCTCTGACGGCTCCTGTCCTTGTCAGCCCCTGCTAGGATTTGTCTTTTTGATAATAGTGTGTGATAGCTCATTGCAGTTTTGATTTGCAGTTCTCTGATGACATTGAACACTTTTTGACATGCTTGACCATTTGTACATCTTGGAGAAATGTTCATTTGGACCATAACATGTTGGTTTGTTTGTTTTCTCTGTGTAGCCCTGGCTGTCCTAGGATTCACTCTGTAGACCAGGCTGGCCTCAAATTCACAGAGATCCACCTGCCTCTGCCTCCCAAGCACTGGCATCAACAGCGTGTGCCACCTCTGAGCACTGGGATCAATGGCCTGCACCACCTCTGCCCAGCGATGCCCATGCTTTCTCCTGTGAGTTTTGTGGCCTTAGCTCTGCCATCTAGGTCTTTCGACTGTTCTGAATTAGGTTTTATGTGTGGTGTGCACCAGGGACCTCAGCTTCACAGCTTTGCATATGGATATGCAGTGGTGTCAGCTCTCTTTATGGAAAAGACGGCTCATTTCCCTTTCAAATGGTCTTGGCGCCGGTGTCCAAATGTAACTGTCAAGTGAGGGCCTGAATGTTGACCCTCCATCTTATTCCTCTCCTCTGTCACTTCATATACTCAGTGCCCTGCTGTCGTGTTCCTCAGAGTCTTGGGACCAGGAGAGGTGAGTCTTCCCACCTTTCCCCTGGGTTGTTTTGCCTGCTCTGAGCCCCTGGCCTGCTTCACTACCAAGCACCTTTGTTGCCGGGGTGGATAAAAGAAGCTGCATTTCTTTTTCCTGTTACACTTTCTACTGAATGTCCTATGTTTTGTATACAGTTCCATTTCTGAGTTAGTTCCCTTATTAACTAAGCTAAACATTTTCAACCCATTAGTTGTGGTTTCTTAGGTAGATAATCATATACATACATACATACATATACATGCATACATACATGCAAACATACACACACACATATGTCCACACATACCTAATATGTTCATAATGATGAGCTTGACTTTTCCTTCCGAAATGCATGCCCCTGTTTTCTTCTCCCCTTACTTTCTCTTATTCATAACAACAGAGATTCTTGTTTTCATCGGGACGCTTTTATTATTAAGGACCCTGTCTCCTCTTCGTCCTTCCTCATTAGGCATCACACTACAGTTTGAGTGAGGCACACACCATTTATCATGTCACCAAAGTCAGCTTGTATTTCTAGTCACTGAGCTCTCATCAGGCCACATCCTCTCGGGGTAATTGTATTGCTGGGTCTCTAGAGTCCAATTCATGTGATGAACAACATTAATAAACTTTTACATCGATTCCCCCCTGTTATAAACTAATTGTCTCCCCTCCAGTGGGAACAAATGAGCTCACATTAACAGAAATAGCTCAGGTTTCAGAGGCACATGAGCCCACCTGTATAATACAGAGCAGATGTTACCGGCTGAACGCCAACGGGTCCAATCTAGTTGGCTTGTAAGGAAGGGGTTTTAAAATACTGTTTTGAATTAGTCACCAGCATTTAAAGATTAGGGAATTTCAGATAAGAATTCCAATTTCCTTTTTGTCTTTAAATCTCTTGCAATCTGGCCATTCTAGTTCCTGCATCTCCACAAGGCCACAGCAGGCTGAGGCTGGGCCCCAGGGGTGCTCTTCAGAGGCCTCTTCCCTTACCTCATTAGCATTCTATCTGTCCCCTATTGTCTCCCTATCCAATTGTCTCCCAGACATCAGGGTCAAGGGTCAGTTATCAGTTTTTTGTATTTGTGCAATTGCTTTTCTTATAATGGAATTAGGTGGAAGTGAAATATTTCTTGTAATGATGTCTCTAGAAAATGTAGAGGAAATCAAAGAGGCCAAAGGGGGGCTATGTGCTTCGAGGGAGCCAGGGGCAGCAGGCTTCTCAGGGTGTGTGAAGAATATTCCCAGAGGGTTGGTACACAGTTGGCATCTGTTGGGAGAATTAGATGTGAAACGCCACCGGAAAACAGAGCATTGCAAGAAGCAGCTATAAAAGTTGCACCGACGTGGGAACACACACATGCACACACACACCACACTGACGCTCGCACAGGCTTCGTCTGGAGAGGCTTTAAAGCATAAACCAGGCTGCTATGAAATGTCAGGACGTGTTAAGGAAAACCCATCTCCTGAGTCTGCCCCTGAGTCTGCCCTGCCTGGCTTGAAGAGATATTTAGGTTTCTGATCTGTGCTCCGGTCTTCCTGCTTATTTCTGAGAAGTTTCCCAGCAGTGACTGTGTCTCGGTCAGTCTGCCTGGGTAGACCAGGGTACAAAAGCGTTGGAAGCTCAAAGCCACACTTTCCCCTCATCTGTGAGAGGCCAGTGCCGGGGCCGGTTCCTCCCCAGCCATCTTGGACCTTTGTTCTGTGGTACCCGAGCTCTCAGAGACCCTAATAGAAGCACCTCTTTTTTCTTCTCCGCCCGGAATTCTTTTCCCATAAGGGTCACATGTCAACCTGTGACGCTGACATGGCACAAGGTCACACCCTTGGAGAGAGCAACACGTTTGCGATCGGTTGCTTTGGGGGGGACAGTGGTGCAGCTTGGCCCCACACCCATCAGTCCCTCAGTGTGCAATCTGGATTTTATCACGGTGACCCACTGGCCAGACCTGGAGGGTCTCCCGCGCTCATGCCCAGGGCCATGAAACTCCTCGGCTCAGCCAGGTGACGAGTCCTCGGCTCAGCCAGGTGATGGTACACAGGGTGGCTCCTGTGGGCCGGTCTGCTTGATTTGTTTTGTTTGGTCTGTTGTTTTGACTCAGGGTCTCACTACATAGCCCTAGCTGGCCTAGAGTTTACAGAGCCGCCAACAGGTGCCCGCCACTGCATCCTGGGCACCGGGGTTGCACTCCTGAGACAGCAGGCATGTTCTAATGCTCTTAGGCTCATCCACGCTGTCAATGTTCCCTAAACCTTATTTATTTAGATTTACTTATTTTATGTGTTGTGAGTGTCTGCCTGCATGTATGTAGACACTCCTGGCGTGGGGCCTGACGTCCATGGAGGTCAGAAGCCGGTGTTGGAGTGCCTGGAAATGGAGTTACAGATGGTTGTGAGGCCCTACCATGTGGGGCCTGAGAATTGAACCTGGGGCCTCTGCAAGAGCGAGAAGTGCTCTTACCTGCGAGCCATCTCTCAGCCCCCCAAAACACTACCTTGTCACAGCATTTTTACTTTTTTTTTTTTAATTGAGACAAGGTGTTACCTAGCCCAGGTTGGGCTCAAACTTGCTGTGAATGGAGGATGACTTTGAACTTCTGACCATCCTGTGTCTGCCTCTCCAGTGCTAGGATCACAGGAGACCATCATAAACTGCATGGTTTATGAGAAGGATCAAACCCGGGCCTTCGTACTTGCGCTGCCAGCTGAGTCAGACCACCACACTGTTAATTTAAGGCTGGCTACAACTTGCACCTGCTTTGTTATTTTCGAGTCTGTACCTTTATCATATTCAGCTGCGGCTCACCATGCAGGTTTTAGTATCAGGTTAAAACGAAGTGAGAAGCCTTTCAGTAGTTTTTAAGATTTGCCATTTTTCATCTTTGTTTTTAAAGGTTGGCTTACGTTTTGAAATAATCTGGACTGGTAAAAAAAAAAAAAAAAAAAAAAAAAAAAAAAAAAAAAAAAAAAAAAAAAAAAGCTGTAAACACTAGTATCTATAAAGCTTTTCCTAGCTCTCTCGAATATCGGTATTGAACACAGCATCTGATCATTGGAATTAGGCCTGGGGAGCTGGAGAGGCAGCTCAGTGGCTGAAAGCACTGGCTGCTCTTCCAGAAGACCCTCTGTAACTCCAGTCCCAGGGGGATCTGACACCCTCTTCTGGCCTCTGCAGGCACTGCATGCAAACGGTGCACAGACAGACATAACACATCAGGTAAAAATAAACCTTAAAAAGCTATGATTAGTATAGACACATGTGATTAGTATAGACACAAGTATTTTTTGAGACTGGATCTTGCTGAGTCGTTCAGAGTGTCCTTAAACTCATTACGTTCCTACCTTAGCCTCCCAGTGTTGGATGACCGGCATGTGCCACCATGCCCAATTGGATAGGTCTTATTCAAATTTTGCCAATTGTTCTATTAAATGTCCTTCTTTCGGTCTGGGAGCCAATCCTGAATCTCTCATCACATACAAGTACTGTGTGATAATGGCTCCCCAACCTTTGTGTGCCTCAGCTTTGACACTGGTATTTTGTAGAATGGCTCTCAGTTTGGGTTACTCTCATTTTTTCCCCTGTGATCAGCCTGAGGCAAAGCATTTCAGGCGAGCATATCTCAGAAATGACACACCTTCTTCAGGCCCTCGAGTCACGGGACTCCTTATGATGTCAGTTTTGCTCAGCTGGTGTAGGGTGTGTCTGCCTGGTTTCTCCACTTCAGAGTTTCTGTTTTCTGCACATCTGATGGGAAACTATTCAGAAGAGCGAGCAGCCCCTTTCCCTTAGACCCTTCAGGCCAAAATATCAAAAACACCATACACGGAGTGGCAAACGTTTCTCACAGCTCTGGAGCCCGGAAAGCCTAAGAACGAGCTGGCAGACCCAGCATCTGGTGTGGCCAGTTCCTCACAGATGGGGTCTGCTGTGGGTCTCCACAGGGGGCAAGGTGACGTTTCTGTGGGTCCCTCCATAACAGCACTGATTCATCTTGAGGGAGGAACAAGATGGTTGAATCATAACTACAAAGGCTTCGTCTTCTTACTGCCCTCACTGGAGGCTAGGTTTTGTAAAAGGGGCCTGATAGAGCACCATTTTCATCATTCGTTGGCCCACTGCCCGTACTTTTCATTTTAAAAGTTTTTAGGTTTTAATTTTATGTGTATAGGTGTTTTCCTTGCATGTATGTCTGTGTGGTACATCTATGTCTGGTAGCCAAGGCAGCCAGAAGAAGGCAGCAGGTCCCCAAGGACTGGAGTTGTAGATGGTTGTGAGCCACTATGTGGGTGCAGGGAATTGAACCAGGGTCCTCAGGAAGAGCAACATGTACTCTTAACTGCAGAGCCGTCTCTCTAGCCCCCTGGCCCACTGCATTTACCATCACAGATGGTACCTGCCTGCTGGCAATTTATGATGTGTGTATATGAGGGTGTGTGTGTATGATGAGTTGATGTGAGTGCATGTGTGTGTGATGTGTGCATGTGAGTGCGTGTGTAAGATTGTGTGTGATGTGTGTATGTGAGTGCGTGTGTGTGTGTGTATGATTAAGTGTGTATATGATGTGTTGATGTATGTGAGTGCAGGCTTGTATGTGCCCGTGCTCTTATGGAACAAAGGACAACTTTCAAGAATCCTCTCTCTTCTTCCATCACAGGTTCCAGAGATGGGGCTCAGGTGGTCAGGCTTGCAAAGTGAGCCCCTTACCCCACTGGGCCCTCTTGCCAGCCTCTGCTGTTAAAGTCTTTGCTTTCTTTTTTTCCTTCGTTCCTTTCTTTTTGTTCATTTGTTTTGCTTTATTTATTTATTTATTTACTTACTTACTTACTTATTTGAGACACTTTCTCTGTGTAGTCTTGGCTGTCCTGGAACTCACTCAGCAGGCCAGGTTGACCACCTCTGCTGCCTGAGTGCTGGGATTGGATAAAGGCATGTGCTATCACCACACCCAGCCTTGGTAATGTCTTAATAACTCAGTTTCTGACCCTTACATATTCTCCCAGACACTGAAAACGCAAATGCAAAATGTTTTATTTTCCCCTCCCTTTTTGGAGGATCCCAACTGTTCTCATTGTGTCAGACTCGCTGGAAAGTGCATCCAGGTGTCCCGTTTCCCAGCTCACCTGGGATCAGTCTTTACCCAGGAATGACTGGCAGCTGAAGTGATGTGCTGACTGGCTACGAGTCAGCAAGTGAGTGAGGGAGGCAATCTAAACAGAAATGAGAGTGTGGAAGGGCACGGAGGCATGAAAACCCCGTGAAGACTCCCCGCCTCGTGTTCTGTGTGCTGACGTGTGGTACCATGACCAGAATACTCGGCTTTAAAGAAAACGTGCAGGAGCTCGGATGTGAGCTGACTGCCTAGGCTTCCTGTGCTGGGACCTTGTCCTCCACATGAGCTGCTAAGAGCTGGAGCCTGTTGGGAAGAAATGAGGTTGCAGGGTGCTCTTGTGTGATGACTGTGGCAGAGAGGTGCAGTGGTGCCAGAATCGCAGAGTTTCAGCCCAAGAAAGAAGCCCAGGCTACCATTTCGAGAGGGACGGACGGATGGACAAAACCACTCTGGGAGAAGAGAAGCAGAAATGCAGTGATTCCAGCGCTAAAGGGAGGATGGAGAAAAGGAAGCCAGAATCAGCGGTCTGAGGTGAAGCGTGTTCAGGAACTAGGGAGTTTCCTCGGGAAGGTGGCAACAGCAGGGCGTGAAAACCAGCACCCTGGATTTGGCATTTGAGGTTTTCCTGGTGACCTTCTTTTAGAACATTGTGGAATAAATGTAAGATGAGGAAGTCAAAGCAGGGCAGGCTGCTCTTTGAAAACATCAGGCAAGGAAGGGAAGGAGAGCGACTGCAAACAGCCATGTTTGTAAGCAAATCTACAAAAGAGCTGCACAGAGTTGTTGGAACACAACCAGGGCTACCACGGGGCAGAGGCGCTCCCGGGACTTCTCAGCTGAACTGGGGGAGTGTTTCTGGGAGCTGGAGTCATTTCAGTTTCTGTCTAGAAGATGCCAGATGCTCTTGTGGTCTGGCTGGTGCTCAGCCCGGCAGGGACAACAACACAGCCAGCATTGAAGGGAGGATAATTTCAAGCTCAACATCTGGGCCACAGCTGCTTGTAAGAAAGGTTTCTGAGGGTCTGAGCTGGGGTTTTAGCCTTATTCTGCCTTCAGTTTTAGGAACACTGAGGATACAGAAGAAGGCAAACATCCCGTAACTTTTCCAGCATGTTACTGTGCTGCCAAAAGCCCTCTCCACCGTTTCCATCTGGCGCACACTGTCCATCTTCTCTACTCCTTTACAGTGGAGCCTGTTTCAATTTCCCACCTAGTTCCAATTTTGCGCCCGACCAAAGGGTACTTTCTGTTTCTGCCCATTTGGGGAAGTTGTTTTTTCTTGGTATTTAGGGAGTCAGGAAAAGAAAAGCCATTGGGTTTTCACATGAGCCTTCAGGTAGGGGTTGTGGCTTTTGACCAACAATAACGGACGACCTTGTAGTCGGTTTTGGACCTACTTCTGGGAAAGCGGACCCGGCTGAGGTGATGGGAGATTCTGGTACTGTGAAGAGGCAATGGCAACGTGGGACCAGAGGCTGGGGAGACAGTGCTGGACGTTTGGACGGGCTGGACGTTTCTAGGCAGGACGGAGTTGAGCGCTCGTGAGCCCAATACGGATGCGGGCCTTTTAAGGGTTAAGAGCACCCGAAAAAAATAGAAGTAGTAGGAGGAAGTGGGGCGCTGGGTCGCAATGTGAGAAGGAAGCAGCTCATAGGAGCTTCCTCTTTCTCCTCCTTCCCCGAAGCCCCCACCCACCCCTCCTGCTCAGACAAAACGCTTTTCCGCCCTTCCCCCTCCCCGGAACCTCACCTTATCCTGGGGTGGGATTGGCTGGTCCACAGGCCGAGGCTTGTCGTTCCCTGGATCAAGTGGGGTCCCAGCGCAGGGCAACTTCTCAGATGCTTTTGAGTCCTGGAACTCCAGGGACGGATGTGCGGGCTTGACGCGGTCGGGCCACCAGGGGGCGGGAGAGGCCGGCTGGGCGGCTAGCTCCGCCCAGACTCCGCCTCCGCAGAGCCCCGCCCCGAAGGCCCCGCCTCCAGGAGTTGTAGAGACCGGGCAGATGCTGGCACTTGCTGCCCGGGTCCGGCCGCCTGACGGTGGTCGGTGCCTCACCTCAGCTGCAGCGAGTCACCGCTGGAGAGGGGCTCGTCGCCCGGCGGGGACTGCAGGTGTGTGGCTGGGCAGCCCGGGGTGCCGAGGGCACGCGTGAGAGCTCCAGGCACAGCCCGCGCAGGTTGGGAGCATCCTGGAGCAACGTGCCCCAAACGCAGCGGTAGGCTGGGCAGTCGGCGATCCTCCAGCTCCAGTCTTGGGGTCCACCTGGCGCACCCGGGGGCACAGACCCATGGGGCAAACCCAGAGGCAGGAGGGGCGTCCCGGGACTGGTTCGTCGCGTTGTAAGTAGCTGTGAGGCCAAGCGCGCAGCGTCCTGCTGGGTCGCCGGCCACCCTGTCCTCTGGAGTGAAGGGACCTGCGGGCTTCTGGCCCTGAACCCGCTGGGGAACTTGGGCAACAGGAGTTCTTTGGCGTCAGGACCGAGCTGTGGTCCTCCGCCGAGGCTCAGGCTGCCCGGTGTTGGTTGGTGGAGCGCAGACGGCACCGCTGCGGTTCTAGGGAATTGCGCTTCCAGCGCTGTGAGAGCGTCGGTGTTGATGTGAGTGTGTGAATGTAGGTGCTTGTACACGTGTGTGTGTCCGTGCGTGTGTCCGCGCGCTGGCGTGACGGCGCGTCCGACAGTGGAGGTGGTAAATATGCAGCAAGCCCAGGACAGCAGGAGGAAGAAGGCTGTTCAGAGGGAAAAGGAAGGCGAGATGAAAGCAGCAGGATGTGGTATCAAGTGAGTGAAGCCTCCTGCCGAGAGGAGGGGTGGCTTTTGGCAACCGGAGGACTAAAAGCAGGCCAACTCACCTGAAGGCCTTTGCTGAATTCCGCTTTGGGCTTTGCTGGCTTTGCCTGCTGTGGTGGCTCGGTAAGGTCGGGTTCCCAGAGCAGAGCTCTGCTCCTGTCGTGCTGTTAATTCAGAGTCTCCGGGACCCAGTGGGACAGTACAGCCTTCCAGGGCGAATCAGATTTTAAATAAGGTCCCTAGGCCTTTGTGGAGCTTGTTTGGTAAGGGGGAGGGTGCTTGGGAGCCATGTGTAACATGGGATAGAGACCTGAGTTCCAGCCAGGTCCTGCCACATGACAGCCCTGTCTGCCTCGGTCTCCTTACTTGTAAAACTGTCTGTACACTTCCGATGAACAGGGTGCGGGAAAGGACAGGACAGCCTCCTCTTCTGTTCGTCTTCAAGCCCACAGGACACATTTCTTAAAGAGGCTTATCGCGACCAGGGGGCTGAACTCTGAGCTCCGTGTCCCTGTCCCCGTCCCTGGTAATTGAGCTCTCACCTTTGGCATACATGAACAGCAATGCATGTTACATGTAAGGCTATGTCTTCCGTTTGGGGCTGTGTGCGTGTTCACCTTTTATTTCTATACATCAGTTGTTGTTTAAAACATTTACTATGTCATTTGTGGGTGTGAGGGAACACGTGCATGTTCATGGCGCTCGTGGAGGTCAGAGGGCAACCCGAGGGAGGTGGTTCCTCCTCCTCTCCTGAGCCCTAGGGAACAAACCCCGGTTGTCAGGCTTGGGAGGACACCTTCTCACCTGGGCTGTGCGGTGTCTGAGACAGACTCAGGCCGTATCCCAGGCTGGCCCCCGACTCGGTGTGTAGCTGCTGAGCCTGGCCTTGAACTCCAAGTGCTGAAATCACAGGCAGAGCCGCTATGCCCCACACTGCATCCATATTTTAGCAGTGTTAAGATTAACATGTTACAATTGAAATGAGCCCGGTGTGTCTTCCTTGTCACAGTGTCTTCCACGCACAGTGATGGTGAATCTTTACACTTGGTGGCCTCTTGCAGTCTACTAAACGCTGCATATTTTACAGATCAAGGGTGCACACATGGCACATACATGGGCACATGCAGAATTGTGTCATTCTTCCATTCTTCATACATTTTAAAAACTGAACCTCGTAAGCACTGAAATTTTGTGGTTTCTAGTTTTTGGTTTTGTTTTGTTTTTGCTTTGTTTTTGTTTTTGAGACAGTCTCAAAACTGTAGACCAGGCTGACCTTGAACTCACAGAGCTCTGCCTGCCTCTTACTCCCAAACACTTTTCTTTAAATTGCTTTCCAGCTGAGATTAAAGGCATGTGACACCACGCCGGGCCCCGTGGCAACTCATCACCTCCACTTTACAGATAAGGAAATGGGGTGCCGAAGCCACTCAACCGGAGTGCCAGGCCGGTGATGACTCCGGCATCTGCCCTTGACCGGAGAGGAGCACGCAGCCGCCGTGACCTGTGTGTGGTTGTCAAGCACATGCCTTGCTCTGCTACGGCAAGAACTGTAGCTTTTTAATTTTTTACTTTTTGCTTATAGGCTGGCAAGTAGCTTTGGGGTAACTGGGATATGTTAAATGGCATCCTCTGGGTGATGAAGGCATAGGTGTCACAGGGGATGATAAATGAGACAGTAGATAATTTCATAGCTCGGAGCATGAGTCTCCTGACTCTCTCATTTGGGTCCCAGATTCTGGTCAGTAGAGCTTGTCTGTTGCATCCTGTTGCTATGGTGACAGAAGATCCCAAATCAGCTGAAAGCCTGGAGAGGGGTATCAAGGCCTTTTGCCCCCCCTCCCCCAGCCTAGGTTCACCTTCCTGCCTCCTCCCGGGAAGCTCAGGCAGACCTTGGCTTGGCAGATGCTGTTTAATCTCTTCAGACTGCCCCTCCCTTCCTCCGCCCGCCTGGTGAACTGTTTGAGCTCCATCTTCCAGAGTCTTCCCGGATCCGTGCCTTCACCCTGCAACGAGTCACGGTCCTCTGTGGTCTCCCTGCATAGCGCTGCCTGCCCCGGCCCACAGGGCTGTGGCCTGCTCACGGTCAGCAATGGCTTCAAGCCTTCACCACGAGTCTTGGGGTCTCCCTGATGTGCTTCCCCGGCAGAAGCTGCTCAGATGCAGGGCAGTGCCGGGGCCAGCAGGGTGGGTCCCTAGAGACTGTTGTGCTTTTCGTTTTCGTGTCCTCTGGAGTCTTGTTATTGTGTTGGCGTAGGCAAATGGGCCTGTGTGGTTTTCTCATGGGGGACAGGGCCGGGACGTGAGGAGCGAAGGTGAATTCCCAGGTAGGGGTCCTGCGTCTGCCTCACTCTGCCACTCCTAGCCACACAGCCTTGATTACAATCATGCCCCTCGGAGCGTCATCTACCCTGTCTACAAGGCGGCAGCATGGATGGCGTTTGATCCCCCCCAACCTTCCACAGTCAGCACTTTCTTGTGGCACGTGTTCAGCGTGTCGTCAAGGACCAGGCTCAGGAGGCACGGGAAGGCAGACATTGTCCCTGCCCTCAAGGAGATGTGTTTACTGGTTCGGGACAGCCGACACATACTAATTCTAAGTATGAGAATTACATGATGCTGTGGGGGTTACAGAAAGAGAATTTGGGGTTTCAGGTTATGTCATATCTTATGTGAGACCTGAGAGGTAGGAAACAGAAGAAAATAATATTTGTGACAATAACACGATGAACATCTGACAGATGCTGGCTCTGTGGGTGGGTATCTTCCCCCACGAGTTTGCCCCCGTAACTCTGGGTGTGTGTGTGATTGGGAGGGGTTTCCCTCTCCTGAAATCAGGCGTTACAGCTGAAAGCAGTGACTGGGTTCCATGCCTGATGTGGCTCAGGGACTCCTTTAATACTCACTCCCCTTCCCTTATTCCAAGGTGCATTTTGTGAGGAGCAAAGGCCATTGTGGTGTGGGAAGGCTCCCGCCTCTTTTATTCTTGGGTGGTTGCTGGAGAGCACACCCCACGGCCCTTTGCAGCCGTGTTTTTCATGAGTGCCTCAGGGAGTCTCAACTCATGGGCAATCCCACCCACTGCAGCCATGCCTTCTTCCGTCCCTCTTGAGCACCCTGTGCCGTGGTCTCTGTGTCATGCAGTAAGGCCCTTGGGTAGCTCCCACATTCGTCTTCTCCACCCAAAGCTGTCTTTCAGGAACCTCGGCATCCACTCAGACAGATGGTTCCTGTGCGGCTCCCTGGTGTGGGCTCCTGTCAGGCAAATCTTCACACACCACTTCCACCCAACCTGGTCGGCACGACCAACCTCCTCTTGGGTTTTCTTGCATTCGTTAGATCACGCCACGTATACCTACAGCTCTTCCAGGGGACTTTCAAACTCTCTCAGGGTTAGTGGTCCTCAACCTTCCTAATGCTACAACCCTTTAATATATTTCCTCGTGTCGTGGTGACCCCCAACCACAAAATCATTTTCGTTGCTGCTTCCCAACTGATTTTGCCACAGTTATGAATTGTAAACATCTGCGCTTTCCCCTGGTCTTCAGTGACTCCTGTGAAAGGATCGTTCGACCCGCCCCCGAAGGGTCTCGGCCCGCAGGCGGAGAAAGGGTGCTCTCGTTAGTGGCTCCCTTTGAAACACTGATGAAAAAGCTGGTTAGTAAGCACACGTGTATGTGTGAGCACCCTGGGGTTAAAGGTATGTGCCAGCATGTCCAGCTGCCGTGTTCTGGATGACCTGTGAAGATTTGGTTCCACTCTGTTTCCAGGATGGCAGATGAGCACTGCCTTTGCTGATAACATGCTGATAAGAAGCACTTCCACTCCGCTCCCTAGCCAGGGTACCAGGGTTATGCCAAGGACTAGGGGGCAGAGAAGACGTGATCACAATTAGTTCTTTGCCACTTATGTCTACAAACCCTTGTGTTCCTGGAGATTGGCTTGTATTTAAGACTTCCTTTCTTTGATGTGGTTGCAGTACATCAGCATCAAAGTAATGTGTTTGAAAGACGCTTTCTTCCCTTGCTTGTTTACAGGGAACGTTAAAAGTATGACTGAATATTAAGGCTGTCAAATACATGTTTAAACATGCGCTAGAAAACTCTTGTGTTCTTTCACCTTGACATGGGTTTCTACGACATGTTATATTATTAACTTATGCACATTGAGCCTTCCTTGCATTCCTGGATTGAATTCAGTTACTGCTTTAAATACGTGGCTAGGCTTGTGCAGTGTGAGCTTTGCTAGGAGCTTTGCGTCTGTTCTTATGTGTCTTCCCATCATGGCCAGACACCTGAGATAGCCAACTTGTAAAGAGAAAAAGCTGATGTGGGCTTCAAGCATTGGAGCATTCAGTCTGTGATGGGTTGACCTCACTGCTTTGAACCTGTGGTAAGGGAGTAAGTCATAGTTGGAACCTATGATAGAATCAGCCTTCTTACAGCATGACTGGGAAGCGGGGGGGGGGGGAGGAGGAAGAAAGGGAAGGAGAGAGAGAGAGAAAGGGAGAGGGAAAGACAAAAGGAGACAGAGAAAGATATAGAGAGAGACAGAGACAGGGAGAAACAAAAAGAGACAGAAAGACAGAGACAGTCTAGGGTCTTACAGCCACATAGGTGGAATCCAGTGACCTACAGACCTCTCATTAGCCCCTAATAGTACTGAAGTAGGGACCATGCCTTTAACATACATGGACCTTTGGGGAACCTCTAAGTTCAAGTTACCCCAACTTACTGAATTTGCAGTCACGGCTGCCGTTAATTTCTCGTATGCTGTCTTTGCAAGGTGAACTTGGAGGCAGACCATCTCCTGCGCCCTGGGGGCAACTCGCAGATCAGGGCAGGGGTCTGTCCCTCCTCTGATACTGGGGTCCCCTCCTGATGGATCCCTGGCTCCCCACTCTCCCTGCTTTTAGCTGTCTTAGGTGCCCACCGTAGTCCCCATAGCTGACCCCGAGGAGTCACCTCTGGCTCTTGACTCTGGCAGTCAGCCACCCAGTGTTCCCGTCACTCGCCCTTCAGCCCACGGGAAGGTCGATTCTACAGGGAGCCAGACAGATCCAAGGGTGCAGTTCAGCTCTCCCTATCACTTCATGGAAATGCTGATCAACAGCCCATCTTAACATGATGGGAAACATGATGACACCATATAAAATTATTTTAAACACCAACGTTTTTCTGTAAGCAGAGGAGATGAGGCACCACCCGCCTTCAGACGTTTGAAAGGGCCGCACCCTTTGGAAAAGGTGACTAGGATGGGAAAGGGGTCAGTGAGAGGAAATGAAAAGGAAATAGAGTTCAGCTCACTTCAAGGACAGTCCTAGAGAAAGTCAGAACAGATGGCATCTTGACAGTGATCTCCCCACTGGTGGAAGTGTTCTGGGAAAATGCTGGTCCTATGGCCGTGGTTGCTGTGAGAGATACTTCTGCTCCTCTTGCTTTAGCGACTGACTGACTCTGTACAGGACTGTTCTGTCTGGGAGTAGTGGGGCATGCCTGTAAGGGAATGGCCATGAGTTTGAGGCCAGCCTAAGCTATATAGCAAGAATGTCCCTTCCTTCCTTCCTTCCTTCCTTCCTTCCTCCCTCCCTCCCTCCCTCCCTTTGTTCTTTCTTTCGAAGTTGATTGTTCTGAAAAAGTAATTTGGATGTAAGGCGTTTGGTGGCCTTGAGCCGGGCAGTTCCCTCAAAAGTTCCACGTCTCTGCTCCACAGTGTGTTCCTGCTGCTGTTAGAAAGCCTCAGTGTCCCTGGTGACCCCCCATTGGAGACCTAGATCTTGCTCACACCCCGAGTTCGGGGCGTGGACTCTGCTTGGGGTCTTCTGTTTGCCACTTCCTCTGACACTGGAAGTCCTGCTGAAAGTCATCCGGGCAGAATCCATCGAACTCTGAGAGTCGGCCACACCACCGTGTGAGCCCGGGCTGCGTGGCCTCTCACATGTATGACTTTTGAACACAGTGTCTGCTAAGCCTTTGAATTTTGCATGCGTTCCTGTACTGGCATCTCGGGAGATTGGTTTTGGGAAAACTAGACTCTTAGAGCCGTGTCTATGCTGGGAGGAGCACAGGGCTGTGGTGGGACACTCAAGTTACTAAAGGAAACAGGAAATGTGATGCCAGTCTTTGTACATGGTGGCCTCCTCATCTTGCCGGGCAGGCTGACAACCAGGATTCTGACTTGGAAGTTTCTAGGATGCTCTCTGGACGCAGCCTTGTGGAAAGCAATGGTACAGCTCTGCTCCTAAAGCTGGACAGTTCCCTCAAAAGCGACTCTAACTTGGCACCCTCCTGGCCTTACAAGCAACTGAGTCTCCTTGGAAGTTTCTACAGAAGTTTGCGGTTGTCTGCTGTTACCTGGAGCTTTCCCCTTCCCACTTAGGCCCACGCCTCTAGCCAGCCTGTCCTCTCCTGCCCTTGCTCCTCGTTCTCCCCAGACACGCTTCTCCTTCTCATCCCAGCCCTTGTCTCCAAGGGCATACTGGCTGTTTTCCTTTGGGTGCACTGTTTCACTGTAAACACGCATCTGTGTGTTTACACACTTCCTCTGTGGACTTCCCCACTGCTGTCTCTTCTGCAGTCCAGCTCTGGCTCTGAAATCTCAGCACTGTCTGCAGCACTGCCCAGCATCCCTCTCTCTCCACTCTGTCCTGTCGTGGCGATGCACCGGAGCTCCATGTCTTCTGCCTCTGACCTCCCCCTCGCTTTCCTCTGCTGTCCAATGAGCTGTCTTCACTGTGCACCTGTGGAGGGATTTTGTCACAGGCTCCTCCTTTCTCTGTCAGGAGCAGCGGAAGCTTCTTCATCAGCCAGAACCCTTTGCTTGCATCCAACTTTGGAGAAAGCCTAATAATGTCCTTGGTCTTCCCTAGGATCTCAAACTGAGATACACCCCAGACCTAATGTGCTCTTGCCCCTCAGCCCTTCCTGACAAGGAATGTTTCCCAGCACTCCTGAGTCCCCACCGCTTTGGGAGGGCCGGCACCTGGTGGTGTTCAGTCTGTGGTGGCTGAGGCTATGACTACCCTGTGAGGCAGCCAGCACGGGAAGCCCTGAGCCTCAGTGGTGAGGGCTGACCTACAGGCTGACCTGCCCATATCTGACCTCTCCCAGGGGTTTCACTGCAACTCCCCAAGGGGCTTTCTTTTCCAAGCATCTCACTGGCTTTCTGAGAGCAGCTAGCAGGTTCACACACCTGTGCCTGTGCCTTCCAGGAACAGGACCCGGCAGATGTCCTCTGGGTTTCAGACCCCGGGAGCCCTGGCCAATGGCAGGTGCTGACCCTTCTTGCCATCCTCTTGCACTCTTTAGTTTAGTCAGCACCAGCAGAGGGTGGGTGGGGCAGGGGAAGTCCTGAGGAGCCTCTCTCCAGCCCCTGACAAGACTCCACATGTGACAGCTTGTGTACAGGAGGCTGGGGAAGTGCCTGTTTGCAACACAGGCTTTACAAGGCCTAGGGGGCTTCCTGTCCCGCCTACCCAGTAGGCTGTGGGGCAATTGGGAGCTGTGTTTTCAGGAGGAGTGAGACAAGAAATGGTTGGGGGATTTCTGGAAATTCTTCAGCTCTCTCTGGGGTTGGTCTACCCAACCTAGGACAGGTTAAGGGGGATGAAGAATCCATGCGTTCAAATTAGGAGGAAAATATTATAAATAATTATGATTATTTTATATACTGCTCTTTTTAGCTGGCAAAGCCTCGCAGCGTTTTGTTGTTGTTTGTTTGTTTGTTTTCATGGACATATCCCTGTAGAGTGACAGGGGCCCTTTAGAACAACAACAAAGCAGGGCTTCCTTCTCTGACTCCAAGAGGGGACTGGATCAGCCTGAGGGAGGGCAAGATTCTCCTTTCTTTTGCTTTCTTATTCCCTCTCTCTTTCTTCCCTCCTCCTGTCTTTTCTTTCCTTCCCCCTCCTCCCCGCCTCCTGTTCTTTCTTCCCTTCATTCTTTCTCTGTGTGGTGTGTGCATGTTTGTATGTGTGTGCACATGTGTTGGGGTACGTACATGCTTGTGGAGTTCAGAGGTCGGTGCTCAGCGTTTTCCTCTGTTGTTGTTCGCCTTGTCTTTTTTTAGGATAAGGCATCACTGTCCCCTCTCTGTTTTTCCAGCACTGGGATCTTACACTATTGTGCCCAGCCTTTTCACATGTGTCCTGGGGATCCAAACTATGACCAACACTTCTCGGACTAAGCAGATGGCTTTCTTTTTCTGAAGGGGAGCCGTGCTTTGGAGCGGAAGGAGGACTTCTCTCTGGGAAGGAAGAAAACTCCCCATCCGACAGGACCCCTTTCTAACTTGGGGTTCACCTAGGTGGAGAGTTCTACCTCCCCTGGGCGTACATGCTTATGTGGCCTGAGGAGGCTGCTATGTCTCCCTGTCTCCTCACAGAGCATGGCAAATCCCAGGGCACACAACCGTTTGCCTGGCTCCATTGCTGAGGCATCCACAAAAACATGATCTTGTGTCTAGAGCCCCTTTTTGTCCCCAGGCCCTGATGCAAGTATCCGGGAAGATCTTGAAAGGTTCTTTAGGTATTCTTGGCTGAGGGGATAGGAATGCCCCCCCCAAATTCCTCTACAATGAGGGTCCCGCCCCATAGCACAATTTTAAATATACAAGACCAGTTTTTAAAGGGTGTTATTTCTCTGAACCCACCAGAAAAAGGATGGAATATATGAACCACCCAGCTTTAGGGCTGAGGTGTGAAAGCCTGTATGACAGTGACATGCTGGACTGTGGGTTATAATGTGAGAATATTGGTTTTTGTAAGAACATTTGCTATGAATGGTAAAGGGGGGAAACGGTGACAAAGGTGTGGCCCTTTAAAGAACTTGCTAATAGAAATAAGGAGCCACTGGCTGTGGTGACACTTGTGAACCCAGGGTGGGAAGCTGAGGCAGGGTGATTACCATGAGTCTTAGATGTGTCAAAAACAACAACAACAACAAAACAAAAAAACCCTCCTCCTTGAGAAAGACAGAAGCTGCCCTGAGGATATTGAGGAAGATGAAAAGGAGACTCGAACCAGCCTGTAGGTATCAAGAAAACACAGTTCTGGACGTGTGAGGGCCAAATTATGTGAATGATTTGGAGTTGTGTCAAAAGTATGTTCCAGAAAATCCTGAGCCATGTGAACAAGATGGTGGAGGAGTCGCCAGACACAGCCCTCAGTGGACGGCAGATAAGGACATGTCATAGAGGTCACCAACTGTCCTTCCTCGTCTCATGTCCCACTCTGGCCCAAGGCCTCTGAGATGGATCTAGCTGGCAGAGAATGCCTTTTGTAGGCCAAGACTACATTCTGCTGTCATCAGGCTCCTCGGGGGTGGGGGCAGTGCTGAGGACTTGGTTGGGACCATGGTCGTCATGCTGGGATGGCCTCGCTTCCGCCTAGGGTCTCAAGCTCAGTCTCTTAGGAAAATGTCTTGTCTTCCTTTCTCTCTCGCTCATGTTTTCAAAGATGGAGGTTGCTGCCCCTGGGGGTTTGAGCTCCTAAGATTGGCTCAGAAGGCAAAGGTGTGGGCATCTGCCGCACTGAAGCGTCTGCTGTCCCAGAGGGAGGAAAAGCAGTTGTGAAGTGTTGTTTATTCTCGTGGAATCTATCGGTCAGTGGCAGATGGTCTCTCATTTGTTACTGAAACAGGAACTCTTCCACAGAGAATTGCTTCGGTACTGCCTGGCCAGCTCTGAATGTGCCTAAGAGCGCCAGACTTGAAAATCCCTGAACCAGGCTGGAGAGATGGCTCGGAGGTTAAAAGCACTGGCTATGCTCTCCGAGGTCCTGAGTTCAATTCCCAGCAACCACATGGTGGCTCACAACCATCTGTAATGAGATCTGGTGCCCTCTTCTGGCCTGGCACACATACAGGCAGAATGCTGTCTATGTAATAAATAATAAATAAATTATAAAAGAAAAAAGGAAAGAAAATCCCTAAACCCCTGCCAGTGCGTGGCCTCTAGGACAGGTGACACATGGGCAGCGGCCTATCTTGAAAGTGACACCACCTCTCTGGAGGTCTTTTCTGAGGTGTCCTCCTTCAACGGGATTTGTGTACTCAGCGTGGGCTTCGGTTAAGCTCACACCTTAAATCATGCTCTACAGATTTGGGGAAGTCCACTGTTGGCATCAACATGACATTGTAACAGATAAACAAGGAGGTTCTACCTTCTGACTCAGCATGGACGGAACCATGAGCACGCTGGCGCGTCTGCTGGGTTGGCATCGAACCAGGCTGCTGGTGAGTAAACAAGCGAGGAAGTTTATCTCCCTCTGATGCTGCAGCCCTGCGTGCCTGAGCCAGTTGCTAACGGCAGCCTCTCAGGTGGAAATCCAATCCTTCCATCCTGTGGCTCTTCCTTCTGGGAGCAGCTTTCGGCCTACGGTCCATGATGGCTACCTAAGCGGTTGCTATCACATCTTCCAGTGAGGGAAGGCAGGGAGGGGGAGGGGCTGGGATGAGACTCCTTTATCAGCACACTTAGGAAATCACAGTCATCAGAGTCTTCTCCAATGGCCACACAATAGCGATGGGGAAACGCGACCTAAAGTTTCTGAAAGTTATTGTTAGAGAAGACTGGAGCATGGACAAAAGGGCAAGCAGGGTCTCAGCCATATTTGACATCTGTTCA
This sequence comes from Rhombomys opimus, assembly GCA_010120015.1. Classification (NCBI taxonomy): domain Eukaryota; kingdom Metazoa; phylum Chordata; class Mammalia; order Rodentia; family Muridae; genus Rhombomys; species Rhombomys opimus. The sequence goes on along the minus strand of REGO01000222.1, from coordinate 1,494,676 downwards.
TTCGAGTGGGTCTCCAACCAACACACAAACTTCCTTGCTCCTGCCACAGAACGCACACATCTTGAAAGCCCCATTGAAAACTATGAATGTAAAGATGACCCCTGGGCTGTGGAGGTGGCGGCCCCATGGGCAATGCACTTGCTTCGAAATTGAGTTTGGATCCTCAGAATCTGTGAAAATCCAGGTGCCTCAGTAATCCCAGCACCCCTATAGCTAGATGGGAGGTGAAACCCAGAAGCTCCGGAGGAGAAGCCACAGCTGTCAAAACCGGAGGGACAGGAGATTAGAGACAGCCGGAAGCAGAGAGGAAGGTAGTGTGTGCTAGGTACAGTGTTACAGTGCAGGAAGATGAAAAAGTGCAGAAGTTGGAGAGGAGGGACAGTTGTGCATGACACGAAAGCCCTTCGTGCCACAGAGCCGAACACTGTGCAAAACAGCGACATTTCAGTACTTTGTATGTGTTAGCACATTTGAAAAAGATGGCAGTCCATGTGGGCCCGACAGCAGAGGTCTCTGGCGTTTTATGGCTGATGTCCCTACAGACAAACACGCTCAACCCTTTTGGGTAAGTTTACTAAGTAAGTGAGGGAGCCACAGATGGAGCTACCATTCCGTGTTTGTCTATACCATCAGGAGATTGTTACAAGAGGGCTAGTTGTAATTCAGGAGCTTCGTTTTTGTAGCATTCTGCTTTGTTTTGTTTCCTGCTTTAAGTCAACAACTCCCTCAGTGGAGTTCTAGGACCCATCTAAGTGTTCGTGAGCTGCCTCTTGATGGTTCTGCAGAATATTGCCTGGTAGCTGGCGGACTCCGGGATGGAGCTTCTAGGATTCTGCCTTTTCCCTCTGTCCCCCTTTATCTCTCTCTCTCTTTCTCTTAACATGTTTTCGTTTTCCCCTGTTTTACAGACCGTCAGCAGTGGTTCCTTTTCTTTAAGAATCTGAGATGAATTTATCCACACCTACAACCCAGACTTTAATAGGAGCAGCAGGGCCTGTGCTAGAGGGTTGGCCAAGCATGTGAAAGGCTCATGATTTCATCCTCACCACTTCCTACCCTTTTGTATCAGACCCTCTCTCTCTCTCAGTCTGTCTCCACCGCAGTGGCTTCTGCGAACTCCTAGAACTTCTAACTCCTCGTTGAGCCCATTACTCGCCAGCTTAGAATTCCGCAATGGCTCCACACAGCAGCTGGATAAGCCCTTCCGGCCCTAGCCTGCCCTCAGAGACCATTCAGAGTCCGCATCCCAGGGCCCGCACCAGGCCTTTAGAGCAGTGCTTCTCAAGCTTCCTAATACTGCCACCCTTTAATACATCTCTTCCTGTTGCAGTGACTCTGTTGCTACTTCGTAACTGTGATTTTGCTACTGTTATAAATAGCAGTGTAAATGTTTTTCAGAGGTAAAGGTTTGTCAAAGGGGTCTCGACCCACAGGCTGAGAACCGCAGCTTTGAAGACCCAACTGGCTAATGCTCCCTATAGGATTATGTGGTCTCTTGCCTCTCTGCCATCCACGTCTCACCATCCTGGACAGACCCTCCTTCCAGAACACTTCCTGCAAGCTACTCCTCTGTAGAATCTTTGCCAATGTGCATTTTCCTGCCCCCAAGTTCCTATTGCATCTGCCCTATAGGAAACTCCACTGGGACACCTAAACTTTGGGGTCGTCTCTAGTTTGAAGAGCATCTTGGATGCTTCTTTTTTTCTTTCTGTGCTTTCTGGCATACTCCCTTTTGCTGGGTCCTAAGGCCAGGACGGGGTGAGGGAGCAGGTGTAGCAGAGTCCCTGAGTGGGTCTCTGTGTGGAAGCAGCCTACATTCCCGTCAGCAGCTCTGAGTGTTCTTGCTGCTTTCAGCCCGCAGACACTGTTTTCCACCTTCGTTTTAGCCATTTCTGGGGGTATGGTGGTATGGAAGTGTGATTTTAATTTTCATTTCCTTTATGACTAATGAAATTGAGGGCCTCTTCTTGTATTTAGAGGCCATCTGGCACGCTGCTTTCTTGAAGTACAGGCTTAAGTGTTTTGCCCATTTTTCCTCAGGGCTGCTTGTCTGGGAATTTTTGTTGTGCTCTTGCGATGACAGAGCTGGGTCCACCCTTCTCGCAAGTATGAACTCTGAGGGTTTTGAGCCCCCGGTACCTTGGGAAGTCCATCATGCCATAGACCCTTAATACATATCTCCTATGGGCTTCACAAACCACCCTTGACCCCACAGTGGGGCAGCCAGTCTCCTCGAGGAAGCTGATGGCAGTGGAGATCCAATTTCATGAAACCACTTTCAACTGCCAGAGGTGGGCATCTGTTGCTTTGGACTTTGAGAACACTGGCAGGCCCTCTGCAGCATCTTCCGTGCCCATCCCAACCCTTGCTTTTGTAACATGCTCACGATGTAGCGCACGCATTCTGGGTTGGGGTCCTCGCTTCCATCTGCACTCACGCCCCAGGAAGCCCCAGCGGCTCCCTACGTTCCCTGCCCCTGCCCCACACCACCGCATGCCTGCATGGCCTTTTGGGTTTTCAGTTTTCTTTCCTCTCAAGTCTCAGCCTCTTGGAAATCTGCTTCCCCCAAATCCGTGACTCATTTTCTGTACCCTGTGTTGTCCTCAGTGAGTACAAACTCCAGGGTGATGTGGTCACGTCCTCCCTGTTTGCCTCTCACTTCTGGTTTGTTAAAGCTTGCACTGTGGTCAGAACCAAAGACAGCAGTTTCCACCATTTTCTGTGATCTTCTCAGAGATGAGAGGAGTAGCAAGCACGAATGTTTAACTTTGGTTTAGAGGTCCAACTTTGTTCTGGTGGGCCTCCTTATCCCAGCTGAAGTCCTTGCTGCCCCTAGAATGTGGCTCTGGCTTTATGACCCAGGTAAGAAAAGCAGTGTCTGGACTTCAGTTCTCAAGTGTTTCCATCATCTTTTGTCTTCCTTTGGACTTCTTTGTCATTTTATCCATCCATCTATCCATCCATCCATCCATCCACCCACCCAATGTGCCAGGCATTCTTCTAAGAACACCTGGTAAACATTCTTTTATAAAACAAGAATTTATTTATTTTTGCTTTATGTGTATTTTGTATTTTGTTTTATGAGGGTTTGCATGCATGTATGTATGTGTGCCATGTGCATGAAATGATCAAAGAGGCCAGAAAAAGGCATTCGGTCCCCTGGACCTGGAGTTACACGGTTGTGAACCTCCATGTAGGTGCTGGAACTGAACCTGAGTCCTTGTTGGCAAGAGCAGCCAGTGCTCTTAACTGCTGTGCCGTGTCTCCAGCCCCTGGTGCTTACAGTCTTTAAAAAACAATGAAAAGAATCTGTTTGTTTGTTTTCAGATTTACTTATTTCCTGTGTGTGGTCATTTTGTCTGAATGAATGTCTGTGCATCACACCCGTGCCTGGTGTCCATGGAGGAAGATGATATTAGATCATCTGGGACCAGACTTACAGATGGTGTTGAGCTGCCGTGTGGGTGCTGGGAACTGAACCCAGGCCCTCTGCAAGAGCAGTAAGTGTTCTTGGCGGCCAAGCCATTACTCTTCTAAATGTGGCTGCAAGGAGTGAGAGATGGAAGGCTCAGTAAAAAAGTAAAATGTGCCAGGTGTGGGGTGCGCGCCTTTAATTCCAGCTCTCGGGGGCAGAGGCAGATGGATCTCTGAGTTTGAGGCCAGCCTGGTCTACAGAGTGAGTTCCAGGACAGCCAAGGCTACACAGAGAAACCCTGTATGTAAACAAAGAAAGCAACACACACACAAAGAAATAATGTCGTGTGTGTGTGTGTGTGTGTGTGTGTGTGTGACTTGCTGATGAAGATGTGGGATGAAATACTGGAGACGGGAGCCTCCAGGGGTCCTCATGGACCGCACAATGGAAAGAGGAACAGGAGGGAGCCAGTGAGCGTCCAGAAGGGCCCTCCGGGGAGAGGGAGCCACAAGGGCAAAGCCACGGAGGCAGGAGCAGGCGTGGTGTGCTGCTGAGATTGCTCAGGTGCTCAGAAAGCAGTGACATCAGTGGAGCTCAGTGGTTGCAAAGGACAGAGAGCACATTAGTCGTCTTTGGTTGCATCCGCTGGGTAGGAAGGGTTTTCCTTCAGTAGTGAGCGGAGGATGGGCAGCCTCTGAGGGCCCTTCTACTGCTGGCTGGCTGCGATTGTCAGAGTTGCCCGGTACACGATACCATTTCTTTCCGAGTTTCTGAACACGTGGCACAGTGGCTTCTGGCAATACAGCCTGGTCTTGTCCTGATACCTGGTGTGTGTTCTACATGCTATGGCTGTGGAAGAAACTGCCCCCAAACGCAGTGCTGGATGATGTAGCCTTCCTCGATTCTGGGGTGTCAGAGGTGCAGTGGGGACGGTATCTCCGCGTCACCGATGTGTTCAGCATGTGTGCAGCCTTGGCTGGGAAGAGGAGACCATCTGGGGAGAAGGCCTGTGGACTGGAGTGCCTCGGCTCCCTCTCCTCAGGACAAACTAGGAAGACAGAAGACAGTCACTGTGTTCTTATGAGAGCCCCAGTCTTGGAAGCTATGTCAGGCCCCTTCCAGTGTCCTCACTGGTTGCCGCAGTCATCGGCATACTTCAGTTTAAGGACGGAGAAGCTGGAGTCTGCTTCTTGACCAACTAGGGTCTATGGGACTACAGAGACACCGTTATAACCATCTTTGGGTACCGCAATGTTATCACATACCTTCTATTTTCTTGCTCTTGTTCTTTTGCTTCAAAAACAAACAAACAAACAAACAGGTCTTACTACGTAGATAAGATCAGTCTGGTATTTTCTGTGTAGCCCAGGCTGGCCTCTAACTCACCACCCTCCCACCTCAGCCTCCTAAGTCCTGGGCTTATGGCCGTCTTGCCCATCTTGTTCTCTTATGGTGCGTTTTCAGGACCTTTCTCTTTCCTCTGCTTTCCACCAACAGGACTGTCTCCAGCTCTGAGCCAGCCACGGAGTCTCCTGGCTGCAGGAGGAGACAGGAGCCAGGAGGAGGAGTATAGCTTTGGGGTTGGTGTTCTGTCCCCTAGGAGCATGTAGCACAGGGGCAAACCAACAGACCTGTTGGTTTGTCAGGGTGAATTCCCACGAAGCGGCCCCTGACTAAATGCTGCACCAAGTGGAGATTTCCCAACATATCTAATGATTTGTCCCGGCTTGTGCCATCTGAGAGGGTGAGGGCCAAAGCCTGCCTGGGTGGGCAGTGTGTGCTGCTGCCCTCCCTTCATAGCTTGAGAAAGGGGCCAAGCCAGGCCTTGGTGGTGAGAACGGCTTGCTGCCTCCCTGGACTGCTCCCTGGCATGGCTGCCTGCACCCTAGCCCCACACCCTTCCTTGAGAGGAAGAGACTTTTCTTGCAACCCTCCTGTTGCAAGCTTAGCCATTTGCCAGGGCTCGGTAGACATGCATTTGTTAACCTCCTATGTGGATTCAGTGAAGAAAGGAACAGGTGTGCTTTCCCCCTCCTCCAATGTAAGGGCCCAGTGTCTATGTGAGGGCTCCAGATATAATAATCTGTGTGCTGCTGTGACAGGCTCCTGGGCCTTGGGGTGCAGACACAGAAGGCCTCCAGGGTTGCAGCTGAGCAGTTAGAAAGTGCCCTGGAGACTTAGGATCTCCGGCATTTGTCTGTGCTCAGGTGCCTCTGAGGCCCGGGCACAGGCGCAAGAGTGGGCTGGGCAGGGGTTTCATGTTTCCGTATCATTAGCGACGAGTTCCCACCCCCCGACTTCCTAGGGAAGGAAAGGCTTCCCCGCATCACTCCAGAACAAAATGGTGGCATGTTAGTACCTGGAGGGATTTGTTTATACATTAATGGTGAGTGCCCCCTTTCGGAGAAGGCCCCTGGCAGACGTGGAGCCAGACACAGAGAAGGCTGGGCCTCTGGTGAGAGTGTGCAGTGTCTTTAATTTGTAGGGGTGGCAAGCAGACCATCAGTTGAGAGAACGGTCCTTGGTCTGAAGAGGTGCACATTTGAGCTGGGTGTGATGACCTGGGAGGCAGAAGGAAGAGGAATGAATGAGTTCAAGTCCAGCCTGTCTGTATAACCGGTTCTGGGCCAACCAGGGCAATGTTGAGAGACCCTGTCTCGAAACAAAGCAAAACAAAACAACAAAAGAGACGCACAGTTGCTAACATCTTGCTATGTTTCCTGTGGCTGAATGGGATGCAGGCGTGCATTGAATAGCATTTCTCTGATAATGCCAGGGATGTTCCATGGCTGTCCTGTTGCATTATAATGGAACTGAGAAATTACTGTTGCCTAGTGACCTGGCTGTGACAACATGGCTGCATAGCACGCTACTTGTGCATTTGTGACGATGCGAGTATACCACTGACTGTCTAAAGGACGGGGTGCCTACCTGTGCAGGGTGGCAGTACCTTCTTACTGGCTTATGCATGTACTATATTCGACTTCTAATAGTTTGGAGGGACTGCATTCAAGGAAACAGTCGTCACAGCCTAGAGCCAAGCATTAGACACCCTCCCCTCCCCCAACTAAGGCACCTGCCAAATAGGAATGAGGCAGAGAGGATAGTGGCTTGTCTCCTTCTGTGGCTTCCAGCTTGCAGCCGGCTTCCACCTTGTCTCACAAGAGGACTGGGCTGGGCCGCAGGCTGGACTTGCTTAGACGTGATTGCTCGTAGAGTGAGCGAGGGGGAACCCCTAGCTGGCAGGGCCCACGTGAGGGGTGATGCTCGAGCATCAAGGTGTGGATGAGAGTACTGGGGGTTTGGTTGTAGAGGAGGAAGAAGGCAAGGGATCCGTGTGGAAGGGCTCTCCCCCCAGCCCCTGGGGATGGGCAGCTCCATGGATGGGTGCCGGCGCAGGCATGCCTTCTTTGGGGGAGGCGAAGAGAAAAGTGGAAGGCTGGAGGTAGACCTTCACCTCCACCTTGGGGCCTGACCATCCCTCCAGGGGCTTAAGACTTGCACCCGGGAACCCAGGAAACCTCGGTAACAACAAAGACAGGGAGACTGGGCACCAGGTGGGAGGGGACCCCTGGTGAGAAGCTTCCTGGGGGCCACCTTGCTTCTGCTTGACCTATCAGCTTCCTGTTGCCAGGGAAACCCAGCCCCACTGGTCTTGCCTAGAGCCTTTACACCATCTTACTAGAAATTCCCAGGGGATGTAGACCAGCCTAGGGGAATGCCCCAGGGAGCCCTCCCCAGAGGGTCTTTAAGAATGGAGCTCTTTCAGTTTCTGTATCCTAAGGCTGACACAGTAATGTGATGCACTAATGTGACATTTAAAGCAGCCTTAGGATGAGCTGGCAGGTGGTAAGGGTTACAACCTCCCAGACTGGCTGTGGCAGGGGGTCCCCCTGGGCCCTGCTCCTTCCAGGATCTCAAGCTGCAGAGTCTTGAGGTGTTCTGACACACCCTGTGCCACAGCCCACCGCTGGTTGCTCTCGAAGCACAGGCCAGATGTGCAAATTCTGCGGCTGTGCCTTGGGCGAGTGCAGCACAGCTTGCTTTTCTTGGAAATCATCGGTGATTTGTTAGAAAAACAGGAAACCCGGGGGCTGGTGGGGTGCATCTTGACTTTTCTGTTTTTGTTGTTGAGCTCCTTTCATCTGTGCCAGGCCCGGGTTGTTTGGAGGCTGTTGCCACGCAGCCGCCCAGCCCTGCATGCCTCCCCTGTGGCAACCTTTGCCCCGCCCGCCCTCCTCTCTTCTCTTTCCTTTCTGCTTCTGCAGCCTCCCTCCTCAGTAGGGACTGCTGCGGAGCAGATGGGGGGGTAACCATGGAAACAAGAGGATGGATGTCAAGGTAGACTGTCCTTCTGTAGGGTGTGGAGTGCCTGAGCCTGCCTCCCTCTGCAGCAGCCCCAGATCTGGTTCCCCACCTGTTCACTGCGGTTGGACTGGAAATAGGGCTGCCTCTTTATGGGACCCGCTGTGACCAGGGCAGCTGCTGCTCTTCTCCTGTGACATCACCATCACGGGACGCGCTTCATCTCTGCCTGGACAGACAGGACCTGGAGGGGCTCTCATATCTCACCCTGCAGCCAAAAGAGGAGTCTCTCCAAGTGCCTGGAGTCAAGAAGAAAAACCGAGGAGGAGAGAGATTGTGGTTCTGTGTGTATAGGATCCTGAAGAAAGTTCTAGAAAGTGCTGCTGTTTCCTAGAGTCACCTCGGGGTTTTCCCTGGGTCTCATCAGTCAGGGGCAAGCCCTGAGGATGACTGGTGGTTCATTTACTCAGGCTGCTTTGCTGCAGCCTATCTACCCCATAATATGACAATATGGGAAGCCCGTCTCATTGCAAAGAGACTGTGGCCCAGGCGTTGTCCAGCTTGCCCGATTGTCCACTCTCCAAGCAGGGCCCTGGGGCATGAGATGGGCTGTACCGTCCCTCATGAGAGGCCCTGGCGGAGCCCTCTCCCATCTCATGTTCTGTCTAACCCTGAGTTTTCATTTGTTGCTGGCCTCTTCCTGGGGCGCTGGGCTCCGGGACTGCCCTTCTGAACTCATCTAAGAAGTCTGATATGAGTAGTTAGAAACTCCCCACACGACCCAGGGTGTTGCTGGGCAGCAGCATTGGAGGGTCCCAGAGACACGGCGTGAGGGACAAACTTAAGTGGGAGCTGGTGATAGGCTGTCTAGGGAATACCCAGAAAGCCAGAAGGCAGGGAGAAGGAGAGGTCACACCAGGATCCCAGGGGACAGTGAGCGTCAACAGCTTCCGGCAGGCCCCAGGCCCATGTCCCTGTTTCCCAGGGTTTCATAGCTACAGGGTGGCATGTGGTGGGGGGGGGGGCAGAGATTCTCACCTAGGGGCCCATGAGCGTGGCAGGTGACATCATTCTTGTCACTCATTTCTAACTGAAGGTTAGTGTCTCCTTTCATTATGAACACAGGCAATAAGCCACAGCCGTACCAGCAGCACCTGTGTCTCTGTCACCAACAGAAACCCAGATGTGGGTGCATCACTCTACAGTGGTTGCAGATGGCTTTTGTCACTTGAGTGTCTTAACATTTCAGAGTGGTGGTGAGGATTAGACTGAGCGCTGGGTTTTGCTTTTTTTATGTATCAGAGGGGAGTTTATACTATTTCTTCAGAAATCAGGTTGGTTTAAAACAGGTAACGATTGTGTTTCCATGGTGTGTTAGTTTTCGTCTTGTTGCTAGTTTCTCAGGTCCCCCCAACCCTGTCCTCTCCTCTCTCTCCATTTTATTTTATTTCACTATTTTATATGTGAAAGTGTTTGCATGTATGTCTTTGCACGACTGGCATTCCTGGTGTCCGGGGAAGCCAGAAAGAAGCACTGGTTACCACAGCTATTTCTAACTAAGGTGGTCAGCCTTGTGGGTTCTGTCAGGCTCGATTCCTATCAAGCCTGGGTCCTTTGGGAGAGCAACAAGTGCTCCTAACCTTGAGTCCTCCCCCACCCTGTCTTTTCACGTAGCCCAGGTGACCCTAGCTCAGGGAATGATGCCACCCACATTTAATGTGGGCCTTCTCACCTCAGATAACGTAATCTGAAACCTCCCTCAGAGACTGCAGAGGCTTGTTTCCATGGCGACTTGATCTCTGTCAGGCCAACAATCAACATCAGCCATCACACAGGGGATGCGCTTCCCCTGTGATCGCGTAGATTTAATCTTACTCATTTGAAACACCATTCTGAAGAGGGTTCTGTAGACTCCTCCAGACTGCCTGAAGGCACACGGCACACAAGAAAAGATCAGGACTGCTTGTGACTGGAACAGACGGGGCAGGAATGCTCAGTGTTCCCTGACGGCCGAGGAGAGGGAAGTCCCTGGGCAAGCCTGCTTCTCATCTTGGCTGTCCCTGGCTACAGGCCTTGCGAAAACGGCTGCACCTCTCGAATCTGTGCTTTCCTCACCTGTCAATGGAGATGAATAATTCCAGCCCCAAAGGACTGTCCCATGCACAAGCGCCTTCCCCACTGGGCACCTGAAGGAGTGGTCTTCCATCAGAAGGAGGGGCGTGCCACTGCAGCAGCAGTTTTTTAAGCCCCGGAGGTTCGAGCGCCATTCCTCCCTCTGGCAGAGGAATCTCCAGGCTAGGATCATTTTTGCTCACGTAGACGGCTAACACTTGGCTCACACCTGGATAACGCTCCTCATCTTCTTCTCTGCTCTGGTGGAGTCTAGGTGTTTGACCCAGAAGTGTAATTACTGAAGAAATACTTAGGGCGTTGTACCCACAGGACGGATTGTCAAGTGAGAAAAACCAAATGCGAAAGACCATGTGTCTCATGATTCTGTTAGTGTGAAATGCTCAGAAAGCTGGAGGAGCTTCCTGGTTGCCAGGGGTCAGGGGGTAGAGTCAGGGCTTCTGCTTACCGATGGAAATGGGTGAGCATGGGCAATGCTAATGGCTGTATAATGCACTGAGCATTCTGACACTAGGGCGGACACTTCACCCTGCTGGACGTTCAGGTTACATGAACCTATCTCAATAAAAAGGCGAAATTCCGCACCAACCTCATTGACAGTGAAAGGATAATAAAGGAGGAAATCTAGGGGGTGCCTCTGACCCACAGATTCGACAGCTTGGGTGGAACTGGCGAGTTTTTTGTTTTTACTGACGCTCACATCGGGAGAACTATGTTGTCAGAAGAGGCTTTTGTCCATTCGGCAAAGTGAATCAATGATTCTAAAGTGGACATCATCAGACCCGAGTGGTTCCACAGTGAATTCTCATCAACGTTTAAGGAAAAGTGCCAATGGCACGCTACAACCTATTCCAGGGTGTGGACGATGATGGAGTGTGTTCCTCGACTCACTTTTTTTTAAGGGGTCTCACTGTGTAGTCCTGGCTGGCCTGGAGCTCACAGGGATGCAGCTACCTCTGCCTCCCAAGTGCTGGGGTCAGGACTGGGGACCACCGTGCCGGGCCTTAGCTCACTTTCTAAGGCCAGCATGACACCAACACCCGATCAGAAGAAGTGCTAAGTCAGCACACTGCTTTAACTTCAAGCTCTAATTATTCACGGCTGATAACTAGGAAAGCAGTCGTGGCCTGGGCAGGTGGCTCAGTTGGCAGAGTCCTTTCCTAGCATGCAAGAAGCCCTGGGTTTTGTCCCCAGCACTGCATCGTGTGGCTATAGTGACACAAGCCTGCAATGCCTGCACTCAGGAGGTAGAGGCAGGAGGATTAAGAGTTCAAGGCCAGTCTTGGCTCCCTAGCTGTCTTAAAAAGAGAGAAAGAGGAGGGCAGCAGGTGTAGATCAGTCTTCCTCGTTCCCATGGATACAGAACTCTTCAACAGCCGGAGAGCATTTTAATCCACAGTGCCTCAAAGAACTCCACACCTCAGCCAGAGGCACTGTCGACTGTGAGGGATTTATTTCAGGTACGTGATGCTGCTTCAGCCTTTGAAAGTCTGCTACTGCAGCCTGTGTCTCCAACAGGCTAAAGAAGAAAAATCACGATCATATCAGTAGATTGGAGGGGAGATTTTTAGCAACGTCTCACACCACACAGCAAAAATTCCCAGCAAACTAGGACTCATCGTGTTTACAGAGAACCTGTAGCTCAACCTCAAGAAACTAGATGCCTTCTTACTAAGATCAGAGGCAAGCTTAAAGACACCTGCTCTCCACTCCAACCCAAGTTCCTACTAGATGACCCCGCTAATGCAAACACCAAGAAAAGGAAATGAGGCATTTACCGAAAGGGAAGGAAGTCATAACACTGGTCTCGTTAGTGAAGGAGAGTATTTTCTGTATGGAATCCTAAATATCAAAATTCCTTGAACTCACAGACAGTTATAGCAAGGTTGGAGGATGGATTATATATAAAAGTCAATTGCATTTCTATATTGATCAGCAATGAACTGTTGGAATTTGAAATTAAAAAAAAAAACACCCAGTACTATCTACATAACTATCAAAAATGAAATACTTATATAGAATCTAATCTATAATTAAATGCTTAAAATATCAATATCTGTGTGGTCATCTCTGACCATGGAAACAGGACAGTAGAGTGTAGAAAGGAAGTCTTCAACAAATGGTGCTCCAGCAGATATCTGGACACAGACTCCACTTTTCACACAGGAGACATGACTCAGTGCTGAAGAGCGCTTGCTGTTCTTCAAGAAGACCCGGGTTGAGTTCATACCACCCCCATCAAGATGTCCACAACCGCCCGTAGCTCCAGCTCCAGCCCCTCTTCTGGTATCAGAAGGTACCTACACGCACATGACGCGTATACATGCACATGCACACACACACACACACACACACACACACACACAGAGAATTACATAAAAATTATTCTAAATGAATCCTAGGCCTAAAAGAAAAGTACAAAGCAACATAGAGAATAAGAAGTCTAGATGACACAGAAGAAAATGCAGATGGCTTCGGATCTGGTAACGAACTTTTGTTTATCTTGTTTTACGAAGCCTTCCTTTTGAGGCATGATGATAGAAGCTTACAGATGTCTGTGGGAAAGAGAGCCGAGGTCACGGTGGAGCAAGGACAAGCAAAGCCCAAGCCTCTCAGCTAACGCTGAAGCAGGCGCCGGTGTGCCACATACTACAGGGCTGAAAGGGGGATATTCCCCTTCAGTGGAATCCAACAACAACCTCGCCCCCTCCATGGAGGGCAGCGAGTCTTCATGCAGCTCAGAGAATTAATTCTTCTCTTTCCGCCCCTTGCCCACTGTCCTAGCTTCCTTTCTGTTTCTGTGATTAAAAAACAAACAAACACTGACCAAAAGCTGCTGAGGGGAGAAAGGGCTTGTTCGGCTCGTGATTCCAGATGACAGCCCTTCTGCTTGGTCTCATGATCTGCCCGAGCCTAAGCAATGGTGCTGCCCACCACCGGCTGTGTCCTCCGGCATCACTTGACAAATCAGGTTAACCCCCCCAAAGACACGCCCACAGGCCAACCTAATCCAGGCAGTCCCTCTTTGAGGCTCTCTCACAGATGGTTCTAGGTTGCTAGTTGAAATTTAAAGCTGTTAGGGATGGTTATCACACTCACATACCCGTTACCAAAGGCAGCATTGATGTCAAATCGGACTTGGGGCCCAGGAGTACCCAGCTGTCGGCAGTGGTGGAAGTGTTGATCAGCACCCACACAGTGGGGCACTGGTAATGTCCACCTCACAGCCGGTGGGACAACAGTCCACAGAGCAGATGTAGAGCTTGGTCTCGGTGGTGGCGATGACAGCATTAACACATTTGGGAACTAAATTACAGCGGGCAAAGGACCAGGTGTTTACCGCGGTGAGGACCACAGTTCACCATTTGGCTGGCTCAAACCTGGTGTGAGTGAGCTTTGCTCCTCATGGCCAGCTTTCCTGGCAGAGGTCACAGATATGCACTCGGCCAGAGGGAATCCAGAGTAGGTCTGGTACCAGGCTGGTCTGGAATTCTGTCAGAGCCTCACCCAGAGCGCCGTCAGCTCTGGAGGGAGTGCTGATTAAAGCACCGCCTGACCAATGAAGCGGCGGAGGCTGGTGTTGATCAGTGCACCAGTACACAGTGCTAGCAAACACATGCTCACGTAAGAAGGAATAGATATTAAAAAAGAATTAAGTTTTATTTTTTAAAAAGGGGAAAAAAGGAATGTTAAAAATATTAACTGCAATCCCACAGGAAACCCCATTCTGGCAGGAGCATCCAGGAGCTCAGAGCTGTTCTCTGTTCCCAGCAGGGTGGCTGCCGTCTTGGGGGGGGGGGGAGGAGATGAGGGGGAAGAGGCCAACACTAGGTCCTGTTTTCATGCTCTGGTCTGGAGGGTGGTGGTTCTCAGGAAGTTTGGGTTCTGACCTGGACCTCTTTCGTTGGCCTCTAGCTGGGGAAATAAAGGAGGAAGCTGATCTTCCAGGCACCGTGCCCTCACTGTGGGTGTCCAGAACTGACTTAATCAACGTCTCGGTGGACTGACTCACTCGGGTGTTGTAGTCAATGTGACTTCCCCTCAGGCCTCAGGAATATCCCCTGTTGCTCACGTGGGCATAGCATCATGGGTACATATTTGGGTGGTGCTTTGGTTTGTATACTCATTGTGCTAGGAGGCTCAGTCCGGGCCCCACGTCAGGTCACAGAGTCAGAACCGTCAGCATGGCGGACAGGCCACTGTGGTCAGAGCTGCAAGGCTGGGGATGGGAGGAGGCAGTTGTAATGCAGTCACAGAGAGGATGTGAGGGAGGGGAGGAGAGGGGAGGGGAGCCAGCTCTCCCCCACACCTACCTTAAAGAAATGAGCTGGGTCAGCAAGGTGGCTGAGTGGCTGATGTCACCAAGCCAGAGACCCTGAGTTCAGCCCCGGGACTCACGTGGTGCAAGGAGAGGACTGACTCACAAGATGCCCTCTGACCCCCGCATGTGCACTGTGCTCCATGCAAACCCTCTGAACACACACCTAAATGTATTTTTTTTAAAGGTTTATTGGGGTTGGAGAGATGGCTCAGCAGTTTAGAGCGCTGGATGCCCTTCGGAGGACATTGATTCAACTTCCAGGACCTACAGGACAGCTCACAACCATCTCTAGCTCCAGTACCAGGAGACTTGATGCCTTCTTCCGGCCTCCTTTGGCACCAGGGACACGCGTCATGCAAAGAATGCCACACGCAGGCAAAACACCCACACGCATAAAATAAAATTATAAATAAAAGGATATGGACCATGAACAAGGCAGAAGAGTGCAAACTGGGATTAGGCTGAGAGTGAGGGGTGGTCAGAGCAAAGCCTCAGGCAGAAAGAGCGAAGGCAGAAGCTTGGCCCTGGCCTGGAATGGAGGGCCTTGATCTCTTGGGGCTCTTGTGAACTGTCATGAGGTTGAACTGTGTCCCAGGGCAGGGAAAAACTACAGGAACACTTTAAGGGGGCTGGGAGCAACCCCGTAATACCCATACAGTTCTGCTGGTCTCGGCACTCCCTGGGCCTGTGCTCAAATCCCTGGGCTTTGAAACATCAAGCTGTAAACAGCCCTCATGCCCGTTCCTGGGCCTTCTCTGTTATCTTCCGGGTGACCACAATCCTGACTTCCATCTCCAGGAATTAATTTGGTCTCTTTTAAAACTTCTTGTAAGCGGAGCCTAAAAAGCTCCTGTCACTTTTAGTGCACCTTCATCCACACCCTATGTGTGGGGTTTCACCCGTGTTCTGTGTGTGGCTCCGTTACAGAACATCGTATCATAATAACACGTTGCAAATCATCCCTCTTTGATGGCTCAGGTTTGTGCCGGTGGGAGGTTATTTTGAATAAAACTTTCTATGAACAGTATTACACAAGTCTTCCATAAACGTGAGGTTTCACTTCTCTTGCGGGAAGGAGTGGACTAATTAGGTCAAAGGTTAGGTGATTGTTTAATTTAGTGCAATTGCCAAACTGTTCTTCAACTTTGTACCGTTTCACAGTTTCATCAACAATGTGTGACTGTTCCAGTTCCTCGTCAACTTGGTGGTCTCACTTTTTCATCCTAGAGATTGTAGTGCTGGGTTGGTCTGCACTTTGCTGATGACGAGCGGTTCTGACGATACTTTAACGTGTTTATTGCTGCGTGTATATGTTTTGTTAAGTACCTGTTCACTTCTGGAACAGGAAGCATTTGGGGTGTGTGTGTGTGTGTGTGTGTGAGTGTGAGTGTGAGTGAGATATCTTCTTCTAGTTTCTGCCTCGTTCTTCATTAACTTTATAATCTCTTTCAAAGAGTAGAAGCTAAAAAAATCATAAACGCAAAGATTCGTCTGCACGTAATGTAGGTACACCATATGCATGTCTGGCATCTGTGGTGGCTGGAAGAAGGTGTCAGATCCCAGAAAATAGCGTTGAGTTGTGAACCACCTGATGTGGGTGCTGGGAACCGAACCCAGGTCCTCTGTGAGAGCGAGCCATCTCTCCAGCCTTCCCCAATTTTCGGTACTTTCCCACTCCTCCTCTCTTCCTCTTTTTCTGTTGGGACTCCATTGATGTAAATATCCAATCTTTTGTTAAGTCATTCGGATTCTTCCTCAGTCTATTTTTGTCTTGATGTTATTATCAGAGTTAAAATTCATATGTTTTTCCTGCTCTGTCCTCTATTCTGTTGTTGAGTTCATACAGTGAGTTTTTTTGTTTGTTTGTTTCTTGAGACAGAGTCTCTCTGTGTAGCCCTGGCTGTCCTGGAACTCACAGAGATCTTCCTGCTTCTGCCTCCCAAGTGCTGGAATTAAAGGTGTGTGCCACCAAGCCTGGCTGAATTTTTATTTATTTATTTTCTCATTTGTAACATTTTCAATTAGTAATACTCTCACCTCCTTTTTCTTTGCTCACCCTCCCTTCCTTCCTTTATGCTTAGGGAGTTTATAGTTTAATATAATGAAGCATTTCCCCCCATGGCTGCTTTAAAATTTTTAACACTTGTCATCCTAGTAGTGGCATCTATTGCCTTTTTAAAAGATTTCTTTTCTATTTTATTTGTGTGTTTATATGTGGGGTTTCTGCCTGTGGGTATAGGTGCCTGTGAGGGCCAGAGGGCATCAGATGCCCAGGAGCTGGAGTTACGGGCGGTTGGGAACTGCTTGGTGTGTGTACTGGGAGCAGAAGCCGGGTCCTCTGCGAGAGCAGCGAGCACTCTGGCCTGCAGAGCTGGCTGTTTACCCCAGTGCCCTGTCTATGGCTTTTAAAACTGAGTTGGGGTCTTGCTTGTTCTTGATGTGGCAGTTTTTAATGTACATGTGCTGGTGTGTGTGTGTGTTATGTTGTGTATATACTTGTTAGTGAGTGCGTGTGGAGGCCAAGGCTTACAGTAGGTGGCTTTGCAGTTTCTTTCCACCCTGCTTGTTTTGTTTTGTTTGTGAGACAGTCTCTCCCTAAGTTTGAAACTAATTGACTCACCCAGTTTGGCTGTCCAGGGAGCTTCCCACCGTCACCTGTCCACCCCCGCTCTCCAGTTACAGACATGCACCGCCAAGCCCAGCTTTCTGCACAGGTGCTGGGGTCTAACTCAAGCCCTCAGCTTACACACGGCCTCCGCCATCTCCCCAGCCCCGTGACAAGTTCTTTTCTTACGAAAATAGGGTCACTGTGGGCATAGTGAGAGGTACCGAGGATCTGAATCTTATTTCAGCCTTCTGTTTTAGCTGCCTCCTCTGGCCCATCTCTGACAGGAAGGGAGGGTCTGTGCCTCATTACCTCCAGATGGGGGTGAAGCCCTGGTCCCATGCTCAGCCTTACTGATGCTGAAGAGGGTCCTTGTGCCTAATGGGTAGAGAGGGAGTCCAGCTTCCTGTTAGCCCTCCACCTGCTCCTCTCTGGCTGGGAGGGCAGGGGTACATCAGTACCTCCCTGGTGCAGCCATGCTGGTGGGGAAGGGATGCCCTCCTACTGCAGTTACCAGTGAGTCCAGACTCTGCACTAGACCGTCCTTCCCACCACCTGTTGGGGGATGGGGATGTGTATGTCTGGGGTGGAAGCAGGTTCACTGCCTACTGACACCGTGGGGGAGGGGGCAAAGGATAGGGGAGCAGAGGAGGGGGAGGTGGTGGAGGCCCTTGACCCCTGTGAAGAGTAAGGTCATAGCTTTCTCCTTGGATTTCTCAGTCCCCCGGCAAAGGACTGGGGAGCCTCTCTGAAGACGGCAGAGTGGAAGTGTGAGCTCTGCCCTCCCCACCAGTGGTGGCAGCGATGTCCGGATGGAACAGAGACCCTGCAGCTGAAGGCCACCTGTCCTGTTAAGCTGCCCCATTCCTTGGCCTAGGAAAAAGTCAGTTTTTCCCATCTGTATGCACTGGCTTTCTAGATAGTAAGCTCCTCACTGCGTCAGGTTTGCTGTTCAGGGAGAAAACACGCACACACACACACACACACACACACACACAAGGACCATTTCCTAACTTTTACAGATGTAACACCTGTTTTGTGTGATTAAGAACACGATGTAGGGCTTGCGGCGGTAGCACAGCTAATAGAAGGCTCGCCTAGCTTGCGCCAAGCCCTGGCTCCGATCCTTTCACCCACACAAACCCGGTGTGGCAGGTGGTGACTGTCCTCCTAGCACTTTTGACCTAGAGGCAGGAAGGTCAAAAGTTCATGGTCATTCTTGACTACGTTTGAGTTTACAAAGCCAGACTTGGCTACGTGACACGTTGTTTCAAAACAAAATCGAGGTATAAAATGTCAGCTATCATAAAATGTTTATAGACGGATAAATCTATTTTTTCCTCTTGGGGATAATGTCATTAACATGTTAGCATGTGATTTTTTTGTTTGTTTGTTTAGGTTGAAATACAAATTCATGTATATAAAATTTGAAATAGGGAGGGCCTCACTCTGCAACCCTGGTTATTCTGGTCTCCCTGGCCTGAAACTTATGGAGATCTGCTTGCCTCTGCCTTCTGAGTGCTGGGGTCAAAGGCATGCGCCACCATGCCTAGCAAAATACAAACATTTCAATAGAAGAACAATTGGAAGACTCTCAAGACTCTTTTGGCCACAGTTACCAGAAATTCTGCTACATAAAGCAGAATGAAAGAAGCCCCGCAGTGGGTGAGATATCCCAAGCCTGCCAACACAGAGTGCCCCGAGCCAGTTGTCTGCCACCTCCTTCTCGCCCTCCACCTGGTCACTGGGTCTTCTTTCCACGTCTCCACAAGCTCCCAGTTCATCCCTTCTGTCTGCTCCACTGACCACTCACCTGTAGATGTGGGGCTCCCCCCTGGGGCCAGGAGGGGGTGCAGCTTGGACAAAGCACAACTTTCCTTTTTCACCCCCACATCCTCTTCCTGCTGAGCTTTTCTGTCTCAGCAAATGTACTGCACCAGGCTTCACTCAAGGAGAGTGCAAAGAGGCCCGAACACCCCATCAATACACATTCTTGCCTGGTGACCCGACCTTTATCAGCTGTAACCCCAACTCTACCCAAGTTGGATGAAGTTTTTTTTTTTTTAATCATTTTAAATGAAGTAGATGATGTATCTCTGTGGGGGTCTGTGGCTTTCTTGCGGAGTGTATGCATACGTGCACCTGTTTTCCTCTATAAAAATGTTTATTTCCCCTTCTCTGTACATTTGGAAAGAGCATCAGTTTCTGAAATCTTTTTTGTTTGTTTGTTTGTTTTATTTGAGACAGGGTTTCTCTGTATAGCCTTGGCTGTCCTGGACTCACTTTGTAGACCAGGCTGCCCTCAAACTCACAAAGATCCGCCTGCCTCAGCCTCCCAGAGTGCTGGGATTACAGGCGTGCGCTACCGTGCCCGGCTGCACTTTCTGACATCTTGATAGCATAGGAAATGGTACCTAGAGTGAAATTCATGGAGAATTGGCATTTCTGTGTAATATCACATTAATTAATTATTTTTTTCTTTCACTTGTGGTAAAACGCACATAATACATACCATCGTAACCGTGTGTGGGTGGACTGTTCAGTAGTCTTTTGGTTTTTCTAGAGAGAGGGTCTCACATGTCCCCAAACTGGCCTTAGACCTGTTGTGTCACTGAGTATGACTCTGAACTTGTGACGCCCCTGACTCCACTTTCTGAGCGCTGGAGTTACCGTTCTGCACCGTCACACCTCATTTATGTGGTGGGGGAGGGTCACTAGCACTTCGCAACTAAGCCACGCCCCCACCCCTATTCAGCAGTCTTAAGTCCATTCACCCAGCAGTGCAACCCAGCAAAGCAGAACCCTTTTCATCTTGTGTCTCTGTACCCAGTAAACCACTTCCTACCTTCTTCCCTCAGCCCTTGGCAACCATAGTCAACTTTCTGTTTCTGTGACCGACTGCTCCAGGTACCTCACACAAGGGCAGCCATGCCCTGCTGTTTGCAACCAGCGTGAGTTGCTCAAGGTTCATCTGCAGTGTATGTTGGAATCACACACACACATACACACACACACACGCATGCATCACATCATGTCTTGTTTGTCCGAGGACACGGGTGACTCCCAGTCTTTGGCCACCGTCACTAACGCATCTCTGAACAGGGACACCCACGGCCTTGCTTTCTGGTGCCTTGAGCATATATCCAGAAGTGGGGTTGCAGGGTCACGTGTCAGTGCTGCCGTTCATCCCTTGAGGAACCACGTTGTTCTTCCGTGGACGCAGCACTGTTTCACGTTCCCACCGCCTCGGCTAAGGCGCCAACGTCTTCACAGCCTAGCATTTGCTTGGCTGTTGTTTTCATAATTAGGAGCCGTATTCATGGGAGTGGCCCAGTTTTAATTTGCCTTCCCCTGATCAGTAGTGAAACATCCCGCTGCTATCCGTGCTCTTATGTATGTGTGGAGGGGTGCCTGCCACATCCGGTGTACGGAGGTCGGAAGTCAGTTTCGTGAAGCGTGCCTTCTCCTACCTGTATGTAGGTTCCAGGGATTGAACTGAGACCACCTGCTTGTGTGGCAATTGCCTTTACCTCCTGAGCCATCACACTGGCCCTGAAAACCACCTCCCAGGTATTTATTAGCTGACTGCATATTTATCTGGAGAAATACTTACTCAAGTCCTTTGTCTGTGTGGAGTGAAGGGTGGTGATGGTGAGGGTGGTGATGGGTTGAGTTGTGGGAGTTCCCGCCTGTCCTGGATATTAGCCCTTATCACCCACATGGCAGGCAAGTCTGTTCCATGGGCTTTTCCCTCTTGGCGGTGGCCTTTGATGCAGAGTTTGGGTCCTCGGGTCTAGCTTGGTTTTGGCTCTGGCGTCTAATTTGTCGGCGTTTTCCTTTTGTGGCCTGGGACTCTTGAGTGTGTGGTGCTTTGAATCAGACATGTCCCCCGTAGCGGTGGGCATTTGAACACTTGGTCCCTGGTTGCTGGCGTTGTTCGCGGAGGTTAGGATGCGCAGCCTTCAGGGAGGACACATGTCACCAGGGATAAAGGCCTCACCTACTTGTACCTGTTCTTTGCGTGCTTCCTGCTCCAGCAACAGGGCCTGCCATTCTCGTGCACAGTCGCAGGCTCTAACCTCTGGAACCGTGTTCCTCAGTGAACGCTTTCTTCTGTGTTGCCCTGGTGACAACGTTTTATCACCGAAACAGGGGTAACTAATACAGGTGTTATCTCCATGAAGCCGTCTACAGATCCAGTGTGATGAAGCTTCTTCCCCTGTGTCCAAGAGTTTGCAGTCTTAATTGTTTATGTTTAGGCTCTTGATCCTTTCTGCATTGCTTATGTGAAATTCCATTTCTTCTTAGCTTCTTTTCTGTCTCTCAAACGTTTTATTCATAAAAATTGCTTATTTTACAAATTTATTATCTTAGCTGGGTATTTAATTATCTTAGCCTTTAATCTCAGTACTGGGGGAGGCAGAGGCAGGTGGATCACTCTGAGTTCGAGGCCAGTCTGGTCTACAAAGTGAGTTCAGGACAGCCAGGGCTACACAGAGAAACTGTGTCTTTAAAAAATAAACAAAACAAAAGTTTATTATCTTTATTTGTCTTGATGCAGTTAGAAGTGGGGCCATCTCCCTTCAACATACCTTAGTTTTAGAATTGGATAATAGTAATTTCCATGTTACTATTCACCCAGGCACATGCTCTGTCTCTTTTCATTGTCACAGCCATTTTGGTGCTTGTTAGCTGTGGATTCTGTGAGCCTCGGGAAGGGGAGGTGATGAGTGCCGCCAGCTCTAGTCATAGTTCTTGAAAGGCTTACGACTTATAGGACCTAGTCACACACTCAGCCTGCAGTAATTCTGAACACGCAGCTGAGCAAGAAATGAACCGAAATGAAGAACTTAGAGTACAGTGACATGCAATAGAGGGCTGTCACCATAGTTACCATACCTTGTGTGAATGCCAAAAGTCTCAGCCAGTGTAGTCCGCCATAAGATGTCTAAATACAAATCTGGATCTATACATTAGACGATAAGGTAGCATGACATGGAAAGAGGGTGTGTGACCCCAGATTCAGAAATCATTGTAAAAATGGCACGGGAATTCCTGTCCTCACCAATGCATTCTGACATTTTGGTAAAAAAGGAATGATGTCAGAAAACCAGGGTTCACAAAAACAGAAATCTGAAAACCTGTTCCAGTAACTCCAGGAGAAGTTAGAAAAGCGATTCAGAAATAACCGAGAGGGAATAGCCAAGTGACTTAGTGCTGACCGAGGCTGCGATCCCCCATCTGGACAAATGCTGCCAAGACTGCCCGTGGCCTGGGCTCCAACTCTGGCTTCAGGCTTCCACTGTCTCTCAGGGTAAGCCTTCCTACTCTCTTATGGTCCTCAGCAAGGCCAGCCAGCCTCCACACTGGCTTGGAAGAGGAAACTGGGCATGGGAGTAGTCACTGTGTAATGTTTCAGCACTGCCCATCGGGGGAGCCAGCAGCAGCTGGAGTTTTCCAGCAGGGACTCCTCTCCAGGAGGGGACCCAGGGTTGGGCATCAGGAGCTGAAGAAGCCAGGTCTGTTTCCTGGCTTTTGCAAAAGTTATCATGCTACTCCTCTCTTCTGTCAGCCCTTTCTCGGAGCCAGTGGGGTTCCTGCCACAGGTCATAAGGAACAGCTGATGTCACTGAGTCATTGGGCCAAAATTAACCAAATTAACTCGCAGGGGTAGGCATGGAGCTCAGGCTGACATGACCCACTAGGCTCTGAGTGGGCCCATGCCTGCTCTCATCTCTGTAGCTCACTGAGGGGCTCCCCCACTGGTCCTCTATGGTCTTCCTCTGCTCTTCATTTTCTAAATTGTTGTGTATGCGTGTTTTGTCTGGACGTGTGTCTGTCTATGTGCCATGTGCATGTCTGGTGCCCAGGAAGGCTGGAAGATGTTGGTGGATCCATGGAACTAGAGATACAGGTGGTTGTGAGACGCATGTGAGTGTTGGGAACTGAAACCTGATCCTTTGGAGAAGCCATCAGTGCTGGTGACCTTCTCTCTAGCCCCAGGTCCTAACTCTCCAGAGCTTGAACCAACATGACTGCAATATGCCAGGGAGCCCAGCATACCAGAAACTCTGCCCTGGGCCCTGAGGACATCAGGCTCTTCCAGAGAGAAGACCTTCATCGTCTCCTTAGAGCCAGGGCACGCTGAGGAAAAAGGGTGAAGAAGCTGTGGATTGGCAGGCCCTGGAGAGGGGTGCTTTGACACCGGGGCGGGCTGCCAGCAGCAGACCACGATCCTGAGCCCTGGTGCCTGTAAGGAGGAGAGCATGGCAGAAGAAAAAGTGTTGGCTGAGCAGGCTCACGTGTGTCTCACATTTGCGTCATGACAGTGTGAGACAAAGTGTCACCCACATTGACCTCCCAGCAAGACCAGCTTATCCATCATTTCAGGGGCTGGCCAGAGGGGTGGCTTAACACCCAGGTCACACTTCTATCCATCCCTCAGGCTAGAAAGGCAGGGCCCAGAGTGTCCTCTCTCTGGTCAATAAGAGTGTCTATTTTCTTATTTATTTTATTTATTTATTAAATTTTTATTTTTTATATTAATTACAGTTTATTCACTTTGTATCCCAGGTGTATCCCCCTTCCTCATTCCCTCCCAATCCTACCCTCCCTCCTTCATCTTCTCCCATGCCCCTCTCCAAGTCCACTGATAGGGGAGGTCCTCCTCTTCTTCCATCTGACCCTAGCTTATCAGATCTCATCAGGCTGCATTGTCTTCCTCTGTGGCCTGGCAAGGCTGCTCCTCCCTCGGAGGGTGGTGGTGGTCAAAGAGCAGGCCACTGAGTTCATGTCAGAGACAGTCCCTGTTCCCCTTACTAGGGAACTCACCTGGATACTGAGCTGCCATGGGCTACATCTGTGCAGGGGTTCTAGGTTATCTCCATGCATGGTCCTTGGCTGGAGTATCAGTCTCAGAAAAGACCACTGTGCCCAGATATTTTGGTTCTGTTGCTCTCCTTGTGGAGCTCCTGTCCTTTCCATGTCTTACTATCTTCCCCCTTCTTTCCTAAGATTCCCTGCCCTCTGCCCAAAGTTTGGTTATGAGTCTCAGCAGAAGGACACACACGGTATATACTCACTTATAAGTGGATACTAGACATAAAATATAGGATAAACAAACTAAAATCTGTACACCTAAAGAAGCTAAGCAAGAAGGAGGACTCTGGGTAAGATGATCAATCCTCACTCAGAAAGACAAACAGGATGGACATTGGAAGAAGGAGAAAACGGAAACAGGACAGGAGCTTACCACAGAGGGCCTCTGAAAGACTCTACCCAGGAGTGTCCATTTTCTTGAAGAGGCTGGGAAGCTAGCACAGACAGACACGTCAGGGCTCAAGATCACCAGCAAGTGGAAATGTAAGCCTCATCAAGCAAAATCCCCGTAGCTGAGTTTTCACTTAGAGACACGCATTGGCTTTCTCAGTGCGTGCAGAGTTGAGAACCTAGACTCCCTGCCTTTGCATCCTGCCTTTGCCACCTCTTAGCTGTGTAAACTCAGGCAAGTTACTCTGCCCCTTCGTGACACTAATTGCCCATCTTTTTCTGTCCCTCTGCTGTCCCACAGAGGTGGTGCCTTACCTAGCGGAGGCTCATAGCCTCAGGCAATCTCTTCAGACCCCTCAAGGCATTGGTTTTAGAAGGGGTGAGTGCAGCCACCCTTTTCTTCTTCTCGGCCTGACGGTGGTGAGCGCACACACTGCTCTTCCAGGTCCCTGAAGACACCAGCAAGATGGTGGCAGCACCCGTCCGAGTGGCTTATGGGACATTAAACACCCATCTAATTTTATATCGTGTGTATGCGTGTGAGCATGTGTGTGTGAGTGCAGGTGCCCAAAGAGTCCAAAGGTGCTGGATCCTCCTGGAGCTGGCGTTACAGGTGGTTGTGAGCTGCTTGCTGTGGGTGCCGGGAACCGAGCTTGGATCCCCTCTGCAAGAGCAGTGAGTGCTCTTACTGCTGAGCTACCTCTCCAGGGAACTTCAGGATACAGGACACTCAGCACCGGATGCTTGGGGTTGGGGTTCAGCCCCAGCTAGGGAGAAAGGAAAGTCCTGCTTGTTCCCCTGGGCTGCTGAGAGCATAACTTCCCTGTAGTTCTGCCTGCCCCGGTGGCCTAGACAAGCTCCTTATCCCCCACCCCACCCCCAGCTTCCATATTCCTCTTGTAGATGCTGAAGCACCTGCTGGGGTGACTTCTCATCTCCCTCAAGAACTTGGCCTGGGGTTGTTGGGGGGCAGCTGTGAGGACAAAAGCTGGTTGTGGCACGGGCCTCCAAAGCTGTCTTTATGACAGGTTCCTACTGTCCCGGCTCCTTCAGCAGAAGCTGTCAGCTCAGGCCTGATGGGCCTGTTGGATAGGGTCTGGTGTTTGTGCTGTCACCGAGGGCAGGAGCTCATTACAGGTGTTAATCCTGTGGCCATCCAGCAACACTGGCGAGCCACCAGCCAGCACAGTGGGTGAGATGAGAAAAGAGCCCAGCACAGCAAATTGCCCTGTCTGTCTGAGGCAGAGGATTCCACCTGGTCCGAAGGCAGATGTGACAGTGGTTATGAAAGGGCTCACAGATACCTTGAGGCATCCTGGCATCACCAAGGCTAACATTCGGGGGGGTGGTCATGAATCTGTAGTGAAGATTCTTCTGAACTCAGTTTACCATCCCAGTGTCCAGGGCCATGGAACCGGTGTCCTGATACCCAGCTCCATCCAGGGTCTAGCTCCTTGGCAAGCTCATTCCTACACCTGGACCTTGGAGATACTATCTCATCTTTCTGGAATAATCTTCACCTCACATAACTCTTTAAGTCCCTTCCTTGGAGACCCTAAACAACTTAGTGTGGGCTGGCCCTCTCCAGCACCACTGGCTTTTCACAGCATATGACATCTTCCAGGACTCCTTCTCTGTACTGACGTTGGGTCAGTGTCTTCCACGCAGTAACTCATGCCTGCTCTGTCTGTGGCACAGCGTAGGTGGTCAGGAGATGAAAGGTGGCGTGGTTCATGGTGCTACGGTACCATTCCCGTTTCATGATACATCACTGTCTAGGGGCGCTGGCGGAACAGCTCACAGAAAGCTTCCCTTTCAGGGGGTGTTTGTTCTCCCCAGGTCCGGAGGCAGGAGGATTTGCCTACGTTGGGACGCTGGGATGTGGTAGTCTGGATCTGGTGGGGGACTTCATCGTCTTTGCTTACCATTTGCATGGCTCAGTTTGGAGGTTCTGCTTCCTCTTCTGGTTTCCTGGTTGGTCCTCAGATCCACAGAACTATTCCAATACTTCCTCAGAGTCCCGGATGTCCTGGTCTGACAGGCCAGAGACAGTGTCTGCCGTGGAAAAAAAAATCCCCCAGGGCAGGAGAGTAGCAGAGATGGTTGCATGGGTAGAGAGCCCACAGTGGGTGCTTAGTCAGGACCCTGTGGCCTCCCCGCAGCCTCTTAACATCTGCACCATCACCGTCTCCACTTTGCAGATGAGCAAACTGAGGTTTGGGGAGAAGTGCAGACATTTGCCACAGATCTCATGAACTAGCAAACATCAGAGTTCAGTTTGGGTCTCACACTGATGGATGCTACACCATGGCCTAATCACTGTGCCGTGCTGCCTGCCGTGGCTTCCAAAGGACCCAGAGAGCCCTTCTCAGAATCAAGACATGGAGTTGGCCCTCAGGAAAATGTAGAAGGGGCCTGGGCAGAGGCTCTGGATAGACTGCAAAAAGTTTAAGGCAGAAAGGACCTGGGCACCGAAGCTGAGGTTGGATGGGATGGGGGTGAGAGAGTGTTTGACGAGAAGCCCTCACCCTCGTTCTAGCACTAGCACCTGTGTTGGGGTGTCCGGCACATGGAAGGGGATCCTGCGGTCCCGCCCACAGGGCTAAGAGACACAGGTCTGGAAGTTCACAAGAACCCCCCTCCTATGTGGTTTTTTTTTTTTTTAATTCACTTCTGGAGGACCCTTGCCCAGATTATCTGAGGCCTGGCCATTCTCTGGGCATCTCTGGGCATTTCCTGAGTACTTGGCAACACTCCCTACTGCCTGGTTTGTAGGAGTGTCCCATGTCCCACTCTGTTCCCATCCTGGAACCCTCTTTTCCTCACCTCTGAGCTTTTATGCCCCAGCGGTGTTCTGGCCTCCCACACAGATGAGCCTTCTGGAAGCTGCCCCCTCCCTGTAGACAGCACCCCCTTGCACGATGCCCACAGCACCCCAGTAGGCTGTGAGTGTCTGTCACTTTTTTTTTTCAATACAAGGTTACTTTGTGTAGCCTTAGCTGTCCTGGATCTCGCTCTGTAGACCAGGCTGGCCTTGAACTCACAGAGATCCGCCTGCTTCTGCCTCCCGAGTGCTGGGATTTACAGGCATGCGCCACCACCACCCAGCCGTCTGTCACTTTTTTACTACGGTCCTGCTGGGTTGAGGGCTCCCCTAGCCAGGTGTTCTCCAGGAAGGGAGCCCAACAAACTGACCAGTATCTGACCCTCATGCAGGCAATGACTCAGGATGCAGCCAGCAGCCACGACATGCACGGAGGACCGCATCCACCATGCTCTGGAGCGATGCTTGCATGGACTGAGCCTTGGACGCCGTGCTGCCCCCTGGTCAGGTAGGTCCTGGGGAACTGGGAGGCACTCCAGACCCTGAGATGGAGGTCCCATCCCTGTGTGCCACCAGCTGAGTACGTCCCCAAGCATCACCTGGGCAGGAGGCGGGCACAGCCTTGTTTACAGTCCTCTGTGTGAGGCTCTCCTGCTTTCCGTTATATAATCTTCCTTTTCTTCCTGCTCCTCTTCCTGCTCTTCTTCCTCCTCCTCTTCCTTCTCCTCTTCCTCTTCTTCCTCTTCCTCCTCCTCTTCCTCCTCTGCTTTCTCTTGCTCTTCTCTCCTTCCTACACTGTCCTGTTTTCTTAGCATCTGTAGACGAACAGACCCCTCAAGACAAAATCGAACCCTTTGGAGGCACAGCCACTTCTCCAAAGGAGCAGCAGGGGCTTGAGGCATCTCTCCCCAGAGACTTGAGGCATCTCTCCCCAGAGTCTTGAGGCATCTCTCCCCAGAGACTGTTTGTTTCCAGTTCTTTGCACAGCCCCCTTCTGCCCTTCCCTGACTCTCAGCTAGGCTGCAGGGCATCTGCAGGCTGGGGTGGTTGTGTCCCCTGAGGCTGGTGCCTAGTTACAAAGGTGCCTTGTGCTGCCGATGGTCCTCTTACTCCTGTGTCGCTCAGTCCCTGTTTGGAGGTAGATCCCTTCTGCTTCTTGAACCCACTGCCTCCTTCCTGCCTGGAAACTGGCCTGTTCGTACTGTGGTCTCAGCTCTCATGTCACTGCTGTGGACAGATTTCTCTGTCCTTTGGAGGTAGATAGATTTGGGTTAAGACTCTCACTGACTGTATACCGTTGTACATTCCATTTGTCTTTATGGGATCCCAATTTCTTGCCTGGATAATGGGAATAATAACGACTCGAAGAGGGGAAACTGGCAGAGAGAATGTGCGCCAAGGCCCAGCGCCATACTAGCACACAGTAGGTGGTCGGTAAAAAGTGTTTTCCCTTCTTCCCTCCCTCCCGGGTCCTGATAGAGCCAAAGTTTACGCAGAAGTTGGGGCAAGCATCATTCTGTTAAAAAGTATGGAAATATCTAACTTCTCCCAGGCTGTTTTTCTGCTATTGGGTTTTTCTTCTCTTTTTCTGGCAGTACCAAGAGTTGAACCCAGCATCTCATGGATGCTAGACAAGTGCTCTATCGCTGGGCCGAAGCCCCAGCCCTCTGTAAATTTTAGAAAGGGAAAAGAAAGTCAGTAGGCACCTGGATACACGTCCAGGAGCTTCCAGGGCTCTGAAAGGCACTCACATCCTGAAGAGGCCCGGACCCCCAGCTGCAGGAAGCCCATCTTGCCTTCCATCCACCTCATGGATGCAGCCCCATCCCTGTGGTCACCTCTTTAATTGTCAGGGGTTTGCCCTTGCTGAGTTCAGGGAAACCGGAGACCAGCACGTTAAGAAAGTCTGGGAAGTCACGTGACAAGTGCTCAGAGCCTTTCAGCTTGGTGAACTGAGCTTCCCCTTCCCGAGCTCCTCCGCCAAGCAGTTTTGGGAAGCCCCATGACTGTCTGAGACTCACCGATCCTGGGTCTGGGTGGAGCTCCTCAGAGCTCCCATCTTTATTCTTCTAGCAATTCCTGCCTCCGTCCCAACGGCCTTGCATCTGGTAGGAGTCACTAGAGGAAAACTGGGCAGGGACTGTGTGGGCAGGGACTGCTGAGGAGACCACCTCTGTACCCAGAAGTCTCAGCAGGCTCATTGGCCTCTAAGGGATCCTAGTTCGGATCGACAACCCCCCTGGCTAAGGAGCCCCCTGCAGACACAGGAAGAAGAAAAGGTCGTTATCCTTCTAGGCTTGTTTGTTGGCGTTGTGGGTGTCATCATTGTTACTGCCACTCAGTATGTCTCACTGTGCATACAGCCTAGGCCAGCCTTATTGTACCCCTGAACTCATGATCCAGCAGGGTTCCCGAATAAAACCCTCTCCCTGAATAAAACAGCTCTGCCTGAGGCTCCGGAGAGAGTGAAACTAACCACTGGCCTAACTTGCCCCCTGTCTAGCCGGGCTGTGCCTGAACTGCTGGAGCCTACAGGAGCTGGTCAGCAGGGACCCGGGTCACTTCCTCATCCTCCTGGAACAGATCCTACAGAAAACCCGAGAGGTGAGGGTAACCCACGCGCTGAAGAGCACCTCTAGCACTGACCTCGTAGAGTCAAGACACAGGTCAGCTCTGAGGACCCCGGAGGGCTTGCCCAACCTGGGAAGCCCATGAGCTGTGCTTGTACACGAGTCTTCCCAGGAAGCTGTGCTCTGACCTGTGTGAACACGCCTCAGGTGCCTCTCGTGCCTGAGTTCAACTCCATCTTAGGATAGATGCCACTTGCAGGTCGAGGGGTGGACTAGGAGGGGAGGAGGGAAGAGGCTTCACTGAGTTCCTCTCCACAGAAGGACCCCCAGCAGCAGGGACACGAAGGAGAAAACTGGTTGGGAAGGGAAACGCAGCATGCAGGCCTTTATGAATGAAGAGCCTGTTTAATGCTGAGCTGGGCTGAGCTTCCAGAATGGGCCAAGTCCCCAAAATGACTCTAGCTGTCTCCTGGAGGATTCTCTTCTAAGTTGTCCATATATTTTATATATATATGTATTATATATAAAATCACCTTTACAACTTAGTCATTCATTAATATATAATAGTCATTGTATATATTAATATAGCTCACATATTAATGGAGGTCTAAGTTGTAAAGGTGATTTTATTTTAGACATGCATTAATATATATTTAATATATATTAAGTAATATATTTAATGCATGACTGAGTTGTAAAGGTGACTTTCTCTCTTATCTGGTCACCCCCAGAAGAAAGTTCATCATTTAAGTCCCTCACTGGTGGCATCTTTCAGGGTCATCTTCCTAGGATTAGATTTACTGGTGCCTTAGCTTGCTGATCACAAGCAAGCCAGCTCAGGAGGCATGGCCCCTCTGGAGCCCTCACCTCACAAACTCACATGCGATGGACCCATTGCCATGGAGCAACAGGGAGGGCTTTGTGGAAGGTCTCAGGCCAGGTTGGGGGAGTGAAGGGAGAGAGGAGATGGCTGAATTAATCTGCTGAGGCCAGCACAGAAGAGATAGTGTGCCTCCCGCCCACAAGTGGCACAGTGGCCGAGAGACCTTGACCTCCCTGTCATCTCCACAGGTCCAAGAAAAGGGCACCTATGACCTCCTCGCCCCACTGGCTCTGCTCTTCTATTCCACCGTCCTCTGTGTAAGTCCTGGTGCCTGGAGCTGAGAGGGAGGAGAGGGAAGAGAGGCCTCTGTCTGGGCCACAGGCCTCCTAGTCCTGATAATACTCAGAATCATGGGAGCCGTGACACTTGAGATGGGCTTCAACCTCCTGATCCTTTTATAATCCCATCCTGGGAAGCCCCCAGTCACTATAGATGGTTGCCATGGTGCCTGCTCTCCCTGGGCTTCGTGAAGGATCACACTGAGAGAATGTTATGTCCATCTAATATTTCACCCTAGAGGTCAGCTTTACCTGATCTGATCATCCTGGTGAAACAATTGACCGCTGGCATACTGAACTCAGTACACCCAAAGAATAAAAATATTTCCCTCTCAGGAGGATATTTACATAGAAGTAGCATTTGCACTGAAGATGGTTCCTCAAAATGGGTAGAAGCCATGGCACTACGTATAATGACCTCTGAGCTCACAGCTTTTCAGAGAGGCTTCCTCAAGTGTTGGGAAAACTGGAGTTTATTTGATGAAAACAAGGCCCGTTGCCATAGAGACACTTGGGGCACCATCTTGTCCATCTGCAGTTCAAGCTTCCCTGATCTTGCCCTGTGGCATGCTGCTCCCTGGACGTGCCCTGTCTTTTGTGGGATGTCCCAGAAAAGCAGCAGAAACTGCCCTGGGGATGTAAATGAACTCTTCCTCACCTTTTCACTTTGTTTGTTTGTTTTTGGAGACAGGGTCTCTCTGTGCAGCCCTGGCTGTCCTGGACTCACTGTGTAGACCAGGCTGGCCTGGAACTCACAGAGATCTGCCTGCCTCTGCCTCCTGAGCACTGGGGTTAAAGGTGAGAACCACCGAGCCTGGCTCTCTAGTCACGCCCTACTGCCCCACTTCCGCTCTAGACGCCACATTTCCCACCGGACTCCGACCTCCTCCTGAAGGCAGCCAGCACCTACCACTGCTTCCTGACGTGGCCCGTTCCCTACTGCAGCATCTGCCAAGAGCTGCTCACCTTCATTGACGCTGAACTCAAGGCCCCGGGTGAGTTCCGAGGGGGCCGGGGTCTCATGACCTGGAGAACTAGCGTTTCTGGGACCTCACCCTTGCCCACGTGCTGGTAAGGAGCTTGGGATGCCCTCTTTAAGTGTTCTCAACCGTGGTCAGATGGCTGAGCTCGCGAGAGTTGAAGAGTCAACATGGGAAGTGATTTAAGAAGGAGGTTTTTTTCAGGGAGCCAGTTGCAGGCATGCCGTCTAGTCTGAGAAGCTAGCACAGCGGTTCTCAGCCTGTGGGTCTCGACCCCTTCGGCAAACCTCGATCTCTAGAAATGTTTGCATTGTGATTCATAACAGTAGCAAAATTACAGTAATGAAGCAGCAGCGAAAATAATTTTATGGTTGTCGTGGGGGTTGGGGGGCGGAACTGTGTTAGGTCACAACGTTGGGAAGGTTGCAAACCTCTGACTAGCTACAGGGTCTCCCGGGCTGTGTGGCCCACTCAGAGGAGTCTCCGGGAGAATGAGAAGATCCGTGCTTTGCCCCGGGAACAGATAGGCAGCTGCAGAAGCGAGTGGCTTTCCCCAGGGAGGGCGCCGGCAGCTGGGAATGGAACGGCTGATGGCTGTCCTGGCAAGCGACTGCTCTTCCAAACTGCGCTCTCTAGTGCCATGCAGGGCCGATGCACGTGTGCTGGTGGAGGACATAGGACAGCCTGCAGTCAGCTCTCTCCTTCCACCCCCATGTAGGTCCTGGGATCAAATGCAGGTCATCGGGCTTGGCAGGAACCTCCCTTCCCTACTGAGCCGCTGGCTTTTTTGTTTTTGGGTTGTTTTGGTTTTGTTTTGTTTTGTTTTGTTTTGTTTTGTTTTGTTTTGTTTTGTTTTGTTTTGTTTTGTTTTATGAGAATCATAACAAAACCACCATAGAACAAGAGGAAGAACCAAGTCTGATTCCCTGAGAGGCTGCCCAGGGCAGAGTAACACACCACGCTGCTGACTCAGGGAAGTCTCCGTAGATCCCGTAAGCCATTTGCTTAGCGCCAACGCTCCCTCTTGATATTCAAAACCCCTCAGTATATGGAAACTATTGCTGCAGAAGTAGTTTTAATATGGCAACAGCCCAAGGGAACCGCCGCAAGCTTTTCCATTAAACTTGAACATCGTTCTGGTTTTCCTTATGTGTATTTTGCCTATGCAAAAAGAGAACCAAAAATATTTCTCCATCTGGAAGAGATGACATTTTAATTTTATAGCACCCAACTGCTTATCTAAGTGTGAGCGAATCACCGGATGAGTGACTCAGAGAGAGAAAAGGCAGATTAAAGTTTCCCCGTTTACCAGCCCCACCTATAGGAAAACATCCACGACTCAGAGGCAGCAGGGGCCAGAAGTAGGAGGGACACTGTTACAAGTGTCCAGCCTGAGAGCCAGCCTGAGCTACAGGGCGAGATCATGTTTCAAAGAGAAAGCGGTAGACCCAGAGAGGAAAGGAAGAGGGGGAAAAGGAAGTGAGAAAGGGAAGGAGTGAGGCACAGAAGGGGAGGACACACTGGAGACAGAAACCTAAGAAACTGTAAGATAAGAAATGTGAATAACCTAGAGAGAACTCAGCCCTGACGTGCTAGAAAACTGTTAACGCTGGGACTGAACGAGTGTCATGGTGACATGAGGTATCATGAAAATAATGTACCCAAATCGAAGCACCAACGTCATTGAAACTGGAACAGCCAAAGCCTAGTTGAAACTGTAACTGTTCCACAGAAGCATTTAATTATGGCATTTGCTGTGCGTTTATTGATGTGTTCTTAGGGCAGACTGAGAAGGCAGCATCTGCGCTACGATGTCTTTAATAATGCTAAGGTTCCTAAAATAGCTCCTACGGTGTAGGAGGGAGTGTCTAGAAACAGTTAAATACATAAAAGCTATGACATGGCAAAGAGGCGCCCTCTAACCAGTAATAAAAGAACTCAGTCGTTTATGTAATGGCATCAGGTTAACTGGCAGATCATTTTAAACAGGAGTTAAAATTCCACCCTAAAAATAAAATCCAGCAGAGCATTGGTGGTGCACGCCTTTACCTCAGCACTCTGGAGTCAGAGGCAGGTGGACCTCTGTGAGTGTGGGGCCAGCCTTGTCTATCATAATGAGTTCCAGGCCAGCCAGGGCTACATAGAAGGAGTGTATCCCAAATAAAACAAACAAAGGTCCATCTCAAGCATAAACTAACTTGCAGATAAGTAAAAGACTTAAGAATGGAAAACAAGATAATAAAAACAGTAGAAGAAAAATAGCGTATGTGACCCTGGTCTGGAGGAGAGTCATCAAGCATTCCGAAGGTAAAAGCCACAGAGCACTGGGAGGGTCTGGGAGTCAGGAACTGAAGTCTCCTAAGTGGAACAAAGTGACAAAGTTAAAAAAAAAAAATGGTGATAGAAATTATTTCAGACCCATGGAAGCTTATTTTGAGTCAATTTAAAAAAATCGTCAGACACACCAGTGAAAATGTAAACAAGGACACGATTCATACGCATCAAAAAGCAATACCACCTACACTAGGAATGAAGCAGATGCAGAATTAGAGGGAGGCACAGGTTTCCTTGTCAGATTGCCGACTTTAAAAAGACTGAAAATACCAGTGTTGATGGGAAAGAGACCCAGATTAGCTCCAGCATCGCCCTTTCATGCAGCTGTGCCATCCGTGGAACACAATCCAGAAAACTATCTGTGGCCGTGCACGATTTAGCAGGAGAAATGTTCACCAGATGTGCCTTCCTAGTCATTAGCCAGTGCAAAACCCTGAATAATGACCACAGTTCAGTATATGGAAGCCAAGTCATTTGGTAGAACTATTCAGTTTCCTAAGATGGAGGCTGCAGAAATGGCTCAGCAGTTAAGAGCAAATACTGCTCTCTCAAAGGATCTGAGAGATCCTAGCTAACGCCAACACTGGGCAGTGCACAGCCACCTTAAATCCAATTCCACAGGATCTGTCGCCCTCTACTGGCCTCCTAGAGCACCTGCACTCACATACTCATTTTCCCACATAGTATATTTGCACATAATAAAAAATAAAATCTTTAAAAAATATATTTAAAAAGAAGTACTTAGACCAAAAGATGCTGATTAATTAGTTGACTAAGCCTCCTCCCCTCCAACACATTGTGCATTGTAATTCTTTTGCTTTTCTGTGGTAACATGTATTCATTCCGACTGTGCAGCATTTAACCGCAGTCACACACAGTAAACATAAGCTGTCAGCGGCTTTACCTTCTGTCCCCCAACTCAGGAGCGCTAAGATCTTCAGGACTGAAATTCTGTTCGGGACTTCGTTTGCAAGGGTCCATGTCTTACTTCTTCAGCCAACCAGCTCATCTGTCTGCTCCTCGACTTTTGTTATCTGTTTCCCCACAACCAGTCAGCACAAATAAGCAGAGTGGGTGCTAGTGAAAGTCTTCCTGTAAATGGTTTCCTCGTGGAAGGGACCTGAGTGGGAAGTCTTTTCTTCCTTCCTTCTGTCCTGCCTTCCTGTCTTCCTCCCTTCCATCTTTCCTTCCTTTCTTCCTTTCTTTCCTTTTTCCTTTTTGGTTTTTCAAGACAGGGTTTCTCTGTGTAGCCCTGGCTATCCTGGATTCCTTTGTAGACCAGGATGGCCTTGAACTCACAGAGACCCACCTGCCTCTTCCTTCCCAGTGCTGGGATTACAGGTGTGTGCCGCCACACCTAGCCAGTTAAGAGACCATAAGGCCTGGAGAAGTTGCTGGACTCAAAAAGATGCTCCAGGGTATTTTCAGCAGACAGTCTCCCAACCCAGCTTAACATGCATCCTAAAGGAGCAATCAGCATGAGGTCAGTTTCTTTCATGGACCTGTCTTGGCTTCTAGCTGTTGACTAGGCTCCTTTTCCAGGAGACAAAGCTTTTCTTTCCCTTTGCAATTTCAAGAGAAAGGATTTAAACTTCAGATGCTTTGCCAGTGCCTCTGTGCACGCAGAACTGAGTAAGTGGTCCAGGGAGTTGTTGTACGAGGGAGGGGTGTCACCTGTGGAGAGACTGCTTCCCACTTTCAGGCAGAACCATGTGGCTAGTCCTAGTCAGATGCACGCAATGCCCCGAGATGTTTTTGTGGGTTGTTGGTCAGGAGCACTGTTCTCATCAGCTCAGCAAAGGGATGTGGAGAGGCGGGTGTGAGGTCAAGGCCATGGGATGATGGGACGCTAAGCTTGGGACTCAAGTGCCGGCCAGAGCAGCCATCGATGGTGGAAATGGAGGACGGGCCCTTTGCCACAGCAGGGAAGACCCAGGAGTGGCCGCTCACAGCTGAGGGCCCTTGGTATAACCCTAGACTATCTGGGGTCTCAGATACACTCAGACGCCAGGAGCAGGGCCGCCCATCTCTCTTCAAGGGTAAGCAGAACTGAAATAGGAAACCATGACCTCCCCTGGTGTCAGAGAATCATTTCCAAACAGCTCAGAAGCTCCCACGGGTCTGTACTGAGCCTGCATTGAACGTAGAATCCATTCATTGCTGAGCCAGTGGAAGGCAGTAGAGCTGGCTTCAGGAAAGGCAGAGCACCTAAGCATGGTAGCATGCGCCTTGGGCCTCACAGAGAGACCCTGTCTCAAGAAGAAGACAACAAGGCAGGAGAAACGGATGCAGATCTCTCACATACAAACTGATGGACATTGGATAGAAATTAACAGACGTCAGAGGCAATCTTAGCTCTCATCATTTATAAACTTCTGATGGAGCCAGAGCTTTGGGCATTACCGTTTCCACAGAACAACAAAACGCTTGTGACTTTTCTCATTCTCCTAAGGTGGCCTCTGATTTCACAGAAGCCGAGCCCTAGTTCCCAGCAAGTAGTGAGTTCCATAAGTTCCCTTCTTCTACATGACCTGGAGGTAGGCTCAGTGGAGAATGTCTTCGTGCCACTTTTGATGGAACTTATTTCTGTGTGACCCCCTCCTGTCTGTTGTGAGCCTGGCCAAGGGAGGCAGCCGGGGAAGGCTGGCAAAGAGGTCAGGGAACTTGAGTTCTTGAAGGAGGCGCCCAGATAGATCTGTGGTTCCTTGGGCTTGGTGCCAGACCACTGATTCCAAATGCTGCGCCTGACTCTGCTACTCACTGGCTCTGAGGCCCTTTGATAAGACATGGAGCACGCATAGCCTCAGTTTCCCCATCTGAACAATGGGAGCACAGTGCTGCCTTTTTCTCAGGGCAGCCTGTAAGGACAGGCGCTGCTTCTGTTGATTTCAGCCTCGAAGGGGGCAATAAGCATTGGGATGCTGATGACTTCAGGGACAGGTCCTGTCAGAGTCATAAAGGGATGACAAGGGACCTAGGGATCTGGGCCCTCCCCCAGTAGAGTCTGGGAGACTCAGCTGAAGTGGAGACAGCAGCTGGCAGTCTCCATGTGTATGGAGGAAGTGGGCTGGTTATTGGACAGGGCCTCCTGGTTCTTTCTGACTCCACCCACAATGGTGTCAACCCCTGCAGCACCACCCTTTAGTCTTCAGCCTGCGTGTCTCTTGAGCGTTGACTCCTTGCTCACACGGTGATACAGAATACCACACTTGCAATGGACCGATCTGGTGACAAGGGCCCTTTGCATGTGAGACTTGAACCTTAAGGACTGTGTCTCACCAGGCCATGTACAGTCCTACTGGGTGAGAAAAATGATATAACATCCCCAACATACACATAAGTGAGACATTCACTTCCCCTTGTCCAAGCTTATGGTCAAGTGCAAGAGAAGGAACCTTATGTGACAAGCACCTCTGTTTTGTCACGGACTAGCCAACGAGCTTGGGTGGGCCGCTTAACCTCTGAGTCTGTCCGTGGAAACGGGACTCCTGTTGATGCTGTCATTCTTGTGTGCTCACAGCATGGTCAGCATGGCAAGCGCGGGTCTCACGGAGCCCCAGAACCAGCTCTGGGTGCAGTCGCTGGCACAGTCACGGTTTAAACAATGAGGCAGGAGCCAGGCAGCAAGCAGCCTGTCCACACCCACACATTAACAAGCGCTGCACGTGGGAAGTCAGGATGAAGTCCTCCTCTGATTACCAAGACACGTGACCCCTACACCCAGAAGACCCCAGCTGTTCTTGTCGTTATGTAGGCACTGTGCTGCAGTGGGGAACTTTCCTGCTCAGGAAAAGTCCCGTTTTTTCAGCCTGTGTCAGTCAGTTCTAGTATGGTGCCAGCTCAGGCCCTAGCCCACCGGTGCGTCCCCACAAACCCCTGACCTCAGGATAAGCAGCAATGACATCACCAGTAGAGGCGAGGAGACGCTGAGGGATGTCTTCAGGGTGAGGCTGGGAGTTCTACCTAGTAGTTGTGTCTCTGCTCGGAACTGTGGGTGTCCTGACTGTTCAGATAGGCCACTCGCTCCGAACACAGCTTCCCCGTGGTCGGTGTGTGCCAGGAGCTACCAGTGTCTTCCCAAATAGTGTCCCCCTGGTGCTGCAAAGCAAAGCAGATAAGCGCAGGGAAGAACATAGGAAGCAGCCCTCGTTCTAACCTACCGAAGCCCCAAGATGAGGCGATGGAACTGTCCCTAGACACAGGCGTGGGGAAAACATGACAGAGGAGAGCCCTTCTCAAAAACGCCACAGGAAGGGTGACCACGGTGACTGCAGATGCCAACAACGTCCAAAGACACGTATACAAGGAAAATGGCCAAAGGCTGGGCCAACGGGCTTGGGACCAGGGTGAAAACATGAGGTGGGATACAGTGGGCCCAGAAATTCACAGCCTGGCATTTTGGGGAACTTCTATTCAGGGACAGAGACTTTACGGCTCGCAGTGTGACTGGTTGTCCATCCTAGGTCAACAGAAGCAGAATTAGCCGTGGAGATGAGGAAGCCCTGGGGAGTGGGCTGCTTGTTTTAAGAAGCTCGAAGGACCTTTGCTCAGTGGGTAGAGCACCTGCCATGCAAGTGTGTAGACCTGAGTTCCGGTTCACGTAGCTGGTGGGTGGAATGCCAGCCTCCCTATAATCCTGGTTCTTACGGGGCAAATGCAGGGGATCCCCGAGGCGAGGTGGCTACCTAGACTGGCAGAACCAGCAAGCCCTGGCTTCCAGTGAGAGATCCTGCCTCCCTTTACAAAACGGGGAGCAATTGAGAAAGGTGCCCTATGCCAACCTCTGGCCCCACAAGCACACACATACACTTCACGCACAGTTATGCATGCATGTGAGCCCATAAACATGCAGACACGCATACTCACATATACTTCCAAAACACCCACGTACACACTTAATAAAAACACCATTAAATAGAACTAAAGAGATAGGGTGCTTCATAGCACATTCAAGGCTCTGGTTTCACAAAACCAGAAACCACAAAAACACCCACACAAGCACTTGAGAAACAGGAAAAAAAACATCAACAGATTTGCTTGTGTGCTGCAGAGGGTGTGGCGGGATTGAATTTATCTTTGCAATGTATGTGCATGGCCGCTAGATGGCAGTCCGATTCCTTGGAGTAACAGCCACAGCTTTAAGGAATAGACCTAACATTAGCGTCTGTGACAGTTACAGAAAGGAAACATCACACAAAGAGCCCACAATTAGAGCAACGAGGTCCCACATTAGAAGAGCATGAATTGGTAATTTCCTGTCGTTTACTAAGCAAATTTCATGGCCTTTGTGTTTACGGCTTTCTTGGCTTTCCTGCATCCAGGGGGAATCCCCTCCCTGGTCCAGCTCAGTCCCAGCCAGGGGTGCCCAGCAGGGACTTCCTTGTGACTATTTCTGAACGTTATTTCCTTTCAGTGTGTTTGAAGCAGGGGAGGAAGGGAGGCTGGCTGTGCCGGGGACTATCACAGAAAGCAGGCACCAGGCAAGACCCAGAACCCCAGGGAAGCCAGGCAGGGAAAAGTAGGGTAGCAGGATGCTGCCTGGTCAGTGTGAGGCCGAGCATGGAGGGTGCTGGGTGCCTGGCATCCCCCACACACACACTGAAGGAAGACCCCAGGCGTGAGTGGCATTGTGTGAGGGTCTAGGCACTACTTGGCAGTGCCTGGGCCTGAGTTCTCCTAGTGAAATTCTGCCTCCCAGGAAGGCCAAGCGGTGCCTCCCAGGTGGCCCAGGGACTCAGCTCTGAGCAGCCACAGGGTGCCCCTCTGTCTCTTCAGGAGGAACTGAGGACCAGGGTCACATGACCTACCTGCTGGCAAAGCCAGTATAGAGCCTTCCCAAGAGCCTCCAGGGACACTCCCAGCCTGATCAGCCAAAACTGACTTATAGGAAGCCCAGGACAGGATTGATGGAAGCTCACCTACCCTCT
Organism: Rhombomys opimus; assembly: GCA_010120015.1. NCBI lineage: Eukaryota > Metazoa > Chordata > Mammalia > Rodentia > Muridae > Rhombomys > Rhombomys opimus. The sequence continues at coordinate 1,454,835 of REGO01000222.1, read as the reverse complement.
CCTCTGTTTGTTGGTCCGCAGGGATCTCCTACCAGCGTCTGGTGAGGGCTGAGCAGGGGCTGTCCATCAAGAGCCACCGGAGTTCCACTGTGTGAGTGTGCTTAGGGGAGGGAGACACAAGACAGGGCACTTCCGCCCTTCCTCAGCCGCTGCAGCAGGCATAGCTGCACCCTATGTCTGCACATCCCAGAAACCGGGCAACAGGGAATCCTGGGAACTAACTGCGGTGTTTGGTACCTGAGGATCTCCCTTCATATTCATATTCATTTTTATTTTATTTTATTTACTTAATTACTTACTGGTTTTTCAAGACAGGGTTTCTCTGTGTAGCCCTGGCTGCCCTGGACTCACAGATCCGCCTGCCTCTGCCTCCCCGAGTGTTTAATTTCTATTTTTATAAGGGTTTTATCTGCATGTATATCTGTGCCCACAGAGGCCAGAAGAAAGCATCAGATCTCCTGGGACTGGAGTTGCAGACAGCTGTGAGCTGCCATGTGGATGCTGGGAATTGAACCCAGGTCCTCTGGAAGAGCAGCCGGTGCTCTTAACCGTTGAGCCATCTCTCCAGCCCCCTTCCTTCACATTCATAAAGGGGCTGGTACACATTACTTTCTTTATCTCTGATGTTCAGGTGAAAAAAAAATGGAGGCGGAGGGGCCAGGTCATTTCCCCGAGATCACAGTTGGCGAATTCGGGAGTCAGGATTTGAGTCTTGGCCTCACTCAAGGGCCCCACCCCGGGGTCTCTCCTGTTACTAAAACAATGCTTCCACGTCCCTCTTGATCTGGGCTTATCCACTTTAAATCAGGCGTGGTGTCACAGACCTGCAGTTCCCGCACCTAAGGCAGAAGATTGTGAGTTAAAGGCCAGCCTGGACTACGTAGTGAGACCCTTTTTTGTTTTTATTTTTTGTTTTGTTTTTTTGTTTTTTTAATTATTTGACAGCCTGGCACAGGGGTGAGAGAAGAGTTTCCTGAAAAATCAACTCTATCCCATAAAATGAGTTTTGTACTGTCCTTATTTATTTGCCTATTTACTGAATGATCACCCCAAACTTAATATGTAGCAGACATCGGCTTTGAACCCTTGCTTCTCAGCCGCCACAAGTCAAGCGCTGGGATGGCAGACGTGAGCCGGCCACTTCGTCTGGCTTTTCTATTCCATTTAAGTAACAAGATCTGGTTGGAAATTCGCATGCCACTGTGATTGCCACCCTGAGCCCTGGGCTGCAGTGGTGTATGTGTGTGCGTGAGTGTGTGCTTGAACCTAGGGCTCTGTGTGTGCTAGTTAATTACTCATTGACAGAGCTACACCCCTTGCTCCTCCAGTTTGGTTTTTTAAAAAATATTTATTTTGTTTTTAATTTTTTGTACGTATGTGTGTGTCTGTGTCTGCGTATGGTCAGGTATGGGTGTGTGTGTCTGTGTCTGTGTGGTCAGGTATGGGTGTGTGTGTGTGTGTGTGTGTGTGTCTGTGTGTGGTCAGGTATGGGTGTGAGTGCAGCCGCCTGCAGAGGCCAGAGGCGTGAAACCTCCTGGAGCTGATGCTGGGAGCTCAGGTTCTCTGTAGTAGCAGCACACACCACCAGGCTCTCAGCCCTATCCTCCCTCAAGTTCACTCCTGAAAGAGTTGCTGAAAGCTCTGCCTGGAAAAGACTCCAGAGAAATCAGAAGTGTGCCCAAGGAAATGGGCTCCCATTGCGCGCAGCTCCTTCCCGGTGGCCACTGTCGAGTGCCTCTTGCTGGCCTGGGAGAGGGCCTGTGTGGAGCCCACAGGGGCTCAAGGGCTACAGCCGAGGGGCATGGGGGCTGCAGCTGCACCACAGCCTGTCCTGTGTCCCCAGCACCGTGCTGTTGCTGAACCCTGTGGAGGTCCAGGCCGAATTCCTGGCTGTGGCGGACAAGCTGAGTACACCGGGACAGTCACCCCACGGCGCCTACACCACCCTGCTCCTGCACGCCTTCCAGGCCACCTTTGGGGCCCGCTGTGACCTTCCCAGGCTGCACCGCAAGCTTCAGGTAATGGCCGGGGAGCCGGGGTCCTCGAAGAAGCATCTGCACAGAGCTCTGCCGGCCTCAGCAGCCTCAAGTGCCTCTGCCAGGCAGCTGCAGGGCTGGCCCTGGTGCACTGCTAGTTCCCAGCCAGGACCTGGCCACGCCCTGGGCACCAGGCTGGGTGTGGGTGCCTTTGGTCCCAGAAGGAGGCACGGGAGTGGAGATGGCATTTGGGCAAAGGTCTGGTTTCTTTTCTGGCTGGTGACCAGTCATCACCACTGTTTGTGCACTGAGGGGTGTGAAATCCCTCCTGCTCTGCGGTGCATTCCGTGGGCTTTTGTTGTTGTTGTTGTTTTGTTTTGTTTTGTTTTGTTTTGTTTTGTTTTTTTAATGAAGGTAGGAGGGAAGTGAGAAAAGGGAGGCTCAGCTCCTCATGCACCGGAAGGCCAGCAGGGTGAGGACGCTGGGAGCAGCCTGCTCACTGATGCTGTTGATCTGTGAGACACGTGCGGGCAGGCCATGGCCAGGAACACACCTGGTCTCCTTCTGCACTTTCAGTCCAAGACGCTGGAAGAGCTTGAAGACATCTTCGAGGAGACTGCAGAGGCCCAGGAGCTGGCAGCTGGCATTGGGGATGTAGCAGAGGCCCGCCAGTGGCTCCGGGCCAAGCTGCAGGCAGTGGGAGAGAAAGCCGGCTTCCCTGGCATCTTAGGTAAGGCCTGGGGGAGGACTGCTCTGCCACCTCCCCTCCGCCTCTTCTGATGCTCAGAGCATGCACACCAGCAGGCCTGGCAGCTCTGCCCCACAGAGCCTTCCGGTGGCCGGGTTCCTCAGCGTCTGGGTGTTCCTGGTGTCCTTGCGTCCCCTGGCAGAGTTCCTGCGGGCAGATACAAGGCTGGGTTGCTGTCCTGTCAGCAAGAGGAAAAGAGAGCTCACTGAGGGGATGGGGATGCCCATGTGACCCCAGGCCCGCTTATGTCACAGTCACCTCTTGCTCCAAAGGAGGTTAGAGATGCCCCCTGCCACTCTGTCACCACAGAAGCAGGTGGCGTAACCTCTGAGCATCTCTTGGCAGCTTCTGGTACCATGTCCCCCATACAACCTCTTAAGGAGCCTGGCATGGTGGCACATGCCTCTGACCTCAGCACTTGGGAGGCTAAGGCCAGAAGTGTATGGGCTTGAGGTCAGCTATATAGTGAGAGCTTGCCTCAAAACAAACACGCAAGCCTGAAGGTGGTGGCACACACTTTTAGTCACAGCACTTGGGAGGCAGAAGCGGGTGGCTCTCCAGGAGTTCGAGACCAGCCTGGTCTACAGAGCGAGTCCGGGACAGCCAAGAATACATAGAGAAACCCTGTCATTAAAAACAAAAACAAACAAACAAAAAATAAAGGAAAGAAAGAGAAACGGGGAGCCAGGAATCCCAGCTTTCATTCTGCCTCAGCCCACCCAGTTCTGCAGCCTCCTGTCTGTACTGTTCCAAGTCTGGCTTCTTCTGTAAGGCCAGGGGGACTGGGCCTTACAGTCCTGCATGGCCCCTTCCCAGTCCCCTCTTCCTGTCGTCTCTGCTCTTACAGACGCTGCAAACCCTGGAAAACTCCACACCATCCCCATCCCTGTCGCCAGGTGCTACACCTACAGCTGGAACCAGGACAGCTTCGGTAAGGGGCAGCTGGGCTCAGGGCTCCGCCCCAGACAGCCAGCTGCGGCCTGAGCCTGCATCTGTGAGTGCTCCGTGCTCCTGTGGGCTCTCCCAGTGCACAGGCCGTCAGCCTGCTGGGGGGAGGGGAGAGGGCCCACTCCAGCCCCAGACCAAACACCTCCTGCTCTGTAGAGAGCATCACCCTCTGCTCAAAGGACGCCGCTGCGGGCTCCGCTTTTGTCTCCCTGTAGACATCCTACAGGAAATCCTTCTCAAGGAGCAGGAGCTGCTGCCGCCAGGGATTCTGGGAGACGATGAAGAGGAGGAGATGGAGGAAGAAGAGGAGGACTTAGAGATTGACAGGCACAGTGCCGAGAGGGACTCGCTCCTCTCCACCAGCTCTCTGGGGTCCCACGACTCCACGCTGTTGCTCGCCACCTCTCATGCCTCGGGGCCCACGCTGTCCCGCCAGGTCCTGACCACCTTCGTCTCAGGCCTCTCGGATGGCATGGACAGTGGCTACGTGGAGGACAGTGAGGAGAGCTCCCCAGAGTGGACCAAGAAGCCCGGTGGCCAGCAGCGCCAGGGGCAGCGCAGGCCTGGGCAGAAGTTCAACAGGTTCTACAAACTGTTGAAGAGCACCAGCCAGCTGGTCCTGCGGAGAGACTCTCGGAGCCTGGAGGGCAGCGCCGATGCAGCCCTGCCTCTGCGGCGGGCCGGGAGCCTCTGCAGCCCCCTGGACTGTGCAGCCCAGCTCCCCTCCAGGGCCCAGCGCTCACGCTCCCTACCCCAGCCCAGGCTCAGCACCCAGCTACCCAGCTGGCTTCTGGCACCCCCCTCACACCACCAGCGTCGCCGCCCCTTCCTCAGCGGCGATGAGGACCCCAAGGCTTCCACTCTCCGGGTTGTGGTCTTTGGCTCCGACCGGATTTCGGGAAAGGTGGCGCGGGCATATAGCAAGCTCAGGTAAGGATGGGAACAGGCTGTGTCACTCTGGCCCGGGCATCGGGATCGTGGTGCTGATGGAATCTGGAGCCCAGCCAGAGTCCTGGGGCCAGCATGGGTTCACCACCCACCATCCCCTCACCAGGAGGCTGGAGAACAGCCACCCGATCCTCACGCGCTTCTTCAAGCTTCAGTTCTTCTACGTGCCCGTCAAGCGAAGCCACGGAACCAGCTCCAGTGCCTGCCCGCCCTCTCTGAGCCAGTCATCTGCGTACCCCACAGATTCCCTGAGGCACCCCACCCTTGCAGTATGTCCCCAGCCCTGGGCCAGATGGGATGGCAAAGCTGATTAGATGAGAATGGGTTCCGGGTGTGGTTTGAAAAACCATCCAAAACAGACAGTCCCCCTGCCTGGCCCTCATTTCCAGGCCCCTGCCCTGTACTTGGGTATGAGATTCTGGCAAACCATCAGATTTCTCTAGAGGCCCAGAGAAGTGCAGCTTGGGGTGTCGGATGTCGTCCTATAGCTGTGATGGGCTGGCCTTCCGAGTGGCTGGGGTTCACTCTTGTCCCCTACCCCAGGAGCTTGGCACGGCCCCGTGCGAGGACAGTACCAATGACATCTCTCACTACCTCGGCATGCTCGACCCCTGGTACGAACGAAATGTGCTGGGCCTCATGCACCTGCCTCCTGAGGTCCTTTGCCAGGTGGGTGCACTCCGAAGTGGGGGGGGGGAGCCCACTGGCTGCTGTCATCCCGCCTTAATTTGAAGGTTCTGGCTTTGGGGATTCCATGGAGGGCCGGGGCTGGCTTGGAGAGGGAGAAGCAAGATGGAATCTGAACCCAGGGTGCTAGGACAAGAGCTGGGGTACTATGGTGCTCAAAGCGGCAGACCCTCAGGAAGACAAGGAGGACATTAGCCGTCAGTTCCCCCTTTCCCGGCTTGTCTCCCGGGGAGCCTGTGTGCCAGACAAGGCGAGACAAGAAGGCTACTCTGGGCTCCCTGCCCTCCACCCTGTCCTGATTCCCTCTAACTCCCCTCTCCCTCTTGCTCTGTCCCCTCCAAACTGTTCTCCCTGCCTCTCTGTGCGTCCTTACCCTGCTTCCTCTGATGGCCTCCTTTACCACGTCCACCCGGCATGCTGTCCCACCGACCACAGCAGTCCCTGAAGGCAGAAGCTCGGCCCCTGGGGGGCCCGGCCGCCCAGCTGCCCATCCTGGCCGACATGTTGCTGTATTACTGCCGCTTTGCCGCCCGCCCGGTGTTGCTGCAGGTCTATCAGACAGAGGTAGGCGTGCGGCCCCGTCTCTCCCAGACGGCTCCCGGGCTGGCTACCCAGGGCCACCACGGCCAGGTCCCAGCCTGCGTCCTGCTGGGCCTGCCCCACCCGCACCCCAGAAGCCCCTGTGCTGGCCCAAGGGGTCCCCACCCATGTGCGTGCCCCACTCCTACCCCTTCCAGCTGACCTTCGTCACTGGGGAGAAGACTACGGAGATCTTCATTCAGTCTCTGGAGCTGGGTCACTCTGCAACCACGCGTGCTATCAAGGCTTCAGGTGGGCACCTCGGGAACCCTTACAGAGAGGCTTAGGAGGTGGGGTCAGAAAGAAGAGGGAGCAGTGGGGAGGAGGGGGTCCTATCGGGAAGGAGCAGAGGAAGGAGCCCCGGCCCTGGGGAGTTGAAGCCCTGAGGGGGCCAGGACAGAGGAAGCGGGTACCCAGGGAGGTGGGGACAGTGGAGAAGGGATAAAGAGTGTGTCTGTGTGACACAGGTCCGGGCAGCAAGCGGCTGGGCATTGATGACGACCGAGAGGCCGTTCCTCTAACACTACAGATTATTTACAGCAAGGTAAGTGAGGCTGGTGCTGGGCGCCTTCCCAGCTGGGGCCTGCTGCTGAGCCCTCCTCACCAGAGCTGGGGCCCAGAGCTGACTCCAGGGTTCTCAGACCCTCTATTAGAGCCCCAAACTTCCCTCAGTGCTGACACTCCTGAGGCCTCAGGCTCTAGGGCTCTGGGCTGACGGGTCTGACCACACTGCCTTCCAGGGAGCCATCAGTGGGCGAAGCCGCTGGAGCAACCTGGAGAAGGTCTGCACGTCTGTCAACCTCAGCAAGGCCTGCCAGAAGCCGGAGGAGCTGGGTGAGTGGGCCGGAAGCGAAGGCTAGGGGATGCAGCTGGGAAGTCCTGAGCCTGGCCTGAGCCTCCCTTGACCTTCAGACTCCAGCATGGAGGCGCTGACGCTAACCTTGACGGAAGTGGTGAAAAGGCAGAACCCTAAGTCCAAGAAGGGCTTTAACCAGGTAAGGGCTTGCTTCTCTCCCCGTCACAGCTCTGGCAGGAGTGGGTGGGGCTTTCGAGTAAAGGTGACCCGTGTGTAGTGTGTATGAGAGAGACAGAGGAAGGAACCCTGGGAAAGGGGGGGCACTTGAGGGCATGTGGTTGGGTGTGGAATGTGAGGGTGTAAAATGTGAAAAGATTGTGTGTTTGTGTGACGGTCATTCAGGGCCACTAAGTCTGAGCCAGTGTGGGCGGCAGCTCAGGGGCCTCCGGGTTGGAGGGCCAGTGCCTCGATTTTTCCAGACTCAGCAAGTCACAGAGGCTGGAGAGGAATCATAGTTCTCAGGATTTCTCCCCTAGCCTGATGGTTAGCTCTTAAGAGCTGCCGGCCAGTCCTGTCCCAAACTCCCCCAGTTCCTCTGGGAAAGATGTGCCCAGGGCCGGGCAAGGTGCAGCCGGCACTCCAGGGCCTGACTAGGGTTTCCCTTCCAGATCAGCACCTCCCACATCAAAGTGGACAAGGTACAGATCATCGGCTCCAGCAGCTGCCCCTTTGCCGTGTGTCTAGACCAGGATGAGAGAAAGATCCTGCAGAGCGTGGTTAGGTGAGAGTGCGAGCCGTGCCCCGCTCAGCAGAGGTGGTCCCCGGGGAAGGGTGTTCCTTCTCTCTCATCCGGCAGGGCCCCATCTTACAATACCCTGCCCTCCAGGTGTGAAGTGTCACCCTGCTACAAGCCAGAGAAGAGCAGCCTGCCACCCCAGAGGTCCTGCGGCCAGCCGGAAGAGGCTGGGACTGACCTGTGCTCCCTTCTCTGCCTTCCCATCATGACTTTCAGTGGAGCTCTGCCCTAGTGTTCCAGGCCGAACAGGAAAGAGCACAGCTTCTCCGGGCCTACTGTCTGGGGCAGCTGCATCAGAATGCTTCTGTAGGCCCTGCCATGGACCAGGGACGTGAGGCCAGTGGTATCTGGAGCCTCAGAGAGCTGATGAAGCAACAGGCCCTAGAGAGAGAAGGGCCTGGCCACCCATTCTTACAGAATGCCTATGAGCAGAGGGAGTGGGTGGGTGAGTGGCCCAAAAGAAAGGTCTGAGGCTCCTTTCCAAGCCCTGGGCTGAGCCCATCTTCAATTTGTCAAAGACTCGGGCCCCTATCTAGAGGTCAGTCTTTCTAAGGCATAAGTAGGAGAATGATGGGTGAGACATTTCTTTTCTGGCCTTAGATACCATCTCTTTATCCTATCACCATCACCAGGAGCACACACACACATACACACACACTTTCTCTCAAGTTTCCTAGGTCCCTTGAAAAGACAGCACTAATATTTGGTCCATCACTAGGACCTGGTACGTTTTCTCTCCTGGACTCCTTGTGAGTCTCAGATGCTAAGAAGACAGGACAGGCTTGGTTCCTTACTAGCTAAATAACCAGAGGAAGTTGACGCATGTCTCTGAGCCTCCATTTCATCAGTCCTGGTGTAAAGGGGGAAGTATGTCCTTACAGGGAGAACCTTGCTTAGGGCCTGGCTCCCCGCAGCTGTGCTGTCCGCCGCTGACGCCCTGCTCCAAGATAGTCCGTTTGACCTTTCCACCTAGGGATGAGGCAGAACCCATGAGGGCCAAGCATCAGTCAGGAAGGGCCACCTAGGTACGAACCCTCCCCCACTGCCCTAGCACGCCCCACCCCAACCCCATGGCCTCACTTCCTCTCAGTGGTGGGACTGGCGCACTCCTGCACTTCGTATGCGGCAGCTTTCACCTCCCCGAGTTCTCTGGACAAGATCTCAGAGCAGGAGAGGCCAGAGAGCTGAATGTCGAAGGTTAGAGACAGGGCGCTCATGCATGGAAAAGGCTGGCGCACAGTAGGCCCGGAACCTGAGGTTTAAGCCTAGCAGACTGGAGGGCTCAAACCGTTGACAAAATATGCCTCAAGTGGTAAGGCTGCAGTGGGGCTTGGGCTGGCACAGGGACTAGGGAACCTTGGCAGCATAACAAGCCACACATAGAGCCCTCCTTCCCTCCCTCAGAACCCCTGGATTCCAAAGACCCCGGGCTCATAGGAGCCCACGAACCCCTGAGAGCGCTCAGACGGGAGGGACTGTGGGCAGAGCGGCTGTCCTGTCACCCCACTGTCCCAGCCGGCTGCGTCTCTGCCAGGTTCTGCAACAGTGAGTCACGAATCTCAGTGCGCTTCAGCCCTCGGGGTGGGCTCGTTGTTCTGCCGTACTCTCATCATGACAGGACCCAGTGAATGGGATTTAAAATTATTATCAAATAAAAAGGACTTAGTGTGTATCGAGCGACCTACGGTTCTGTCGGAGCGCGTCAGCGAACTGTTTGGAGTTTATCAGTGCAGGCCTGGGGAGATGGCTCGGCAGCTCTCGGTGATCTTCCAGAGGACCCAAGTTCAGTTCTCAGCACCCACATAAGGATGGGTCCCCACTGCCGTACTCCAGCTTGAGACTGATGCCCCCTCCAGGCCTCCGAAGGCATTTACACATGCGTGGCGTTCACACACACACACACACACACACACACACACACACACAAAAGCAACAGAAATAAAACTTAAACTGTTTCACATGCAGCAGAAGTAAGGCTCTTAGGGATTGTTTTATTTATGATTTCCCACTCTATGGAGAATATATTTGTGCTGAATTTTTGTTGACGTTCTCGCCTTCAGCCTCATCATACAAGCTGACCCCCACAACAAAAAATCCTCCGTGTCTCTACAGGTCCCTCTACCCCTTCACTCGAGAAACATAAGCCTGTGTATCCTGATGCCGCTGTGCCCTAAGCCCTGAGAAAGGGGTGGGGCCGAGGCTCTTGTTACTGATGAGAGGGAGAGCAAGGGAAGAGAGACCAGTGATGGCCGTTCCCACCTGAGGACTGCCTTTACGCTAGGCTTTCCAGAGGGAAGAGGAAATGTTGGACAGTGGAGGACAGCAGCTTCAGCATCCCACAATAGCTGCATCGATGGAGGGGGAAGGCTCTGAGGAGCGTCAGTAGGCTGCCATGCATGCCAAGAACTCAGTCAGCTAAAAGTGGGAGCATGCCTGCTTTCCCATGGAGCCACAGACACTTGGGGGTCCCCCAGTCTAAGCTGAGCTCCATGTAGGCTAAGCTCATTCAGTGGGATGAGTTTGGGGCTCTCTCAGGCACCTTGGACCTGGGTGATAAAAGAAGATATGCTCCTTGGGCAACCCTGGCCACCTCACCTTAGTGGCAAGCTTCTCCTTGCCCCTAAAAGGGGAGGCAGGCCTATTCTCAGGGGTGTTGTGGGATGTCTGAGAGGAAGTGTGTAAAAGGGGACTGTGATGCTGAGCCTGTAGTCCAGGAAACCTGCTGGCCCCCTGGGGAGCTGTGGCTGGCTGTGGCCTGCTGAGTTAAGCCAGGGCCCCAGAGCTTTCTTGAAAAGGAGACACCTCCAGAATCAAAGCCTGAGCCTCATTTGTTCTTCTGGGGCCTGAGGCCAAGTGCAGCTGTCCCTGAGTACCAAATGGTGACCCCTTTTCATGGATGTCTAAGAGCTATGGGCAGGGATGCTCCCAACTCCAGGCATCTTTACAGACAGGAAATGTCTGGTGAGGTTTTTGTCAGTTTGACACAAACTAGAGTCATTTGAGAGGAGGGAACATCAGCTGGGGAACTGTCTTCATCAGCCTGTCCTGTGGGCATGTATGGATTAACATTGGTGTGGGAGGGCACACCCCCCTGTGGGCCTTGCCAACCCTGAGCAGGTAGTCCTGGGTTGTGTAGAAACGGAAGCTCAATGAGCCACAGATAGCGTGCCAACGCAGCTTGCCTCGGCTCCTGCTTGAGTTCATACCCTGACTGACTTCCCTCAGTGATGGACTGGGACCTGGGAGCCATGGGGTGAAATTAACCCTTTCCTCCCGCTGACCTGGTTTTGGCCAGTGTTTTTACAGCAGCAGAGAAACCTACCTACGACACCCCTGTGGACCAGAGATGACCAGATGCTTGGAAAAAGGACTTCCTAATTCTCAGAGAGAGAGAGAGATCTGCTTTTTCCTATCCCTGCATTTCTGAATCTCCCTCCTCATCTAACCTTTTCAGTAAAGTCTGAGTAGGAAATCACCCCCCATGGGGGACAGAGTGCCCTCGGCCTCAGGAGGCTCAGCAAGCTGGTGGCTCTATCCGTCCACAGAGTTTCTTTGTCTGTGTTCTACCTGCAGGCACGCACGAGGCTCTGGATGCTCCCTGGAAAGGTAGCTGTGGCCACAGATGCCCCATGCACCCCTCTAAAGATCTGGGAAGGTGGGAGGCTCGGCCTCTTAGTCATGGCCACTAGAGTAGCGCCTGCCAGTGAATGCTGGCTAGGTTAAACCCACCTCAACAACACTTACCAGTGCTTAACTCAGCGTTGGCCAAGTATTCTAGACCACCGTGCTCATGCCAACTCATAGGTGCCTCTTCCGACCCCGAGAGGCTGATTTTGTTATACCCATTCTACAGGTGAGGGAACTGAGGCACAGGGAAGTGGAATGAATAGCTTACTCGTGGTCCCACAGACAGTAAATAGAGGAAGCTGCCGTTCAAGCCCAGACGGTGGCCTCCAAAAGGGCCTGTACTTAAACACAAAGCTGTCTCAAAACCTCACAAGAGTGGTGGGTACACTGAGGCCCAGAAAAGCAAAGGTCATGCTTGTACCTAAGGCTGGCTTCGTCGTGATGGAATTCAGGAGGAGAGCTCCAGCCTTGTGGTGGAAGGGAGCTCTGTATACCCTCAGGAATGGTTGAGGGGGCTGGGGAAGGGGATGAAGGAGGGGAAGCTTTGGCAGAGCATGTTTTCCTGTCCCTGGCAAGTCTGTGCTGCCTGAGCTGAGGGATGGTGGCCTGATTGCAGCTTTAGCTCAGAAGCTGGCTTGACCTGATCCCCTGAAGCCTTGGGGTGGGAAAGAGCCAGGGTGGGGTAGCTCAGGGCAGACCTGCCCCTTCCACCCATGCCTCTGAGGGAAGGGGGTCTGTATGGCCTGGGACCCAGGGTCTTCTCTGGGCAAAATGAGCCGAAACCAGGATCCTCGGGAGAGCTGAGAAGCCAGGGGAACCTTTGTGAACATGCTGTCCAATGCTTCAGGGTATAGATGAAGAGATGGACCGAGGCCTGAAGAGAAGTGGTCCCACAGCCAGAGGCATGCCAGGAGAAGTAGTGTGTGTGTGTGTGTGTGTGTGTGTGTGTGTGCGCGCGCGCGCTCTCGTGTGCACGCCCAATCCCACAGTCCCCTAAGGGTGCCTCTGCTGTCCTGAGCTGCTCTGGTACCCTCCGTGCTGTTGCTGAGGAACCACTGTTCCCCCTGGCAGTCCCAGTGAGGGCCCCAGGAACAGCAGGGGCGACTCAGGGGACAAACCCAGTGGGAGGTAACAAGTCCTGCAGTTGGGTTAAAGGCTCTGCACCCTGTCTGGGGTGGGTAGAGCTGTGCGCGGGGCAGGTGTGGGGCAGAACTTTCTCACCACCCTCCCCACTCTGTCCTGTGTGTAAGTGATGGCTCTGGGGCTGTCTGCAGTCACCCCAGTTCTCCCCTCCATGGTCAAACCACACCCACACCAGCTGCAGAAATGCCGCTGATAAGAGCAGAGGTCAGCTTGTGATTTCCGATTCAGTTAGTCCGAGGCTGATGAGCAGAGCGGCTGCTCGCGGTGGCCACACTGGTCCACGCACCAGTCCACGCACGGACTCCTGAGCCCTTATCACACACCGGGCTTCCTCATTCCATCCAACCATTCATGCTCCCGTCCATTCGTGCATTCACTTTTCCATTTGCTTTCTTGAATGAGTCAACCATTCTTTTGACATGGATGGAATGACAAAAACCTGACCACTACTATCCCAAAAAGTACTGGGCAAGAAGAGGGTGGAGGTAGGCAGGCATATGGCCCCAGAACACCAGCAAAGAGGTGCTAGATAGAATTAATCCCAGACATATGGAAGAGTCAGGAAAGAGAAGTAATGAGGGCAGGGGAAGGGGGACAGAGACAGAGAACAAACGGCACTCATCCCTGGACTGAGTTGTTCTAGTGGCTTCCTCTACAAAGTGAGGGTGAGCCCAGAACCCAGTGAAGGCACTACAGAAAATCAAACAAATAAAAACCTGTAACCCCACAGCCCCACAGCTGCAAGTGACGGAAGCCCACATCAAACAGGTTTAATCTGAGAAAGTGGGGAGTTTATTGGATGACATAGTTGAGCAGATTAGAAATAGACCAGGCAACAGGGATTCAGGCAAGGCTGGATCCAGGGGCTTAAATTACAGCACTGGCAATCTGCCTCTCTCCAGAGCCATTTACTGATAGAATGAGATCATGGGAGCTCAGAAAAAAACAGGTTGGACATTTTCCGATATGTTGGATTTCAAGTCTGAGGGTGGGAGGTTGGTCTGGTGCATATTACTGGTCCTCAGGATCTGGTTATACCTATCCTTGTTTTGTAAACCTTCTTAAAACACACCCGGTTGGTTGATTAAACGGCCTATACCTGGGCAGAGTAGAATGGGGTGGGCCTGGCTAAGGTTCCGAGGCTTTTGGGTTCAAGAGAGAATCATGGGAAGCAGATGGGAAGAAAGGAGGAAGGAGGATGCCGAGATGGGTTGGCATGGAGAAGGAACCATGTGATTTGGGAGGAAGGACTTTAATAACGGCGTGGAGAGGCCCAGAGATGAATACAAGCAAGTGTTTATAAGATGAGGGATGGAAGGTGGGGTAGTAGGGTGATGGCGTTGGAGGAGGCTGGGAGGTGGATGGGGAGGTTATTGAGATGGTGTCGGTGAAATATCTGCCCGGCCCAAGGTAAATAAGGCAATTATAAAATCTAATAGGCAATTATAATAATAATAATAAGGCAATTATAAAATTATAAAATCTAATCTTATTATTTGTCATAGCGGGTTAGATAATACCACCGTGATAATCATAGGGCAAATAATAAACATTAGAAAGCCCCAACATTTATTTTTTTTTACTTTACAACAACATCTGAGAGAGAAGAGAAGAGAAGGAGTGAGGCAGAGTGAGAGAGAGGGGGATGAGGTGGAACTTCCTCTTAGTGCCTCAACTGTCCTTTACTCGCCACCATCGACCAGTGGTTCCTTCTTGTCATTCCTGCCCCAGCTTTTCCTCCTGTCGTTTGGGCTTACCTTGTAGTCTACCTTTTCAGATGAGAGACGACCCAAGAAGAAGATTGGAAAGAGAACCCCATGACCTGGATGAGTTCTGTTTGTTTGCTTTGAGCCAGGCTAGCAGTATGGGGCCCTGGCTGACCTCAAGCTCACAGACATCCACCTGCCTCTGCCTGCCAGGCATCAGTATCGGAGGCTCGCGCCACCACCCCTGGCAGCCTGATAGTTAAGGTCCTGGAGAGGCTGCAGTGAGGAGCTGAACATGGCCGCGAGGTTCAGGAAGCAGATGAAGGCTGGCTCTGTTGAGTGAACTTGCTGTGGATTAGATGCAAATGTGGCAGGCAGGTGTCTGCTCTGAGGCGACAGACAGAGATGCAGGGTTGGCCTGAAGTAGTCTGGCTTGTGCGTGATGGGTGGGAGGAGCTTAATGGACATTCGGCCCATGAAGCCCAGTGTGGGGTGGGACACATTTGGGGCGCCTGGACCCTTGGAAAGCTTAGGCTCCTGCTTCATAACCTCATCAGCATGAGAGCAGATCCCTGTGGAAATGTCCACCCCTCCTGACAGGGTCAGCTGCGTGAGGTCAGAATAAGGAACCCCCGTGACCACACCCACTTCTAAAAAAAAAAGCCTCAGCAGGATATGCTCGGGAGGGGCTCTGAGGAAGGGAAGGAAGAGGAGGGACAGGGCTGGCTGTGTAAGGCAGAGCGTTCTCCGAAGACCCAGATTCAGTCAGAACCGCAGGATCTTGTTAGTTTCTTGGGGACTTCTGGTCTCCTGGAGCTGGTGGCCGCCTGGACAGGCCCTCAGGAGCTCATCGGATGGAGGCTCTAGGGAGGGAGAAAACTGAAGCCTTGAGGTAGGTTCTGGCTGGGGTGGGGAGTCTGGGTGGGAGCTGGGAGAGACAGAGCTGAGTCCAGGCGACAGCCATGCAGGAGGCTGCTTAAGGAGAGCCCTCAGTAGCCCATGAGGTGACAACCAAGAGCCCTGACAGCTATTTCTGTCCAACCTATTTTCAGATGAGAAGGGGACCCAAGATCCTATGAGGCGTCTTCTCTTGTTTGGTCCCTTGAACTCTGTACCTGCTGGCGATAATAGTGTTAATACTGATGCACGGTGGCTGTGTAGGTGCTTTAATACCCTTCTCAGGTCAGGACTAGACCACAGCTAGGGAACTGCAGCAGGTTGCAGAATGGATGAGTCCCGGGAGACTCCCTAAGAGATCCCTGAATCCCCGTCTGCTGCTTCGGGGACACCATCTGCCCATCTCTCTTCTGGGTATTAGTGACTGTCATGCCACACACACACACACACACACACACACACACACACACACACACACGGCGGGGGTAAGGGGCTCTGCTCTTGAGATGTGGGCCTCCTGCTCCAGGGGCTAAGAGAGAGCCTTGGGTGTCTGGCACGGGTAGTAAAAGGCACTAGGTCTCTAGTGAGATGAGACTTGGGAATATAGAACGGATATGGGGGAGGGTGAGTGACACCCCGGTGAGGCTTCAGAGACAGAGAGGGCTTGTATGCAGAGGTGAGGCCCAGGAGCACCGCTAGGAGAGAGAGCCCCGAGTGCAAACCCCAGAGGCAGGACAGCTGGTATGTGAGTTAGGATGAGGGAGCAGAGAGCTGGGGACTGTGTGTACTGAAAGACACGTAGAACTGCCGAGGACACCAGCATGGCACGGTCCCCATTCACTGATTTAGGCCCAGGCAGGCCTCATCTATCACCTGGCACAGTCCTCATTCCCCCCTGTGTGACAGGTGTCCCAATGGTGTCCCCTTAAAGGTGAGGAGGGCTGGGGGCTGCAGCTCAATGGCAGCATGGTGCCTGGCATGCGCAGAGCCCGCGGCTTCCATCCCAGGCAATGTAAGTAAGTAAACAAAGTAAAATGGAGGCCGAGAGGTGTAAGCCAGTTATAATAGCACCAGTGATAGACTAGGTTAGACTCCAGGCAGATGCGGGGCCTCACCACCCCTCCCAGGCCGGCTACGATGCCCTCACACCTTTTCCAGGACACCTGGCCATGGCATGTGAAAGGTGCACAGAGCCCAGGCCTCAGTTTCTGTGGTCCCTCAACATCCAGGACCCTCAGATCCTGCAAGGCTCCCTGAGAACAATGCTGCTGCTCCCACTGCTCTGCCCCATCCAGGTGTTTCCTTCCAGCCCAAGATGTCACCCCAAGGAAGTAGGCCTGAGGCCCTTTACAAAGCCAGCCAGGGAGGCGAGGTCCTTAGGAATCTGTAAAACCCTGAATTGACCATGTGGGGGTGTGGCCACGTGAGGGGGGGTCCCAGAAACCCCTGAGCTCTGCCTCTCACTTCCGTTTGCCCACTAATCACTTGCTATCATTTGAAGGTCTGCCCCAAGGGCTATTCTGGACTTGTCCCTTCCTCCATTTGGTGTGTGTGAGTGTGTGTGTGTGTGTGTGTGTGTGTGTGTGTGGCAAGCACCTGGAGATCAGAGGACAACTCTTAAGGAGTTGCTTCTCCCTTGCATCTTGTGGGTCCCAAAGGTCAACCTCAGGTCATCCGGCTTGGCCCGCAAGCACCCTTACCCACACAGTCATCTCATTGACCCCAAGAATGGTGAAGGGTTTTGGTCCTTCTTACAAGTTAGTCTGCTGCTCGAGGGTGTCACATGAGGCATCCAGAGACGAAGGATTTTCTTCCTCACTGGACAGCGAGAAATGAGTATCTTGCTGTCCAAGTCCACGTAGTCAATGTGGACGTGACCCAGAGGGCTTCCTGCACCACAACTGGGCAGCCCTGGGCTTGGAAACCCCGGGCAACTGTAGATAACCTACCCGGCCTTTTCCCTGTCAGGGAACGTTAGTATTTTGTTACAATGGAATGACAGGCAGCCTCCGCCAGGCCGGCAGTGCTTCCGGACATTTTGAGATGCTCTCGAAAAAGGTTCCAAGCTGCATGTAAATGCAAACCCACAGAAAATCGGCTCTCAGCCTCCCGCTGGCCCCTTGCTTGCTGGCTGCACCCCCTCTTAGACCCCAGCCACCCTCCTCCCTGACTTCTGTTTTTCTCTTGGCTTGAGGTGACTGCCACAGATGGCTACCCCTTGATGCCTTGAGATTTCTAACCATATTCACCCTGCCCCCTCTCAGGAGACCCCTAACTGCCCTTTTAATAAAAAGCAGCGCATATACTTGAGGGGTGGAGAATGAAGAGATGTTGCCCGAAGAGTAGAAAGCGTCAGGTGGGAACAAGATGTCACCGGAGACGTTCCCAGAGCACGTGACTGTAGTTAACAGCGGTGCTTTCTGCACAGACTGTCCCTGGCCTATGAGTTCGCCTCTGCAGGGTCACGGAAGCTCACCCACACAGCCACTTTCATGTACTGAACATATTTCATGACATATTTAGCACGATGGTTGATGCTGTATGTCTGTGCCGCTTGTCCCAGCTAAGACTTATCTCTATGCTTGCCTGTAGGACCGTGCCTGGCATGTTAAGACAGTCAAGAATGATTTCCTGACTGAAACTGACTGGATGTTGTGGGGCAAAAGAAGGCAAGAGGCCACGGTCTCTGCCCAGGCCACGATCTCTGCCCAGGCCACGATCTCTGCCCAGGCCACGGTCTCTGCCTAGGCCACGGTCTCTGCCTAGGCCACGGTCTCTGCCCAGGCCACGGTCTCTGCCTAGGCCACGGTCTCTGCCCAGGCCACGATCTCTGCCCAGGCCACGGTCTCTGCCTAGGCCACGGTCTCTGCCCAGGCCACGATCTCTGCCCAGGCCACGGTCTCTGCCTAGGCCATGATCTCTGCCTAGGCCACGGTCTCTGCCCAGGCCACGGTCTCTGCCCAGGCCATGATCTCTGCCTAGGCCACGATCTCTGCCTAGGCCACGTTTGCTGGGGTTCCTCCTGGCTGTGTCTCGCTGTGCATTCTTCTGGTCACTGGGGGGACTAGGAGATGGTGGGAATGTGAGCTGAGCTCTGACATGCTCTTTGACTGGTCCGTGTCTTGCACAGTACTCTGTGGCATCACTATCGCCAGGCATTGCACCCTGAGTTGGATCAGCCATCAGGTGACGCCCCCTGGGGAAGCACAGCATCCTTCCCCACACTGTCTGTCTTCCCACTCTGTAGAGCTTTGGTCTTCTTTGTCAGTGTTCTCATCATCGGTGTGAGGTAACGTCAGAGACACAGTGTTGTATAAACCAGAGCTTATGCTGGGGGGCAGGGGGACACAGCGCTGTATAAACCAGAGCTTATGCTGGGGGGCAGGGGGACACAGCGCTGTATAAACCAGAGCTCACGCCCGGGGGTGGGGGAGAAGAACACAGGGCTGTATAAACCAAAGCTCATGCCTGGGGGGGGGAGGGGCCTGACAGTGCTCTAGTGGAGGTAGCCAGACAGTTAACAAACTCAGTACAACAAGCTGGTGCTATGGAAGTGCTTAGATGACCATCAGTGCTGGCTGACGATGTACAGAGACGCCACAGGACAGTCCCTGTGCCCAGCTCATGCCAGGCAGTCTGTAATTACCTTGGCTTTCTTTTCTTTCTTCATCTCTCTTTCCTTCCTTCCTTCCTTCCTTCCTTCCCTCCCTCCCTCCCTCCCTCCCTCCCTCCTTCCTTCCTTCCTTCCTTCCTTCCTTCCTTCCTTCCTTCCTTCCTCCTTCTTTCTTCTTTTTTTGAGACAGGGTTTCACTGTGTAAACCAGGCTGGCCTTCAGCTCACCTGCCTCTGGTTCCTGCTGAATGCTGGGATTGAAGGCTTAGGCCACTTGCCCGCTTTACTACCGTTTTAAGTAGAGACTTAAATCACTGACAGCTCTTACCTGGCTGTGAGTCCGTGTCAACCAAGCAGGTAGCGGAACGAGCCAGCGGTTCGTGGTGGTACTGCACTGCTTGCGAAGGTGACAGGTGGGGGCCCCTGAGACCAGGGAGCGCCTGAGTGTTGGTGTGCAGACCTACGGGCCCAGTGCTGCCAGATCTCCCAGTCCCTTATTTTAAATAAAAGTTCCAATTTCAATGTATATGATAAATCTGGCTTTTCAATGCTGGCCACAGGCGTGGGTTTTCAAAAGCTTGTGGGATGTGTCTGGAAGGAAACGGATGGACCGGAGGATAACTGAGGAAGATGCTTGCTTTTTACATTAGAGCCATTTGTGCCTTCAGATGTTAGAGACTTGCAGGGCTTTTTACGTAAAAAAGTGAGTTTTAACCATCGTCTAGGAAAAGCACTGTGTCCAGGATCCCACCGCCACCACCACATGAATTTATGAAGCAAGAGAGCTGGCGAAGCAGGACTGAAGTCAGGGCGCCACAGAGAAACAGCCAATAGGATGTGAACAGATGTGTAGGAAGCATCACTTTTTTGAGGATTGGCTCACGTGGCTATGGAGGCCAAGGAGTCCCACAGTCTGCCCTCAGCAAGCCAAACCCAGGAAAGCACCTGTTGTAGTTATAGTCTGATTCCAAAGACCCGGGGCTCAAGGAAGCCAGTGTTCTGAGTTTTTATTAGAATCAGGCTTGAAAACCAGCAGTGTCGATGTCAAGGGCAGAGAAGCTGGGCTTCCAGCTCAGGTAGCAAGAGCAAGTTCATGCAAGCTCTGGAATTTGGTTCTGTTTGGCCAATCAAGGCACGAGATGCTCCCCAGCCACACAGTGAGAGTGGATCTTCTTTACTGAGTCCACTGAGTCAAGTGCTAATCACGTCTAGAAATATCCTGCTGTGGGTTAGATCCTGAATGTCCCTGAGAGTCTCAGGTATTAAAGGCTTGGACCTTAGGGTGTGCTATCGGAAGATGGTAGAATCCATGAGACGTTTGGCCTAATGAGAGGCTTTAGCTCAGTAGAGGCATGCTGTGAAGGGAATTGTGGCTTCCTGGCTATTTCTTCTCTCTCCTTCTCCATCTCCTCCTCTCCCTCCACCTCCCTCCTTCCTCCTCCTCCTCCGAGGGCTTGCCACGTAGCTCCAGCTAACCTCAGGCTTGTGGTCCCCTGCCTTAGCCCCCTGAGTGCTGGGATTGCAGGTGTGTTTCACCATACCCCGGCGCTTCTTCTTTATCTCTTGCTATTTGGATCGTGAAGTTAGTGGTTTTGCTGCCTCATGTGTAGCAGTAAGGCTGAAACTATGATCATGGGCTGAAACTTTCCAAATTGTTAGATAAAAACAGACCTTTTCTATCCATAAGTTAATTTCCTACAGCAATGGAAGGCTGGCTAATACCCACTCTCACAGACACACCCAGGAGCAATGACTTATCAACCACCTGGGCATCTCTTAGCCCAATCAGAAGTTGATCAACACAAATGCACTGTGGTTATCAGGTCTGCAAGATAGTTTTAGTGGCTAAGCGGTAGACCAGGAGCGTGTGAGGCCTGTTTGAAGAGTCTTGGGCAAACAAAGATAATCTATGGTCGTTAAAAAGTTATAGACTGGGCCGGCAAGATGGCTCAGTGGGTAAACACACTGGCCCTGTAAGCCTGACTGCTCAAGTTTAATCTCAGAATCCACGTGTCTTAGTTAGGTTTTCATTGCTGTGAAGAGAAACCGTGACCTCAGCAACTCCTATAAGGGCAAACCTTTAACTGGGGCCGGCTTACCGTTTTCAGAGACGTAGTCCATCATCATCATGGCAGGAAGCATGGCAAGGTGCAGACAGACTTGGTGCCGGAGGGACCAAGAGTTCTACGTCTTGATCCACAGGCAGGAGACGGCGTCACAATGGGCACACATCACCTCAAAGCCCACCTCCACAGTGACACACTCCTTTCTAAGACGCCACGGCTCCTAATACTGTCACTCCCTAAACGGCACACACATGAGCCTATGGGGGTCGTTCAACCCATCACACCATGTGAAGGTGGAAGGAGAGACCTGACCCCGCAGCGTTATCTTCTGACCCCCGCATGCACTGTGGCAGGCACATCTGCACCCCACACAGTAATAAGAAAGAGAAGTAACAAATGGTAGACCAGTAGTCCCTAACGACAGGCTGCATCTCATCCATCCATCTCGAACTCTTGGGTATTGCCACATGCACAGTGTTCTGTAGAAGTTCAGGAAGTGGGAAAAGAGGCAGAGGGGCCCTTGAGCCACCTGAGAGGATGCTCCAAGTCTCTGGTGGAAAATTTCATGCTCTTCTTGTAGACAGTTATTCCTGGTTTTGGCCCTGCTTTACATTCAACAGGATCAGGGCATTCATTTGATTTCCCAGCTTCCTGAAGACTGGCCGTTGGGCAGAAGGGGGCAAAAACCTGATGCAGGGCTGCCGTCAGCACAGAAGGCACTTGCTGAAGTAAGAAAACGCACACCTCTGAGTGGATCCTTACAGCAAGGATGTCTTTGGATGAGCAACATTCAAAACCTCACCTCCCTCTGGCTAAATTCCAGAAAGGCAGCAGTGCCCTGGACTAGACAAGAGCCCATCTGCCTTCGATGACAGGCACAGTCATCACTTCTGAGCAGAGGGCCACACACACTGGCAGGCAGAGCGTGCGTGTAGGAGTCATTTGGTCAAGGGTGGAAGTGGCCCCTCCCACAACAGCTCACACTCCTCACTGTGGCACGCAACCTAGACCGGTGAGCTGCCCTCAGGACTCTGAGAGCCACCACTCAGAGGCATGATTTAGTGGTAAGAGGGTAAGTTTTCTTTCCTATTAAGATTAGCAAGGGGCTGATGCCTTTTGAGAAAGAACTGAATTCTGCTTGTTTCCACTTCCTGTTCCGTGCATGCTCCCTCCCTGAGGACCGACCTCAGCTGCCTCAGAGGTCAGGAAGTAGATCGGAGTTTCTCGGTAGAAGGACCAAGGGGGAGCACAGTATCTCTGGCACCTGTGCTAATATGTACAAGCCCTGAATAAATGAGGACGCTCCAGCTTCTCTGTGACTAAACACACAGATGAAAAGGCTTTTTCGCAGGGACGGTTAATGCCTCTGAGCTTTGTTTTGTTGTTTTGTTTTGCTTAGTGGGTTTTTTGTTTGTTTAAGTTTGTTGTTTGTCTGTTTGAAACAAGGTCTCACTATGTAGCCCTGGCTGTCCTGGTACTTGCTAGACAGGAACTCACAGAGATCTGCCTGCCTCAGCCTGGGCAGATTAAAGCCTTCAGGTAGGAATTTGCAGTGTGTGGAATTTGCAGGCATATCAAAAAGAATGCACAGAGGGCTTTAATTAAAGGACAATTGGGGCAACAATGGAAGCTCTGAGACCCATGCGAGAGCTGCCAGCAGAGATGATGTGGGTTTGAACTGCTGGGCAGAGGGTTTATTAAGGCATGGTTGTTCCCAGCATCCGCTTGGGTGACAGGAGACGGTGGAAACCTGGCTTCCAGTCTCTTATAGAAGCTTCTCTTGGCCTCCACCCTGTGGATTCTGGGTCAGAACCTGAGCCTTCCCTGTGCCCTGCCTGTTTACCCTCCCCCACATGGCTCTGATAATCTGCCAGTGTTGTCTCCTCCCCTCATAGGGAACTCCCCAAACACCATGACTCAGTTTTCATGCTTGACTTTTCACAGTACATTCCAGTGTCGATGCCTGCTTTGTTCTTTATCTTTGTATTTTGTTTTTTAAAGACAGGGTTTCTCTGTGTAGCCCTGGCTGTCCTAGAACTCCAGCTATAGACCAGGCTGGCCCTGAACTCAGATCTGCGTGCCTCTGCCTCCCAAGTGCTGGGGTTAAAGCGTGCACCACCACTGCCCAGCTGTTGTTTGTTTTTGCGTCTGAGGTCTTGCTCTGTTGCCCAGGCTGACCTTGAACTCCCAGGTGACATGAGCCTCCTCTCCTGCCTTCATCTCTTAAGTAGCTTGGGCTGCCGGTGTCCACCATGTCCAGACCATAGAATTTTTTTTTTTTTTTTTTTTTCTGAATCAGGGTCTCATCATGCAGCTTTGGCTGGCTTGGGAATTTAGCAGTTGCTATCACTCAGGGAAGGAGAGAGGCACGGAGCCTTTTTAAGTTACAGTTTATTTATCTTATTGTGTGTGTGCATGTGTGCGTGTGAATCATGGAATGTGTGTGGAGACCAGAGGAGACGTTGTGGGAGCTGCTTCTCGGCTTGCGGGGTGTGGGCACCAAGTGTGCGCTGGCAGGTTTGTTGACAAGCACTCACCGACCGTGTTACCTTCCTTTCTGTTGCTTCGGTAAAACACCATGACCAAGAGAAACTTAGGGAGGAGAGGGCTTATTTGGACGTCAGGCTGCG
>REGO01000222.1:1375706-1421950 GCA_010120015.1 Rhombomys opimus | reverse complement strand
GGAGGGCAGTGAGGGATGGGGAGGGCAGTGAGGGATGGGGAGGGCAGTGAGGGCAGTGAGGGCAGTGAGGGCAGTGAGGGCAGTGAGGGCAGTGAGGGCAGTGAGGTGAGTTCTCAAGGCTTCCTCCCTTCGCCCAGTCACTTGCATATCCTCTCCCATGGCAACAAACCGTTATGAATATATATATATATGTATATATATATATATTTCACCCTGACACTTGTCAAATTGGAAAAGAAGACTTCATTCAAGATCGGCAGTGGAGAGAGCAGGCTCAGCTCTGAATACAGAAAGCCATCTGGGGTTCCCAGCTCAGGAGCAGGGCGGGACTGACAGGCAGAAACCTCCTAAGACTTAGCCAGAGGCAGGTCGTGTGGCATCGAAGCTGGCAAGGGCAGGTAAGGGCAGACGCTCCCTGAGCTGACACACCAGGCTTCTTGATGGGATTGGCAAGCCAGAGTCAGACAGAGGCCAGAGCTGGGACCCAGAAGAGAAGGGGCCCAGAGGGGCGTGAGGCGGAGTGGGGCAGCGTCACCGCCTCCACCTGGGACAGTGTCAGAGGAGCAGCGTGGCTGTCACCACCAGGAGTGGTATTTACAGGAGTAAAACCAAAAAGCAGAGTTAGGACATAATGAAGATGTTTCAAAGGGATTCATAAGAGAGAGGCACCAGAGAGGAAGCCAAGAGTCCCCGAGAGCATGGGCCTCCGTTGGTGAATAGAGGATGCTGGGGGCTTTGAACCTATTATCCCTAAATAACAACATCCGTGTATGTGCACACACACTTACACACACATACATACGTGTATGCCCACACACTTATACATATATACTCACGCATATGCCCACACACTTATACACACATACACATGCATAGTCCCCACACACACTCATTTTTTAAAAACTTTATTTGAGCACACCAACTACCGCACTAAGATAGTTTAGCTGGTGACCGATACGGCCTACTAAGGACTAAGGATGAGTAGTGTGTACTGCACGGATACTCTGGAAAGAACGGCCATTCAGGTCGCAGGCCACACGGAGGAGCAGGGTGTGAGAGTTTACCATGCTCCTCTGAACAGCAAACAATTTCAGACTCGTAAGTTATTTATTTCTAGAATAATGCGTTAAGACCGTAGTCGGTGCTGGGTAACTGAAACCCAAAAGGCGAAGCGTCAGGTGAGAGGAGACTGGATCGCCATGTATCTACACTTTGGAAGTGCTGGTTATACAAAGCACCCAGAAATGCTGGTGGAAACGCGATCTTCCAGCTCAGAACACCGTGCTGGCTGCCAGCTCTTGACGGACTGCTAACGGGCACCTCCGGCGGTCCACGGGAGGGCTATGGCTATTCTCCAGGGGCTGAAGGTGGGGGCGGCGGTAAGGCCCCACGGCTCCTGACCCCGAGGTTCCCGACCTTCAGATGTGGAGCTGGACTTCCAGAGGAGCGTGCAGGCCGTGCTGCGGGAGCTCAACGCCCCGAACCCAGCCCTCCAGAGTACTCCGGGTGAGCGCTGCAGCGGGAGGCAACCGCTCCTGACTCCCTGCCCTCTCTGCCAGCTCTGCCCCGGGCACTCCGGGAAGAGCAGCCTAGCGTTCTCAGGTGAAGGGTTTCCAGCCTAGCTGTCTTCTTGTTGCAAATCTGAACCTTGGTGGGCTTGGAAGGCTTCTCTGCTTCCGGTTCAATCCTCCTGGTTAATATGTTAGGACGGTAGTTGGTGGTGGGTAATTGAAACCACAGAAAAGTGAAGGCTCAGGTAAGAGCAGGCTGGACTGCCGAACCGCAGACAGGAACAGGGCGCTGCAACCCTCTTTCCTGGTCCCCTTCCCCACCTCCACCTCCAAACAAAACTCTCCTGCAGGACCTGGAAACACTGCAGAGGTGCCTGGGGCTCTGGGCACGCAGATCACTGCCCTCTGGGCCACACACACCTCTGTCCCTTCGGGGCCCCTCCCCTGGCTTCTGTCCTGCCCTCACTGTCTAGAAAAAGCTACAGGTCACGTGGCCACCGGAGGAGCTCCCCACATACTCCCGGGGTCGGCTCTTACGACAGGGTCAGGTGTAGCTGGCTGACCCCCCTCTGGGACCCAGGGCTCGGGATCCTGCGCAGAGGACTGGCCTCTAAGGCCCTCTGTCCCACCCGGCATGGTGGGCTTCCCTTTCTCCTGGCCCAGGCATGTGGAGATGGTCTCTGCACAAGAAGGTGGAGAGAAATCCAGGAAAGAGCTCGGTGCTGGTCCGAATTCTGCTCAGAGAGCTGGAGAAGGTTGGCGCTCAGGCCCGAGGGAGCGGGAAGCAGGGTGGTGTGAGGAGGGAAGCCCCATCAGGCTGGGTGGGGCTCCACTGCGCAGACCTGTGCTCCCAAACCTGGCTCATTTGCGAGCCACATGCCTGATCTTCAGGAGGCACATTTTCTCCGCTGACTGCTATCCATCCGCTCCTATCACTGCTTGAGTTAGCGTATTTCAAGAAGGAACTCGGTAACACAGCCAGAGATGGAAAAGCCGCATCGCCGGGCAGACACAGAACATGCACACACGCTGTACACTTGTGCAACCGTTACGGCTTATCCTTGGACCACCCCAAATCGTGCCTGTCCTGCACGTCGCTGCTTGGGAAACACCTCCGTTCCCAGCTGTCAATCAGCTTCGGCTCCCCTGTGCAGCCACCATCCTACCGGCCCGGCACAAGGATGCCTCCATCCACCCTGCCCCTCACAGAGGGCTTCCACACACACACACCCCCCCCGCTGCCCCCCACCCTACGCCCTTCCTCCCCTCTCCACAGCAGGCCACTCCCTTTGGCATATTATATTTCCTCCTTCCACCTCATCTCCCCCACCCCGCCAGCCTAAGCTGCCCTCTGTAGCTAGGATGCGATGGTCCCAGACCACCCAGAGCTAGCATCTCCTGAGCTAGCATCCCCTGTTTTCCAGGCGGAGGGCGAGGACGCCAGGCACGTCATCATCCCCCTGCTGCTCACTCTAATGTACGTGCTTACTAAGGTGAGACGGCTTGGGGGTCAGGGTGGCTCACAGGAGGCTGGGGGCCGTCAAGGGAGAGAGCTCCATTTTCAAAGGGAAGAAGAGCGAATTGACTCTGGAGTCATGAGCGACTGCAGTCGGAGAGACGGTTCGGTGGTCAAGAGCACTTGCCGTTCTCCCAAGGGCCCGGGTTCAGTTTCCAGCACCCACGTGACTGGAATTTCAAGTCCCAAGGCCCCGTCCTGGCTTCCTAGTTGACACCTAATCCTGCCAGGGCAAGCCTGGTCTTCCCTTCCCCATACACTGAACACTTTCCTTTCCATCAGACGGCAATGGGGGAGTCGAGACAGTCTTTGATCGTAGTGGACCCTTGTTCACTGTGCGACATCATTTCGGGTACCAACACCCTCACCCTGAAACAACGCACTCGAGGGACTAGAGAAAGCAAAAATGTTTTTGCCTTTTCTTTTTTTTTCTGAGGCAGGGTTTCTCTGTGTAGCCTTAGACTGCCCTGGACTCGCTTTGTAGACCAGGCTACCCTTCAACTTACATTGATCACCCTGCCTCTGCCTCCGCCTCCCTGAGTGCTGGGATTTCAGGTGTGTCCCCGGTGCAAAACTGTTTTTAATACTCGGTTCTGCATAACAGAACTCTAGCATGGAGAAGAAATGCAAACGTGGCCGGTGTGGCGTTGTGACATATGACAGAGGTTTTTGAAGTCGCTCTGACCTCGAAAGCCCTGCCCTCTCTTCCTTACAGAGTTACAATCTCGTCTAGCAGAGCCCCCTCCCCAACTCCTCATCCTATTGGTCCAGGATACAAAGCCTTATCTAATAAATGTCCTGAGGCTTGAAACTAGCTCCTTTTCCAGCTCTCTGAGTTCTGGGAAGAGCCGAGGGAGGGAAGGCCCAGGGCCTGCTGCTAGCCTGCATCAAGGCTGGGAGAGAACTGAGCTGCCGAGGACACAAGGACAGATTCTGTCTTGCTAGGGTGGAGAGTGGTGCTGTCGAGAGGTCTCATAGAGGCTGGGAGGAGAGAGCCAGCTGGCTGTCAGTCCCAACCTTCCATCTGCAGCGTCTCCACCCCACCCCAGCCCCCTCAAAGCCCAGGGCGTCAGTCAATCCCTCCTCTCACCAGGCCACAGGCATCACAGAAGACCTCTACCACAGAGCTTATACCTTCTGCACCAGGCTCCTGACCCTGCCTGCCCCCTACTCCACAGTGGCCTTGGACTGTGCCATAAGGCTGAAAATAGAGACGGCCGTCCCAGGTGAGAGCTGCTGCCCATCCTGGCCTCCCATGCTGCCGTGCGGCGCCACTCAAGATCAGGCTGTTTGCGCCAGGAAAGATGGAGAATTGGAGGGAGAGGCCCAGAGGTTGGCTCGCTGATGTGGTCTGGTTTGCAGGTACACTGTACCAGAGGACCGTCATCGCCGAGCAGAACCTGACAAGTGAACTATACCCTTACCAGGACAGGTAAGAGGGCTGGCTCGCTGACAGGTGGGCAAAAAGAGGAGGCTGGGTGAAGAGCAACGCTTACCAGGGCTCCCACACCCGCCCACGCCCTGGCAGTTCTAAGGGTGGTGGCTCTGGGTCGTTTTCTGGGCCTTTCTTTTTTGGCCGGGTACAGAGCGACCCTGCCCCTGGGCAGAAGAACCACACAGCCTCCCCCGAAACCCTGCTTTGTGCCACAAAGAAAGCCACATCCAACCAAGCCAGGCAGCAAGAGGATGGCCGCTCTGCAGGGCCGACCACAGGGGGCTTTCCTCAGTGAGTTTGCAGCTCTGGGATGAGGTGTTCCTGGTTCATGTTTGGAGGAAGAGTGGTAAGGTTGTGTGTGTGTGGGGGTGGGTGCCTCTCTCTGCTGTAGGCAAGTCTATGGACTGGCACTGAGTGGCACCATGTAAGTTTGAGAGTTGGGCGTGTTCAGGAAGGGTGTTGAGGGAAAGGCCACCCGGGGAATTAGTGCTGGAGCGGAGGGCGTGGCCCAGTGTCCTGAAGAAGGAACGTTTTCATCCAGGGTGCTGAGCAAAGCTGGTGTCTGTCCAGAGCTACAGTACCAGAAAGAGGGGGTTAGGGTCTCCCCCGAGGGTGATGAGCACAGGGCCAGGATGCTAAGGACCGGAAAGCAGGAGTCAGTCTGGAACTTCACTGGATGCAGGATTTGGCCTGTTCCCCACAGGAAAGCAGCAGGCTGTGGTGAAGGGGGGTGCAGCCGCCCCTCCGAAAGGCTGTGCACACAGCTGTCTGCTGTGGTCCCCGCTTCCCCCACTTGTCTGGCTTGTAGCTTTTGAACTTGAAGCTTCGGGCTTCTCTTTTTTGGGGAATTAACCACCAGAAACTGCTTTTGTTATTAAGGGTGTTATAGAAGCTGGGTGGGGCCCGCAGAACTTTCGGGGTGTCCTTCAGCACCTCGCTCCATTCTCGCCCGCAGAGTGTTCCTGTTTGTGGACCCTGAGCTGGTCTCTGCCTCCGTGTGCAGCGCCCTGCTGCTGGAGATCGAGGCGGCCCAGGAGCAGCAGAGCCCCGAGGCCTGCATGCGCCACGTGGTCTCCCACGCCCTGAAGGCGGCTCTGGGGGAAGCCTGCCACACAGGCGCTCTCACCAGGAAGCTGCAGGTAACGACACCACGCCCGGGCCATCCGGCATGTCACTCCCCGCACTCCGCCTGGCGCCGGTCTATGTCCCCCTGTTCCCACACCAACAGCTCACACGTGTTCATTAATGGAAACAGGAAGACTACGGACAAGACCCTTAAAGAGAGAAATAAAAGCCACCCGTAACTTCTCTACTTAGAAACGGCAGGAATGAACATTAAGTATATTTCTTTACTAATGATGACATCAGTGGTTTAACAGCCAGTTCATTGGCCGTTGACCCTGACAGCCTGCTAAACCTGGCCAGGTTTTGAAGTTCTCCCACAGTGCCTCGAAAGGCAATTCACATCCACGCGTACGGCCGGGAAGCCAAGGCATAGAGAAACCGTCTCCCCGAGCTCACACAGATGCAAAGCAGTGGAGCGAGAATTGGAGCCCCTAGACAGGGGCTGATGTCAAGCTTACGCCTCCCGCCTCCCAGCCAGCCTCCTTTTGAACACGTGGAGCTGTTGAGGCTGCCTCAGATAACGTGTGTCTCCCCACGGCACGGGACACACGGCCTGTGCAAACACGTTCCTTGGGAAACACGCACTTCTGGGGGCTGCTCAGTGTGCTGCGCTGACACGCGGGGCTCATGCTCGGCTCCTGTTGTGGGCTAGGCCTACACTTACTCGTTTGCCAGTTTTTCTCTTTGATTAAGCCTCAGCCCAAGAAATCCTTCTGGCTGAGAGTTAGCACGAGGGCCTGAACGTCTTGGGAAGGAGGGGATGAGAGGACTGGTGCCAACCTTCTGTTGGTGGCGTGGACGGCGGGGCAGACTGGACTGGACGCGTGCAGAAGCCGGGAGGGCTTGCCTCGGGTGTTAGAAATGCTGCAGCGGGAGGATCCGGACACGGGGGTTCAGCTGCCTCCCGGGCTTGGCCGGATTCAGGAAGCGGGGAGGGTGTCAGCGGCTTTTTTCTCAGCCCATTATTCAGGTCCGTCCTCTGCTCCGCCCATCAAAATACACAGAGAGGAACCTCACTACCCACCTGCAGGCAACAGGGGGCAGTGGCCACAGGCCGGCGGGAACCCAGGCTCTGGAGGTGGGCAGCTCCTGCCCAGCTCCTAGGAGCCAAGGGTGGCGCCACGCCGGACTGTAGGTAGCCCAGTTAGCACAGGAGTGCGGCAGGGGGGTCGGCGGGGAGGACAGGTGAGGAGGACTCAGGCTGTGCCGTCCCTCCTCGCAGACCAGCTCCCGCCGCGCCCTGGAGCACTATTTCCACGCCGTCGTGGCCGCCGTAGAGCAGGTGGCTAGCGAGGACAGCCCCAGCCGGCTGGCACACCTGGAGAGGCTGGAGGAGATTTACTGCTCGCTGCTCGGGTCGGCGGCCACCAGACGGCGCTGCGTCGGTAAGCGGGGCCGGTGGGGACTTGCCGCGGGACCGCCGGCCGCGGGGGGCGCCAAAGAGCCGGGCTAGCCAGACATTGCAGAAGGAGCCTGCGGCTGAGAGAGCCAAGGGCCTTGGGAGGCTCCGGCTAAGGGGGTGGTTAGTACGAGGCAGCCCACACCCGCAAAGCTTGATCCCTTAATGCTCTAAACATCTAACACGTATTCAAACCTAGGGCATGTGCCAAATCGAATAATTTGTAAGTTAGGAAGTAGAAAAGATTATTGCCCCCAGGGCACGGTGGCGCTCGCCTGTGATCGTAGCGCTCTGGAGGCTGAGGCAGGAGGATCTCTGTGCGTTCCAGGACAGCCTGGTTTACAAAGCGAGTCCGGGACAGCCAGGGCTACACAGAGAAACCCTATCCAGGATTCCAGTTCTTGTTCCTGGCAGAGTAAGCCCCAGATTTGATTCCCAGAACAGCTCCTCGGAGGGCGGAAAATAGCAGGTGTCAGCATTATTTATCCTTTGGGGTGGATGAAGCAATGCCACAACCCCACAAGAGCGAGTTCCATAAGTGGGCTCTGACAGCCTCCAGTGCGTGTGCCCTGGCGATGGGGGTGACTCCAGGGTGTGTCCTGTTGCATGGACACTCAGAGCAGCCCGCAGTGTGACAGCCCGAGTGTGTCAGAACGTAGGGTCGCTGACTGCGCCCACACTTACAAGGTGCAGGGGAAATGGGCCGGAAAGCACTGCAGAAGTCAGCGCCGAGAGTGCCAAGGCTTGAACTTGGCAGCCCAGGCTGGACAGAGTGAGCAGGGCAGACTCCATCCTCTCAGTGTTCCCGCCCCTCAGTCCCCACCGTCTGCTCCTTTCTCCAGGAGACCTTCTCCAAGACCGACTGCCAGGCATCCCCCTGCCCAGCCCCTCCATCACCTTCCACCTGTGGAGCGACCCGGAGCAGCTCTGTAGGTGCCGGAGCCTCGGAGCTCCTGTGGAAATGTCGTGTGTGTGTGTATGTGTGTGTGTGTGTGTGCACGCACATGCACGCTCACGTCTGTGCTCTTGTCTGTTCAAGGTCTGTTCCCTGAGTGTCGTGTGCCCCTGCTCATGCCATCAGTGTCCCCCAAAGGGAGGCAAGCAGAACCCGTTACGGCTCCCAGATCTGGAGGGGCTTTCCAGAGCGGACATTTCCCTCAGCTCTTGTTGTCCTGTCCCAATTCTCTTGGCTCTTGTAGTGAGTGAGGACAAGGACGTCAGTTGTGGGAAGTGTTGTGCGGGAGTACTGAGTTCAAATCTTGACACTTCCCTTTTGCATGCTGGGTCATGGCAGATACATTCTCTCTCTGGACCTAAAAGTGGTTCGGAAAGTCGTCCCTGGAGCTGGTGGTCTGGCATCTGTGTCCCAGGGGAAGCTACAGGAAGCGGGACATTGGGGGGGGGGGTCAAGGGTCAGCTACATGTGGGAGATGCCGGTGATTTTTTTAGTACTGGGGTTCTCAGAGATTTTCATACCTTACTGACTGGCTGTGGTGGTGGCACACACCTTCAGTCTCTGCGAAGACAGAGGTAGATCTCTAGGCAGGTAGATCTCTGAGTTCAAGGCCAGCCTGGTCTATGTGGTGAGTTCCAGGACTGCCAGGGCTACATAGAGAAACCCTGCTCAAAAAAAAAGAAAGAAAGAGAGACAGAGAGAGAGACAGAGACAGACAGAAAGAGAAGGAAGAAAAAGGAAAGGAGGAAGAAAGGAAAAGAAAAAAGAGGGAGAAAAGAAAGGGAAGAAATGTATTTACCGAATGGCCTCAACGGGAGGAAGCCAGGCTTGTAGGGCTCTGGACCACTGTTGACCACAAGACTGTTGGCCTTTGTGGAGTGTCCCACCGGGCTTCTGTTCAGGTGGACAGTGTTTGAGGGACAGGGGCCTGGGATTTCTGGGGACGCTCCGGTGTCCATCCTGACACTCCCCTGTCCTTCTGTCCCAGGGAAGGAACTGGTGCTCTTCCTGCGCCCACGCTCCCAGCTGCGCCTCAGTTCTGACCTGGAGGCCTTGGATCTACAAGGCCTGGGGCTGGACCGGGACCTGGCCAGGGTGTCCACCGACAGCGGTATTGAGCGGGACCTCCCCTTCGGGAGTGACGAGCTCCCGGCCCCCAGCAGCCCCCAGATGGAGCCGGCTGCACTGCAGCGCAAAGGGGGCATCCGGAAGCGCGTGTGGCCCCCCGACTTCTCCGTGCCTGGCAGCTGGGACGGGCCCCCGGGGCTGCATCGGAGGACCGGCCGGCCCAGCGGGGACGGGGAGCTGCTGCCTGGGGTCTCCAGGGTGCATACGGCGCGCGTGCTGGTGCTGGGGGATGACAGGGTGCTGGGGCGCTTGGCCCAGGCTTACTACAGACTCAGGTAGGCCCCCTGAGGAGGGACGGGGTGGGGGGTAGGGGTGGCATTAGGGGGACAGGAGAACAGGCCGGGGAAGGCAAGGAGAGACACGGTAGAGGATCCCCAGTGACCAGCCATCAGTTTGACAGGAAATGACGACCTTTGCCATGTTGTAAATGGGTGAACAGAGGCCTGGAAAGATAGCACAAATGGCCCAAAGTCAATACAGGATAAGCGGCAAGCCCGAGGCTATTTGCTGCCAGTTCCGGCCCTCGGTTCTTACCCACCTACCTTGCCGGTTGCCAGGAAACGGGAGAGCAAGAACTTCTGCCTCGCTCCTCGGCTCAGCCTGCAGCTCTATTACATACCAGTGCTGCCTCCTCAGGTGACTGGCAGGGGGGGGGGTGCGCGCGGGGTAGAGGATCCGGGCCAAAGGGACCATGGGAAGGGAGGGGGCGCAGTCGAGAGCAGAGGTCTCAGCAGAGAAGACAGGAGGGCGGGGCCCACGGGCAGCCTGCCTCCCAGGCTCACGACCTTAGACTGTGGAGCTGAGAGAGACTTAGGGGGATCTCCCAGGCCAGAAGCCGAGGCTCCGGTTTTGCCACAATAGCCTCCCCTCTGCTGGGCCCCCTCTTGTCTTTGTAACCATATTATCAGTGCTGATCAGTAAACTGAGGCATTTCCCGCTCAGGGAGCATCACTCAATAAAGCCAGACCTTGATGACACCACAGAGAAGTTAGGGAGGAGTCAGAGTGAAGCAGGGTTAGTGAGTTTCAGTAGAGAGGAAAAAGCACGTGATGAGAGGGGGGGAAGATGCCCCCCCAGGCTTTGGAAGATCATCACTCTCACCTGCCTTAACCATGTCTCTATCCCTGATTTTGCTCGCTTGCTCAAAGGATGTAGTTTATAACCAGCTTAAAACGTGAAAGCAAAAAATGACAAAGTTTTAAAAGTACGGACAAGACTCTGGGTGGATTTACTTGTCCTAAAGAATGCGCTCTAGTGGGTTAGACTCTCAGAGTTGAGAGTGGAGTTCACACAGGCACAGACACAGTTAAACCCAAGGCCACACATAGTCCTGCCCTGAGGAAGCATGGACCGTTTGTTGTTTGAGCATCTTTTTTGTTTTTGTTTTATTGATATAGTGTTTCCCTGTGTAGAACCAGGCTGCCCTCAAACTCAGAGATCCACCTGCCTATGCCTCCCGAGTGCTGGGATTTAAGGCCCGCACCACCACCACCCAGCATGTTTTGGTTGGTTGGTTGGTTGGTTGGTTGGTTGGTTGGTTGGTTTTTGAGACAGGGTTTCTCTCTTGGTCCTGGCTGTCCTTGACTCACTCTGTAGACCAGGCTGGCCTCCAACTCACAGATATCCGCTTGCCTCTGCCTCCTGAGTGCTGGCATCACAGGTGTGCGCCACTTAGCCTGGCTTTGCCCAACATGTTTTAACATCTTTGCTTGAGATATTTTTTTAGAAAAGGGAACATTGTCTCTCTAGGTAATCTTCACAGTGAAGGCTGTTAAAGCTCTACTGAAATTCTTTGCTTTCAGCTGATGAAAAAGTCTGAGGCAGATGACCAGAGTTCATTAGTGTTGGAGCATCTGTGTGTGTGTGTGTGTGTGTGTGTGTGTGTGTGTAGCCACACTCATCTTCACCCAGAACCACAAGACCCAAGCAATACTTACTTATCTCTGACCTTTAAAGGTCAACAGTGATTTTTTTTTTTTTTTCTGTGTACAGACAAGTGACCCTCAGCAAAAGCTCTGGCACGTCACCCAAGTTTATGACACAGAGCTACTGTGTCCTCACACAGTGTAGAAGCTGAAGAGGTTAAATGGCTTCACTACAGTCCCGGGGCTCTGGGCGTTGGTATCTGGGAGGCGGGAGGGAGGGTCTGAGAGGTGTCTATCATCCCCTTTTTCCCCAAACCCCTAGGATCCAGAAGCATCCAGGAAGGCGGAGCTGGGAGAGATGGCTTCCTTCCTGGGTCGGGCAGACCCGTGGTACAAAAGCACTGTCAACACGCTGTGCCCCGCCATCCTCAAGCTGGCTGAGATGGTAGGAGTGGGGATGAGGGAGGGGAGGAAGGTGGGAGGGTGCAAAGAGAGGAGAGGGGAGGAGGAGAGGGAAGTGGGGAAGGCAGACAAAGTGTGAGTGGCGTGGAATGAAGATGGAGAAATTTTAAAAAGCTCAGACAGGGAGGGAGGTGGAACCATGAGGAGACCCTCAGTTAGAGGCTGTATGTGACCCCTGACCCCAGGGTCAACACCATGGGATTTGTTCATTTGGTTTTCACAGAGGGTAGGATCTGATGTCCCCAGGTGCTAGCGTCACCATGCTTACATTTCCATTTTACAGGCCAGGTAGCCGAAGCAGAGAAAGATTGCCCAAAGTAGCAAAATAAGGTGTGACACGCTGCCCCCTGACCTTGGAACCAGGAGGCCTGACTGCAGGCTGCATCTGCCATCCCTTGCTCATGCCGGACAGGGGCAGGATAGAATGGGGGCGGGGCATAGCTGGCTTGAGGGAGCCTTTAGGGATTCATGCTCACACCAGCCTGCTGACATAAAGGTTGCAAAGGGTTTGATTTTTACACTTTGTCATTTGCCCATCAGGTTTTGTTTTTTTTTTTCTATAGGGCTTGATGTTTTCTGTTGTTAGATGTAGAACTTTTATTCTTTATGACTTCTGCCTCTGGAAGCTTCTTTAAAAAAAAATTCTGTGTGTGTGTGTGTGTGTGTGTGTGTGTGTGTGTGTGTGTGTGTGTGTTTAGAGGGCATGAATGCCACAGCATTTGTATGGAGATCAGAGAACAACTTTATGGAAACAGTTCTTGATTTCCACCTTTACTTGGCTTCTGGGGGGGTCTTGAACTTGGGTCTCCAGGCTTGTACAACTCACTTTACTCTGAGCCATCTCTCCAGCCCTGAGAGTCTTCGCTCTTAAGACGGTAAGATTGCAAAAATCAAACACCTTTACAGCCTGGACTTTTACATTTAAATAATTAAGTAATTTAAATGTAAAATAATTTTAGTCCTTCCTCTGAGGCGCGTGTGTAGTCTTGCTTTTTCCAAAGGTTTGGCCGGTTATCCCAAAGACGTTAGTTGTATAAGCCATGCCGACACATCCATTTGATGTTCTGCTGTGTCCCCGACTGAACTCTAACGTCTGTGTGACAGTATGTCTGGGAGCCTGTGTTTTTGTGGATCTCTGTACAAATCAATATGGTTCTATTTTTATACTAGGAAGGGTAAGCCTACAATGTTATTTTTAATTTACAGAAAATATCAGAATATTCTCGTGTACCTTTACTTCAGGATTTGCATGTTATTTTAATTTTTTATTTATTTACATTAAATATTTATTTTATTTCTTTTCATGTGTGCTTGCACACATGGACAGGTGCCTGTGGAGGCCAGAAGAGGGTATTAGGTCCCTTACAGTCAGAGTTACAGGCAGTTGCGAGTTTCCCAACAGAGATGCTGGGAATCTAATCCTGGTTCTCCAAAAGAAACAGCAAGTGCACCCAACCCCTGAGCCTTCTCACCAGACCCAGTTTTTAAGATCTGTTGGGATTTTGACTAAAGATCAAGAATCATCCTCTTTTACACTTTAAGTCTCCCTCTCTGGGGATGTAATATAATTTCCTAAGTGCTTTATTTGATGCCTGTGGGGATTGTACAATCTTTCTTACATGGCCTCTACCCATTTCCTGCTAAGTTTATTCCTCACACCTAGTAGTGGGCTTCTTGTCATGGTGAGTCCATCCTTCTCTCATTCCTATTAGGAAGGATGTATTGCCAGTATAACAGGAAGCTGCTGATTTATAGATCTTACTTATCAAGTTGCTCATTTGTTTCTTAAAAGTTAAGGTTTGAAAACATAGCATAAGATGTACCCATTGGCTTTTCGACTGGCCACTGTGCTAAGGTCTCTATTGTGTTTCTTACCTGCCCGGTTGGAATATCATCTTACCTGTTTTATGCACACAAACATGTCTGGCTGTGTGTGTATGTGAGTGTGTGTGTGTTTTCTGAATAGCGCATGAAGATGT
The DNA here is from genome assembly GCA_010120015.1 of Rhombomys opimus. Taxonomy (NCBI): domain Eukaryota; kingdom Metazoa; phylum Chordata; class Mammalia; order Rodentia; family Muridae; genus Rhombomys; species Rhombomys opimus. The sequence goes on along the minus strand of REGO01000222.1, from coordinate 1,408,575 downwards.
TTCTGTACACACAGAAGACTGTTTAGCAGTGGATTTCCCCTGAAAGTCAGAGTTTACAGGAGACAGTTTGATGGAGGCCTCATTAGCCCTTTTCTTCTCTTGGTAGCTTTCCCTCCAAGCAGGACACATAAAAGATTTTTCTTCCTCTTTCTATTACCTCTTATAATTAATCATTTGAATGGCCTTTCCAAAAGCAGCTCCCATGTGTAGGACCTGAAGACACCGTGAGCAATGATGTATTATCAGCATAATTTGGGGGAGAGAGAGTTGAGACAGGGTTTCTCTGTGTAGCCCTGGCTGTCCTGGAACTCACTATGTAGACTAGGCTGGTCTTGAACTCATGAAGATCCACTGACCTTTGCCCCTGCTTCTTGGGCAATGGGATTGAAGGTATGCACCACCACACCTGGCCAAGCATCTTCAAGATGCTTCTTTAAGATAGTATTTCAGTGAACCAGACATGACAGTCGGAAGAGATTTGGATTAGATATGCAATGTTTAAGAAAAATCTGAGTCTTTTCCCAACTCTGGTGTCACAGCTTGAGCAGGCCTATTCTGGAAATTCAAAACTTGAAATGATCTAATACCCTCAAATTTCAGAACACTGTCCTGATGCTGCACGTAGAAAATGTCATGCCTTGGTCCAAGTCAAGACACAGGCACACTGAAAACGTGAGAATTATCTTCAGGCTAAGAGGATGAGGCACATGTGAGGCAAAATGAATTTCATGTTCACCCTTGAGCCCCATGGCCAAGATATCTCATCAGCTATCCATAAATATTCCACAATCTGAAGGGGGAAACAGTGGAGTTAGAAACGTCTCTGTGGTCCCAAGTGTTTCCGGTAAGGGGTACGCAGCCTGTATGCTAATCTACATAGACATTCTGTAGCTCTGTGTGTCTGGAGATCATTCACTTTACTGTCACAGGGCTGAGGGAAGCTCAGAAGACAAGGGGCTGGCCATTCCCAGCCACGTGTAAATGTGAATATAACTGAGTGTTCATTTTGAGACAAGGTCTCACTGTGTAGCTGATCCTTTACCTCAGCCACCCAAGGAGCAGGGACTGTAGACACATGCCATCTCCCTTGGTTCATTAGCAAGGACATTAACAGATTCAGAGTCAGCCAGAGCTGACAAGGACAGCATCTGGTCTTGGACGTATGTCAGTCTCTTAGCTCTCCCTTGAAGATGACCCAGGCCTCAAAAAGTCTGAATAGTTTTTGCCCCAGGCTTCCGGGTAGTGAGCATCCAGTCCAAGCCTAGAAAGATATAGGTTCTGTCATCACTACTTACACCTCAAGCAGCTAGCACGGCATCTTACAGGTCAGTAGCAAGTGAAATCAACCAGGTTCCCTGAGAAGAAAAAGTCTCGCGAGAAGCAGTTTGCATTTTGGTTAGAAGTAAAAACCGGGTGGCCGGGAAGGCTTGGGGCACGATGAAGGAGTGGTGAGATTTGGACAGCATAGAGTGTGTGGAGGCTTTGGAGTCTCCCGCTGAGACGATGGCGCCCTCCCCTGGAGCCTGGAGGTGGCTGGCTGCTGAAGACCCTCCCTGCTCCTCACAGCCTCCCTGCCTGGACACATCCCGGAGCGGGGACCCCTTTATCCTGGATGTCATCACGTACTATGTCCGCATGGGCAACCAACCCATCTACTTCCAGCTCTACAGGGTGAAGGTAGGGTTCCTCCCTGGGGTTCCCGGGGCACCGTGCCAGCCGGCAGGGGCCGCGGCAGTCCTCTGGCTCTGGGGAGATGCTGGTCTGCAAATCAGCTCCTGGCTGCCAATCAGTTCCTGGCTGCTCTTAGCAACCCCGTCTTCATAGTGTCTGGATAAACCAGCTCGTTATTAACTTCAAAGACCTCAGAATCAAGCAGAAAGCTGGGAGCCAGGGGTAGGCTGTTCTGGACTTTCTTCTGTCCCCTGGTTACAAACGCCCAAGGCACTCTCATTTTCTCTCTTTAGCCTCTTGGGGACCTTCAGATCCCTGTGTTTCCTCACACCCATCCTTCCCTCTCACACCTCTTTCCTTTCCAGCTAGTCAGTTCTTCATCCGAACTACTCTGTTGCCTCATTTTCCTGTCTCTCTTCCCAACAAAACCCAAGCCTGGAGCAGTAGCGCCACGTACCCTTCCGAGGTCCACCTGGAATAAAGGCTCCAAGGCCATTTGGCTTGGCATGTCTCCTCTTCCTGGTGTGTACTTTCATCCTGGTCCATGGAGATCCCTGGCCGGTTTCCTCTTCCTCTGAGGCAGAGGCTGTTTGTCACCTCCCTTCAGCAAGCGACTTTCCTGCCATTAGGTCCCCTGAATGTCCAGCACACCCAGAATGCATCCCCTCCATTCCAGTCCTCACAGGGCCCCTCCTCCATTTCAGAGTGAGCTCCTCCATCCAGGCCCTCGGCCAGAATGCTGCACCTTCCCCTGGACCTTCTTTCTTAGCCGCTCACCTCCACTTGTCTCCATCATTTGCGACCGGCTGCCTGAAAGCAGAACCACAACGTTCTGAACCCACTTGAATGGGTGTTTATACCACCACGAGCCGGGCTTTCTCCCGGCCTCTCTCCTAGTGTGTTCCCAAGCGCCGTACCTTTGATGGCATCAAACAGTGCGGGAGAACTTGGTAGGACGAGCCCCCAGACGGGGATGGAGAGATCTCACGGCTCTCCATCTAACCTGGACCCAGCCACTCCTCTAGACTACTGCAGAGCCCTGCTGTGCTCTGCACCAGGTGCTAAGGTTCTGTTTTCCCAGAGAATGTTCAAATATGTTTTAGGCTCAGACAGCTTCAGAGGAAAAAAAGATGGTTAGTAATTTACATAATTTGGGTTATCTTGAGAGTCACCATCATGCCAGACAGAGTGGTGCAGACGTGTAATCCCAGCGCTTGGCAGGCTGAGGCAGGAGGATCACCGTTTCCAGGCCAAATCGAGCTGCGCAGTGAGACCCTGTCTGAGAACACAAAAAAGGTTCACGGAGGAGATGGGTTTGATCAGTGTTTGATCAGTGTGTACAGATCCAGGAGGAGATGGGTTTGATCAGTGTGTACAGATCCAGGAGGAGATGGGTTTGATCAGTGTTTGATCAGTGTGTACAGATCCAGGAGGAGATGGGTTTGATCAGTGTGTACAGAACCAGGATTAAGGTGTTTACCACGCAGCAGCTAACAGGCATGACAATCACTTCATGTTCCACGCGAGCATGGGCTGGGGAGATGACGCAGGGCCTAACAGCACTCGTTCTTCCGGAGGACCCGGCTGAGGGAACCTTGCCACGGTTCACCCTGCCATGACTCCATCTCAAGGATGCATGTGACACTGGCCCGCATGGGAGCGTATTTCATGCATGTAAAAGAAATCCTTTCTTCCTGTTTCTTATTATTTATTGATTTAGAGACTGGGTCTCTTATGTAGCCCTGGCTGTCCTAGAACTTGCTCTGTAGACCAGGCTGGCCTCGAACTCACAGAGGTCCACTGTCCTCTGCTTCCCGAGTGCTGGGATCAAAGGTGTGCACCACCATGCCCCGATTAAAATTAATCTTTAAAAAAAAAGCAACAAACACAAATTATATATATATCTGTGGCTGTGACGTGTGGCTTCATGATATGTACACGTTGTAAAACTGCATTAACCGGGCTGGTTAATGTGTTTGTTATTTCACCCTACATTTCAGCACAGAAACACAACCTCGGGGTGGCTTTTGTTAAGAATATACCCTGTTGCTAGTAACTGCAGTCACCGAACTGTCCTTGCCTTGGCCTTGCTCCTCCTTCACAGCTGGAACTTTGTATCTTTCCCCAGGACCTGGTAGATAGCTTGAATCAGAGTTAGTACCTCCTGATTCTTCCCCCTCCATTCTTTCTAGCGACAAGGTCTTTTCTGATGAGCTTAGGATGGGGGAGGGGAGCGTCTAGTTGGTTACATCGCTGGAAAGGTCAGGACTGAGGTGGCTGTCACCTGGCAGCTCAGAAGCTGGCATTGGCAGATGGGTAACAGAAGCTTTCTCTAAGCCCCTCCTTCCCTCCCTCCCCCCTGCCCTTTTTCCGTCTAGATCTTCACCAGCCTGAGTCATGAGCCTACAGAGGATGTTTTTCTCACCGAGCTGAAGGTGAAGATCCAAGACTCCAAGTCCTCCAAAGGTGAGCTCCAGCTCCTCACTTGCCAGAGCTCCGCCGGCTCTTCCTCCACACCCATTCTCTTGCCTCTCGCCAGAGGTCACGCCCATGGTCATGCCAGGGCCACACTTAGCTCTACCTCAGAGCTCTCTCAGACTTCCCAAGACCCTGCCTCTCCATCGGGGACAGCTGCCAGGTCTCTCCAGCAGCTATGCCTTGGTGACTCGGGGGAGGGGATCTCACCTTACACCTCCTCTTATCTCCCCTCAGAGGGCTCTTCACCCCGCAGGAGAGGGGCAGCCGAGGGCCTCGGAGCTGAGCTATCTTTGTGCTACCAGAAGGTTAGTGTCCTTGGCATAGTGGGCAGGGATGCAGGGGGCACTAATGAAAAGCAGCCTGTGGGATGTGAGGCTTGTAGACAGAGACAAAAGAATCATGCCCTCCTTTCTTGATGATCCCGCTAGACTCTTTTGGCCTCCGGAGCATTCTGCAAAGATGGAGCAGGGATGGGGGTGATCTTACATGCAGACAAGGAGGCACTGTGCTCTGAGAAATCAGAGGTTGGGTGGGCATAGCAGCACATGTCTTTAAACCCAGCATTTAGGGAGCAGAGGCAGGTGGATCTCTGTGAGCTCCAGGCCAGCTAGGACTAATGAGACCCTGTCTTTAAAAAAGGGGGCAGGGATTGAGGAAGAAAGCTGGTTTCTTGCTCAAAAACTTCTTCCTTATGAGCTACCCATCTAGACTGGCTCCTTGGAAACTAGTAATGTCCAAGCCCCTGGCCACAGACTCCTCGTTGGCATCAGCACCCCAGGAAGAATCTCAGGGTTAGGGTGGAAGCCTGGGAGACGTGATGAAGATGCAGGGGGAGAGGCAGACCCCAGGACCCCCTCTTCTGTTCTTCAATTCCCATCCCCAGGCCCTGCTCAGCCACAGGCCCCGAGAGGTCACTGTTTCTCTGCGGACCACCGGCTTGGTGCTGAAGGCCATTCCAGCTGGTGACACTGAAGGTGAGGAGCTGGAGGTGCAAAGGGAAGAGATGAGAGGGATGAGGAAAAAGCTGGGGAGAGAGGGAAGGCTGCTGGGAGATAGGGAAGCTAAGGGTTTTTTTTTGTTTTTGTTTTTTGGGGGGGTCCCTACAACTTGCTGCCAACACAGAGTCCTGGTTAGGAAGAGCTGAGACCCAGCTCACTCAAGCAAAGCAAGACCCCTGCTTTCAGGTGGTCTGTGCTAGATAGCCTAGGCTCTCCCAGCCTGGGGACTGGCCTCCACAGCTGGAAAGTAGAAGGACCCGGGTTGGGACAGAAGGCTTCCCCACTCTGAATTAGACCTGCAGAGCTGACAGCTTTCTGATGGGAAATGTTGGGTTTTGTATATTGTTCCAAAATAAAAATAAATGAATGAATAAAATGGAGGGACAGTAAAAAGAAAGAAAAAAGGCAGCTTAAAAAAATCAGCTTATGGGCTGGAGAGATGGCTCAGAAGATAAGAACACTGGCTGCTCTTCCCAAGGCCCTGAGTTCAATTCCCAGCAACCACATAGTGGCTCACGACTGACTGATCTGTAATGAGACCTGGTGCTCTCTTCTGGTGTGCAGGCATACATGCAGGCAGAACACTGTATAAATAATAAATAAATCTTTTCTTAAAAATCAGCTTATACAGACATAGCATAGCATCAACAACATTAGCTTTCATCAAGAGCTCGCTGGCCTCCTGGAAGGATGAAAAGATGGCAGCACAGAACACACCTTCCAGGAGCTTGGCAGCCCTCTGTCAGATGCAGGACTTGTCTTTTGAAAATGTGAACTCTCGGAGACAGGTATTGTCAGTCTCCCTAACTCCTTCCCGAGAGGGAACAAAAGCAAAGAAAATAACCTCCAGGTCGCCACTGCGGGAGACTCAGAACCAAGCCTTCTCACTGGGTGGCCCTCTCTGTTGTCCCACGGTGTCTCTGAGAACTACGCAATTCCAGTTTAGGGTTCAGGAATGTGACCCACACAGACTTGGGGAAGGTTGCTTCTGAGTATACAAGGACGTTTACCTAGGCAGAAATAGATCCGCTCCCCATTCTCCCCACAGTACCTAGAACACAGCCGGCACACAGTAGATGCTCTGTAGGTTGGTGCGGTCACCCAGGTCTGCAATCCCAGCTCTTAGGAGGCTGAGACAAGAAGATCATGAGTTCAAGGCCAGCCTAGTCTAGAGAGTGAGTTCCAGGCCAGCCAGGGCTACAGAGGGAGAGTGCTTTCTCAAGCTGTAGCACTGGGGTTTGGAGCGGTGATCACCGTGGGTTCAGAACCGCGGTTGATTCTCCGGGGAAGGGAATGGGAAGACTGGAGCGTGGATGGGACCAACCCGAAGCCCTGAAGCGGAGGCCGAGGCCGCCGGGCGGTGTGAACTGGAGGCAGGACGGGAAGACAGGCTCGTGGTGGTCCTCTCAGGACCCAGAAGCCCAGCTTCCCACTCACGCGTCTCCCCGCTCGCTCGGCTTCAGGGCTCTCCCAGTGCACCGTGCCCAACGCCGCCTCCGCTCCGGGCTGCTCGCGCCTGCGCGTCAGCGTGACGGAGGTCGTCAAGTCCTCCAATCTGGCAGGAAGGTCGCTCACGGTGAGTTCGCGTGGACTGGGAAGGGGGAGGGCAGAGCGTGAGGGCGTCCACGGGGGAGGTGTTCGGAGAAGGGAGCCGATGGCGGCCCTCCACCACGCTGAGGGGCTGTCCAGTCCACGTGGGAAGCCCGTGGCCTCCGCTGGCTAGCACAGGCACTGAGCCCGCCTTGCACCTGCAGCTGGCTGCGGAGTGGGACATCCCCTGACAACCACATTTGCCCACACATCCCAGCCACTGCCTTGCAACCGGACCCCTACAGAGCAGCTCGGTCACCCTCATCGCTTCTCCGACCACCCCATGCCCCTGGCTTTGCCTTGGCAGATAGTTAGTGATCAATGATAGACTCAGCTCATTGTCTCCTGGTGGCCTCTCTCTACCTCACATTTGACTTGACCTCCAAGCCCCAAGATCTCACCTGAGCTGGGCTCTCTCTGCCGTGGATTCCTGTGAGCCAACCACCAGACAGGCCGGTTGTCGGCAGCTCCCGGAGTAAACCCCGCACCCACACTGATCAGGCCCCGCAGACTCCTGCTCACCCAGAGCCTGATGTCACTCAGCGCCTTTCCTGGGGTCCTTAGAGTCTATGTTCTCTTTCTCTGCCTTTGGTCTCTCCCTGTCCCCACTCAGGTCTCATCTGCATCGTAAAAATAGACAAGAAATGCTACCTGGGCCAGTTTTCTCCCTGGCTGCCAGTGGCACTCTTTTTCTCCTCTCTGGCTCAAGCTTTTACAAAGAAACTCCTGGGGGTTTGAGGTCCTTCTGCGCATGACTGCTTTGCTACTATTGCTTTGCGTTTAACCCTTTGCATGCTGCAAAGCCAGCGGTCCCTTTTCAGTCCTTCCATTTCTTCATTGCAAGGTGATGTTTTCAACCATAGATGAAAAGTTTCATCGTTTATTTTGGAAAACGTCAAAAGGCAAAAGAAGTAAATTTACCAGGAATCCCAGTGAATGGCTAGGAGGGCTGGCAACGCTTTTGAGTATAAACACTTCAGAGTTTTCATTATATATATTTCTGTATAATTGATAGATGTGGTAAATAATGGTTTATAGTTATGCTTTTGCTCAAAAATATCTGAAAATAGGATGGGAATGGTGGCGCATGCCTTTAATCAGCATTGTGGGAGCAGAGACAGAGGCAGAGGCAACCAGATCTCTGGGTTCAAGGCCAACCAAGTGAGACCCTGTTTAAAATATATAGCTAGATACAGATATCATATATGTCACATAATATATATGTATATATGTGAAGACTTTGTGCATATAACCTGATGAAGCCTTGTTGGTGTCATCAAATATTGTTTTATAATGTTTGCACATATTTAAACGATTATTGGAATGGTTTTTGTACGGTTAAATGGTCTTCTTTCACTATCATAAGCATACTGTGGGTAACACACTTAGGGTTACACTTTAAAACCTCCCCTAGCGAGCTGGCGTCTGTACTCAGGACATTTTACCGCGCTGGCCTCTAAGCTCCGCCGCCATGGCATGTGTGGACGCCAGCTTCGGGAGGCAGTCCATACACTGGCTGACTTGTTTCAGCTTTATGAGTCTGATCATCAAAATTCCATAGCTTTAGTCTGGATTCCTGTCACTCCAAATTAGCGAAGCTGCTATTTCTCTTACATTGACTGATGACTATTTGTTTATTTCCTGTTTACATTTACACCAATATCGATACCATGGTATCCTTGTTTTATATGAGGACATCACCCTTTTATTTGTCTCATGTTTTTGAAATATTTCCCCAGATTTGTTCTTTTATCTGTTTTTGTTTGCTCCGCCCGCCTCTGCCTCCCGAGGGCAGGGATCAAAGGCGTGCGCCACCACCTCCCAGCTGTTCTTTAATTTTTTTAACCTTTATATTTCAATTTCCTGCCTGGGAGTTTGAAAGTGTTCCGGAAGTTGCGCGTTTGGTTTTTCCTGCCTTATCCTTGTCCCCAAATCCTTTTTGCCCACGCATGAGGACATTGGGGGCCATCTACGGGTTGACCTGTCCCTCCAGATCTTCCCTACCGCCACTCCCTGGCGAGCTGGGTGCCCCGCATTTGTGCTCCCCAGCCCTGGTGGCACAGCTATGGGAACACTACGGCTCTGTAAATGGCATGGGAGGGGGCCTCCTAGGAGCGGGCACCCGGCTTGATGTTTTTAGCACTCAGCGTATCTGGCACACAGCAGGTCTCAATGAGTGCTCTCGCCAACCACCCAAAGCTTCAAGCACCTCAGCTCTGAACCGGAGGCTTCTTTCCTCCAAGGCAAACTACCCAGCAGTTTGGCAGTGCAGCCCTGATGGCTTTGAGACAACACTGTCTTGGGTTCAGATCAGCCTTAGCCTGATGCTGTAAGGAAGGCCTGGCCACCCTCAACTGCCGCTTCTCTTTGGGAGTCAGTTCCTATGCTAGCCTCTGCTATTTGACCTCACTGAATAACCCGGCCAGGGGCTTTTGGGTATGTAAGCTAATCAACTTGGCAAGACTGGCAAGCTCCCGCTTTTATCTCTCTGACTGGCTGAGATCCCGGCAGCTGCGTCTCCTCCCCGGAACCCTGGCAGGTTTCATCGGATGGTAAACACCAAGCCACAAGTTCTTGGTGAGCCGGAGGGAAGGTGCTCCCGGCTGAGAAGAGCAAGAGCCCTGTGGCTGACTTGGTGGACTGGTCTTTGGCTGGATTGGATGCTCCATAGATGGGGTGACCCCAGCGAGGCAGGGACAGAAGGAGGCATTAGACAGGGAACACGTGAGGCCAACAAGGAACAGGAGCATTTGGCCTGTCCTCTGGTCTTCGCAAAGCCTGCCGCTGGCCTTGCCGCTGGCCTCACCGCTGGCCTCCGTAGCTGCATTATAGCTGTGTGCTGTCTTCGGCGTCCACAGCCCAGGAGGTAGGGTGTGCCTTGGCATGCACACTCCAGAGGTACCTGTGACAGACAGGTGTGCGAGGAGGCAAGTACATGCCTCTGGTTATCTAGAGTGGGAGTCTGGGTCCTGCCAAACAGGAACGCAGCGGGGCCGGAACCCTGAATAAGAACCAGTTTGCTGCGTCCTAAGTGAGGAGCTCAGCAGGTCGCACCCATTTCTTCAGACCTCAGTCTCTTCACTTGGGTGACGAGACTCAGCAGCTACAGTCAGCTTGAGTGCAGTCTGTAAACTGGACAGCCCTGGCTTCCCCGCTGGGTCATCCTTGTGCCGGGTCTCACCCCTCTGAGGCTTCTCTCGGTGGTTCTGAACGAGACTGTCGACTCCCACATGTGGACAAGCATCTGGTTATCTGTCTGGTTGCTGTCCACTGGCCTGCTCAGCTGCCCATAGCACACCCTTCCCTCATAGCTGAGAGTTCCAGGGAGCCCGGGCTGCTTCCGGTTCTGCTATGCAGCCTGGCCTCTCCTCTCCCCTCTGTCACTCTCTGTCATGGGGTCTGCTCCCTTCCCATCTAATGGGGGTTCGGGCATCTTTCTCCTTCACCCATAGCTCGCTTGTTCAGATTCACATGAGGGGCGAGGAAGTGGAGGAAAGGGGTTTGGGCTAGGAGGCGGGAGCTTTCCTTCTTTATCGCCAGGACCACCTTTTGTGCTTGGACTCCTCTGGGGGAATTGCGGTGGGCAATAACAACAATGATGGTGCACATTTTTAACCTATACTAAACACAGTGCCGTGTCCCACACACTGTTCTATGCACTCGCTACGCAGCCCTGGCTGGCTTGGAACTCACAGAGATATGCCCGCCTCTGCCTCCCAAGTGCTAGGCTTTAAAGTGTGTTCCACCATTCCAGGCCTGTCCTCTTTAAAAATAATAATAATAATAATAACCCGTGAGATCCAGCTTGTTTCTCCTATACTCCTGGGTGTGGGGCCATCCGCTGGAGGCTCGTGGACCTACCAGGGGCCACTCCCTTAAGTAAAACTGACTCTCCACCTCCTAGATGCCATCACCTGTCTGTAGCTCGTCCGTGAGGACTCGTCCTAGCTTGTGTCTGTAGAAAAGGTTTTATTCCAGCTTTTATAGCTTATAACCCATCATTGTGGGAAGCCAGAACCTAAGCAAGAACCGGGAGGAAGGCCTGAAGTGGAGATCATGGAGGAGCACTGCTCACTGGCTCGCTCAGCCTACTTTATTACACAGTCCAGGAGCGTCTGCCCCACAGTGTACTGGGGCCTCCCACGTCAGGCATTAATAATAATAATAATAATAATAATAATAATACCCCACAGAGTTGCCTACGGGCCGGTTGGTGGAAGCAGCTTCCAGGACTCTGCTTGGTGCCAGTTCGCGCACAGCGCCTCTGAACCCCTTCTCCCTCCATACTAGAAGGCTGACTGGCTTGCTCTTGCGCAGGTCTTGTGCAGGCAACCAAAGCTGCTGAACGCAGCGGTCCCGTCATGTCCAGAAGACACCTTTCAGCTCTACTTCTCCCTGGCCACTGGCTTTCACACCTTGTGTGATTCCTATAAGTGTCCAGGGTTGAAAACACTTGGGGGAAACTGACTCCAAGGCTTCCTGGCGCACTGGGGTTGCTTGTGTGGGGAATGGGACTCTGCAAGGCCCTGCTGGAACCCAGAAGGTCCAGAGTGCTCTGTTCCATAGGAAGGGCCTCTCTGGAAGTCCCCTCTGTCTGCAGTCACAAGAATGCCTGGCGGCTGCTTTCTCACTGACTCAGGTTTATTTGACCATTTCCTAGACCCCCTGTTTACATCTGCCCCCAGGTAAGGAACTGTGCACATAATTTAGTGCTAAGAACTGGGGTTGCCTAGCGATAAGGTTGCCATAGGAGGTGCTTGAGATACACACTGCCACTCTCACTTGATAACCTGACGTGTACTGCCCGAGGCATTCTAATTTTTATTCACAATAAAGCTTAAAGGGTCAAGAAGAGAACCACAGAACCGAAGCCACAGCCAAGCGTGAGGAAGGATTTCTGCAGTCACTGCTCAGCCACTAGCAGGAAAAGAGCGGGGACCTTTGGGATGTACGAAAGCCAGGGTAGGAAGCGCTGGCGGCAGAGCCAGCTGCCGAGCAAAGGTTACATTTACATAATCCCTTTCTCTGATGCAGACAGCAACAAACACCTTCTGGACATCCAGTATCCAAGTCCAGAGCCAAGACCAGAAGCTGCTCACGCTGTGGCTGGACAAGGATGGCGGGCGCACCTTCAGAGATGTGGTCAGGTGAGTGGGCCCTCCTACCCCTCGGGCTCCTGCAGTCTCTGGCTTTTGGCTCAGGGTACCTGTCAGGGTCAGATCTGTGGCCTGGCAGGCTTTAGGCACCTGCCCTATGACTTGAGGCTAGTGCTAAGTGCTCCCAGGATTCCTAGGGGCACCCGCAGCCTGAAAGCAACTCTGTTCCAGCCCCTCTGCCGGCACTGAGCCTCCATCACAGACTCCCCTGTTGGGGCATCTGTACCCCCATTTTGTGATTTCTGCAGGTTTTCTCCGGGAGGTAGATGCAAAGATATAATGACTAGATCTAAGCATCTCCCCCACTATCAGGGAACTTTGGTGCACTCTGACCTCCTGCTCTGGTTTGTCCTTTGTTTTCCTTGAGACTCCTCCTCTGTGCCCCACAACTATCGGTCTGCCTTCTCGATGTGCTGGCTGTACCTGTTCCCTGATTATCTTCTAAGCTGGTCTCTCCCCACTGCAGATTTGAGGCCGGTCCCTGCCCAGAGCCATGTTCACGGGCCCAGAAATCCAAAATGGCGGGCCTCAATTCACATGGGCAGGAGACAGAAAAGAACACGGCCAAGCCCAGTTCTCTCCTGATGCCCATCAACACATTCTCCGGCGTCATCCAGTGAGCCTGCCGGGACGGTGGAAGATCCGGATCCAAATGCAAGAACAAGGAAACACTGCCTGCCCAACACAACACGCACACTGACAACCCCACTGGGCAGCTGTGCCTGGACCAGAGCCAGAGAATGCCCGGGAACTGAGAGAGCCTGGGCTGTGAAGACGGGCCCATCCCACGGATGCCGGATTGCCGGACAGTGCTGGGATGGACACATGCACACACAAGCCAGCTCCTTCCAGAAACATCATTTCCTGTTGTTTCTCATGCTGGCTCAAGCTCCTGGGGGAGTCGGAAAGCTGGTGTCAAATAGCCGCAGCTGTGGCTGGGCGGGTCGGTGGTAGAGCCCTCGCCTGGTATATGGGAGGACTTGGGTTTGACCCCGGTTTCATAAAAAGGGGTCAAAGCTGATGAGTACAACATTTGTACGGAGTTCTGTGGCTGAGGAAGAAGCAGGAAGTGTGTAAGGAGCGCTGTACTGCTTCCTGCTGAGTCCGTATGGTCTCCAGGCCATGATTTACCCATGCCGCAGCAGGTCTGTCACAGCAGAGAAGACAGTGATAGCATCAATAAAAGCACACTAAAGTGTTTCTGCTTCTGTGTGTATGTGTGTGTGTGTGTGTGTGTATTTGGTTAGTTTATTGGTTGATATTTTTGAGACAGGGTCTCATGTAACTAAGGCTGGTCTTGAACTCCTGATTCTTCTGCTTCTACCTCTATATTATATGGGATTATATGACTAAGCCCCCACACCCATTAGTCACTTGGGTTTTTGTTTTTTTGTTTGTTTGTTTGTTTGTTTGTTTTGCCCAGAATTAGGTGCATCAAGCAAGCCTGGAATGAAAAGTTGACCAAATCAGGCTGGGATGCAGCTCAGTGGTAGAGTGCCTGCCTAGCACACGAGGAGGTCCTGGGTATGAGAAAAAAATTAGTAAATCAGTAGCTAGATGACTGGCCATTTGGGAGGAAAGCCTAGGGCACACTACCCAGTGATTTGTGATTTGAACCGCTAGAATCTTCTTTGTTCAGTTGAGAGCCCTGGGGGTGGGGTGGGGGGGGATTCTGCAGTTAGTTCTCATGACTTGGACACCACTGAATTCACCTGGGGAAACCTGTGTTATGCTAAGTAAAGCCATTTCTTTTGCCGGGCAATTTTTAAGCATTTGTAGTCACCTCCTCTAGAGAGGGCTCCTTGGTTCAAAGCAGCTAAAGACATCTGGACTGCACTCCCCAACAGGCAGGCAACAGCCCTCTATCGGCTGTAGATGAAGCCTTCCACTTGGTGCACACACACAAACACACACACACACACACACACACATATTCATATGTACACATACATATCTGTATGTATGCCTATGCACCATATATATGTGTGTATATATGATGAGCGGATGTTGTTCACTTTATTCTTCTCCCAGAAAAAGTCCCATCCTGACCCTGACAGTTTCCCTTGCCTGAGGCCGTCCATGCCGGCAGGCCTAGCTCAGGACCGCTCCCAGCCGACCACGGGGCACCACTCACAGGTGGCGCAGGTGGGGCGCAGGTGCCGCAGGTAAGGCCAGCAGGTGTGCAGGCTCCGCCCCCGCCGCGTCTCGCTCTTGGGGCGGGGCCACTTCCGGGCGGGGGGGCCGGACGTAGGGGTCAGGCAGACGTTGGCTGGGTGACTGGACGCCCGAGGCGGCCGGAGAAGCAGTCGGGCTTGGTCGGAACCCTGAGCCCGCGACCCTCCGTCCCGGGACATGGAGCCCCGCGCGCCTTGCGTCCAGCTGGGTCCTGTGCCCTTCCGGGTCTGATAGAATCCGGCAGCCATGAGCCCCAACCCGCAGTGGGACGTCCCCAGGGCAGTCCGGGTGGCCAGGCTCTTCCACCTGGTGTGCGGGGTCCGGGATGCCTGTGTGACCCCGTTCCTGACCCTCTACCTGAGGCAGCTGGGTGTGGCCGCGCCCCTGGTGGGCGTCCTCATGGGAACCAAGCACCTGATCGCAGCCTGCTGGACTCCCTTCTGTGCCTTCCTGGTCAAACGCTACCAGAAAAGGAGAATGTTTCTGACTGGCTCGTTGCTGGGGTCCGCAGGAGCCAGCCTCCTGATGGTCCTCGTCCCACCGGTGGACAGAACTCTGGCCGACCTCCTTTGTAATGGAAGCAGTAGAGTGGCCACCGCCGTCCTACCCCTGCTGGTCACAGAAACTGCGACCACAGCCTCTGGCCAGGGCTTAGTGTCAAACCGCTGGGCAGGAGCACCCAGCCTCCCGGGCAGCAGGCACAGCCGAGCCCTGGACACTTCTGGCTTTCCAAACGCCTCTGGTAAAACTCAAGAACGAACATTTAGCGGTCTGCGGGCCTATTCAGTGGGCCCTGTTAAAGGAGCCAGTACCACTCCCCAAGCTCTTCATCCCGTCTCTCCTGGGGTGAGAGAAAATTCCCAGCAAGGGACTTTGGAGGTGGGCAATGCCACCCTGGGTCTACTTCCTGGAAGCGCAGCCCCTGGAAACCCGGTCAGCCTGCCAAAGGTTCAGGGGGATGCCCAGACCCGTGGTCACTCCTTGAAAAGGGCGCAGTGGACCTTCATCCTCTCCTTGGGGTTTGTGGTGCTCTGGGAGCTGCTGGCAGCCCCTCTGGAGCAGGCGGCGGACGACAGCCTTTACGAGTACCTGGATTTTGTAGACGCCGCTGACAGGAGCAGAGACCTGTGGCTGTGGAGATTGTTGGGTATGTCAGCGGGTGTGGGTGGCATCGCAGCCTTGGTGGGGCACCTGGAATGCTTCCTGGTGACCAAAGGCCCTCGGGGTGCGATTCACTTCTACGGCTACTCACTGGTCAGCACCCTGGCCATAGCGGTGAGCACTGCCCTCCCCGTCCCCATCAGCCAGCAGCGGGGACCCGGCTATAGAACCGCCAAGGCACTGTCCCTGGTGAGGGGCGACCCCCGCCTCATCCTCCTGGCCCTCACCGTCTTTTGGGTAGGAGCCACTGCCAGCACGGTGCAGAACTTCCTGTTCTGGCACATGAAGGACCATGGCAGCAGCGAGCTGGTGATGGGTCTCTCGGCCGCTCTCGGCTTGCTGGGAGAAACTCTGTTTCATCCGGTCAGGACTTCGTTGCTCAGGAGACTGACTCGGGTGGGCGTGCTGGGCCTGGGGCTGGGCTGCCTGGCCCTGCACCTGCTTTACTACTCTTTCATCTGGAGCTGGTGGTCCGTCCTGCCCGTTCAGATCCTGAGCGCCATGAGCAGTGGGGCTCTGTGGTGGGCTGTGGGCTCCTCCGTAGAGGACCTGGCCTCCTCGGGCATGGAGAGGCCCCTGGGCACCATGTTTCGGGGTCACTTTTACGCCAGTGGCTGCAGCCTGGGCAGCTTTGTGGGGGGCTTTGTGGTAATGCGCTTCGGGGTGGCTGTGCTCTACCAAGCCTGCTGCCTGCTCCTGTCGCTCTGGCTGGCCTTGTTCCTGTCTGTCCAGCCCAGGCTGCCCCAGGAGCGGCGGGTCAGCTACTCAAAGCTGCTGGCTCTGGAAGGAAGTGACAGCAGCGACTCGGAGAGGGACTGGCTGGTGAAGGCCATGAGGGAGGAGCAGGTGGGCTGGAAGATCTGAGAGGTAGGAGCACGCTGATGGGCCCCTCCCCGGGGCTGCTGGGAGCCTTAAGGGAGAGAAGCTATGTCTACGCCGAAGGCACAACAGTATCTACTCGCTGCGTGGTTTTATTTTGTAGTAAAAGGAGGTTTTTACTTTTTTATTCTTTTACGTGTTTGTATATATTTGTGTTCATGTGTGTATGTGGCCGCACATGCCTTCATATGCCCGTGTGTGTGTGTGTGTGTGTGTGTGTGTGTGTGTGCAGGCCCTGAGACAAGCTCAGGTGTCATCCTCTTTTGAAGCAGGGCTTCTCACTGACCTGGAGTTCACCAGTAGGGAAGCCTGGCTCCTCCGCAAGCCCCAGGTCGTCCTCCTCGTGCTCCTCTCTGGGATCACACACACACACACACATACGCCACCATGCGTTCCATTTCTACATGGGTTTCAGAAATCAAACTCAGGCTCTTGTGTTTGCAAAGGCAGCTTTAAAATCTCCCCAGCCCAAGATTTTATTTTCTCACTATGCAAACTTTCCGGAGAGAGGAGAAGAACATTTGCCTTGGTCGAAAAGTCCTTCTGTGTTTGCTGACTTTGAGCTAACAGGCTTGCACAGGGAGAGCTTTCGGTGGAGGGCTCTGGTGCCACTGGACCCAGCGACGGAGCCATGGCAGAAGAGATGACTGACTTTAAGCTGCTGCTCCAGAAAGGCAGCAGCACCTGCAGGATGTGGAGGCCAGCGGGGAGCCAATCTAGATGGGGGTAGGGAAGACGCTAGCCCAGTCCTCCACAAGCTGTGCTGGGGGCAGTTAATGGCGCCCAGCCCTTAACCCCACCCCCAAGTTCTGCTCTCCAATGTTTGTGCCACGAGCAAAGGACATCGAGAATCCCACAGTCCTCCCCGAATGAGCACGTGGAGATTTTAACATCTGCTTTGATTGGAAGGTAGCGTTACCGAACTTGTTCTGACTCCCAAGCCTTTATTCCAGAGGCCAGCTGTTTGTTTAGCTTTTGTTTTTTTCTGAGGAGGAGCCTCTCTGCATAGTTCACTCTGTAGACCAGGCTGGCCTTGAACTCACAGAGATCCACCCGCCTCTCCCTCCCAAGTGCTGGGATTAAAAGTGTGTGCCATTATGCCTGGTCCCAGGGCACAGTTCTGCACATCTAATTCTTTCACGTTCTCATCAAGAAAATAGAAAGTGGGGAGGTGGCTCAGTGGCTAAAGGCAGAGGATGCTCTCCCAGAGGACCCACATTTGAATCCCAGTGTCTGCAGTTAGGATCACAACCATCTGTAACTCCAGCTCAGGGATCTGATGCCCTCTTCTGGTCTTCATGTGTGTGGGGACTTCATGCGTGTGGCACACAGACATAGAGGCAGGCAAACACAAAAAAGGAACGACAAACAAAACAATACGAATAAGGTTTTTCAAAATTAAGAAAACGTATGCTGTCGGATTTAGGGGCCTTGCTGTAAAGAGCAATTCGCAGAATGCGAGAGGGAGAGACATGAATGCCCACTGGTTGGAGTATTCGCTAGCATTTGTCTGTTTTTGGCTTGTTCAGTGAAGCCTTCTGGACCAGATAACTAACACAAAAATCACCTATGCCATCAGCAGACTCCTGCGCCTCACATGGGCTATCCAGGAGGAAGGCGACCCAGGGCTGACGGTGCTCGGCGATGGCAGAGAGAGCCGGTGCACACGCTGGGCCTCAGAGCATGGGTAGACGTCAGAGGACAGCTTTCTAGGGCTGGTTCTCTCCTTCATGGACTCCGGGGCTTGAACTCCAGTCCTCAGCGAGCACTTTGCCTACTCGGCTCCCTCCCTGGCCGGGGAGTCTTTTCATCCCGGCACAGCGGCACCCCAGACAAATTCTTGGGCTGCAGGAGGAAGAAGGTGGGGTGTAGTGGGGTGCAGCCAAGTCAGATGGCCTTCTGCAGGCACCCTGATTCCTGCCATTCTCAGGTCTCTGCTCTGGTCACCCGAGGGAGCCGGCTGCCCCCAGAAACGACTTCAGCCACCTGACCCCACCCCACCCCCAACACACACCTGAACGAGCGGATCCCATTTTAAACCTTCAGTTTGTGGGCTGGGGAGACGGTGCAGCCGTGAAGAGCACCGGCTGCTCTTTCTGAGGGCCCGGGTTTGATTCCCCGCACCCACACGGCAGCCCACAACCATCTGTAACTCCAGGTGTAGAGGCTCTGACACCTTCTGGTCTCTTCAGGCACCAGGCGCACACGTGGTGCACGGACATGCGAGCAGGCAAAACAGTCACTCACATAAAATAAGGTGTTTGTTTGTTTGCCATTTTACAAGTGAGAAAACAAAACCTTAGGAAAATTCCACATGGGGTCACGGGCTGAGGCCACTGCTCATCTCCTTATCCCAAATTTGGCGCATTTTCTTCTGTGCCAGAAAGCTCCCAAGCTTAGCTGTCTCTCCAAGTCTGAGAGTACATAGAAAAAGATGGACTCCCAGGAGCCATCGGGGCCTCGTGGGTGGGGACCAGAATTCTCTATCTCAGCCACAATCTCCAAGAGGCTCTGATGTGGTTAGCCAAGCTCTCCAGCACTCGGTTCCTCTTTGCCCATGGCTATCTGCCTCACCAAAGGCTTCCCTGGCAACTACAGGCCACACACCGTGATCTGTGCTAGCTCACTTCATCTCTGCTCACGATACGAGGTCGCCATTTGCATCTGCAGTTCACAGGTGACAAAGCTGGTGGGTAATGTGGTTGAGTCCCAGGTGGCAGGTGGCAGGGTGAGCCTTCAGCGCGAGTCTGCTGTCTCCAGGCCCTTAGACTTCTCTTTGCCTTCGAAGGTGAAAAGTCTTATTTTTGAGGGCTTCTTTATGGCATGTTTTCAGAGAGCATGGGCTCTAAGCTGCCCGAGTAAGACCAGCAGAAACGCTCCCCTGGGCTATGGAGCTGGCGACGCTGCTCTCTGTGCGTCTACTGAGCACCGCGTTGCTGCCACCGCAGAACCTGGCCGGGAGTCAGGCTGACAACTTGGAAGGGAAGGCAGACTATGGGGTGGTATGCAAACAGGATGAGACCGGGCAATTCCACATTTAAACAGTGGGTATTTCAGGAAGCTCATGCAGGCAGGTCGCCTGAGTGCAGGCGTGTTCAGGGGGGAAAAAAAAAAAAAAACAACTCATGGAGATTGTGAGATAAGCACATGCAGGGAGCAAGCACAGAGTCAGAGACAACTTTGAACTGTGACTTAGACTCTCTCAGCTCCTCAGTCACGTAAGTGTCACAGATCGAAGTCAATGTGATTCTCGGGCACCAGCCCGGTGGCTCTTTGATATGGCGAGCCTGATGACATTCTGACAAGTCTTGGGTCCAGCCAAGCAGAAAGTAAATAGCTGAGGAGCCGAGAGCTGCTGTTGTGTTCCCCTTTCTTTGGAGTGAGCTTCGTAGAACAGGTAATCCCAGTAGCACAATGTCGGGGAAAGTGGTCCGAAGGATTCTGCAGCCCGAACTCTGGAAAATGCTGGCAATTCTTGCCACTCTTAGAGATGTGCTCTTGGGAGCTCTGTAGTCAGCAGACTTGCATAGCCCTGTTTGATCTTAACTTCCCACATACAGCTGCATCACAGCCTCTTCCTGTAGGACCACCATCTGCAGAACCGGTGCTTCCTGGAAGACATTTGGAAAGTACCGAAGTTAGCAGGTTCTGGGTGACCTGGTGCTTAGGGACAAATCTGGGTTTTCAGGCTAGTGAACCTCCCTGGCTCTCTAAGGACTTGACAAATTCATCTCATCTCGTCAGAACACCAACTTTACGCAGGGAGCTATGGCCGTGGCCTCAAGTTACAAGTGATGTGGCTAAATTTCAGCAAGGTGGAAGTTCAAAATCATATCTGTCCGACCTTGGAGGTTCGTACTCTCAATGCTATACTAAACCAATTTAGATAAGGCCGCCTCGGCAAGCAGTGCTTATCTGGGGTAGGGACGCAGCAGGGAGAGCTGGTGTGTGGGTTTCCTAGGCGGGATCACAGAAATCAAAAAAAGAAAAGGGGTGCATGCTGCTTGCACTTTGCCTCTGTGCCAGATACCCACATGCAATGATGTTTGCAAGTCCCTCGAGCAAGGTTCAATTTACATCTGGATAAACTGAGGCTCTAACAGACTAACTGACCCAGTTGCCCGGGATCATGATAATTAGATGGTAGATCCATGGCTTGGATATAGCTATGACAGAACAGTCCCACAGCCTTCTTTTAGCGTCCCTGCCTCTGGGGGGGGGTGGGAATGGACTTCCCAGCCAGGGCGCTTTTTGATGCTGTCCTGTGGGATGCTATAACAAAGGGTGCTGAGGACTGGGATGTCTGTTCAGGACTGACCACGGTAAGGTCCGTGAGGGAAGGCACTGCATCCTGAAAGAGAGAAAGCACTAAACAGCAACGAAGTTGACCAAAATGAGCCCCGGGGGCACAATCAGGATGTTGCCCTGGTCATCGACTAAACAATGAAATGGGATGAAAGGCTGCAGCCATCATGTGCCCAAAAGCCCAGGAGCTCACGAAGCTGCCTGTACTAGCCCTGAGAGCAGCGCACAGACCTTAAAGGCACCACAGTCTCTGAAGGGGTGGCTCAGTGCTCCTCCAGAGGACCGGAGTGTAGTTCCCAGCACCCATACTGGACAAGTCCACAACTGCCTGCAACTCCAGCTTTAGGGAATATAATGTCTTCTGGCCTCCACGGCACCTGCACACACCTGGTGCACATACATAAATAAAACTAAAAATAAAAACATTTTATATGTTCATTTCTGTTCTCCTGACCTGGTGGCAAGTCTCTGGTGTCATGCAGAGACTTCACACTGAGCCCCAAGCACGGCCTATAGCCTAAGCCACCTGTTCTCAAAGCTGAGGAGCAACCTGCCAGGGCTGACTCTTTCTGCCCGTGGGGGGTTGGGACTCGAACACCGGGCCCACAGGGCAGGTAGGCACCTTCAGTGTAAGGACCTCCTATGGCATTCCATAAAGTTTTGCTCAGGTCTACCAACCCCCACTGCGTGAAGCTTCGGGCACCTGCATCCCTCTGAGTTTGGCAAGGGATTGGAGCATCCTCCAAGCCCGGAGAACCCTTTTCTACCTCTTCCCTAAAGGTCGGAGTGCATAAGCCCGGCTGAAAAGAAAATCAGACCTGGGCCAGGGAATTGGAAGCATCCACTAGGGGGCACCAAACTCACTAGGATTCTCACTTCCTTGGGCAACCTGGTCCCACGACCTTCCCAAGCTCCCTTGGACTCTTCCAGGCTGCCCTCTGCAGTCCTTCAGCTCTTGGGGGCTGCAAGGAGAGGAAGAGTTGAGTTACCCTTGGGAGAGGCAGGAAGCGAGTCAAAGAGAGGGATCTGGAAATCCACAAGGCAGATTCTCACTAGGATTGACTGTAAGGTGAGACACGGGACCTGGGTATCCCTTCCTGAGGTCACAGGCCACCGGAATGCTGCGTTCACCTTGATCAGAGCATGCTGGGTGCAGGCAAAAGTTAAGATCGGGAGGAATGACAGTAGGTATCCGTTGAGGCTCTGAGGACGGCTGAGGGGCCACATGAGGGCAGAGTCGCATGTAATAAGCCAGTCTCACAGGCGGGTGCGCCCTGCTCCTTGGGCCCTCCCCTCCGGTGTGGCTTCCCAGTCTCCACAGCTTTGGGTGTGAGTGATTTCAAAGGGGCTTCATGGTGTCTCACCAATCGGCCTCTGGATCCTCCCTGATACGGGAAGGATGAGATTTGTAGCCAAGCAAGTCCAAGAAAAGCTTCCTTGCTCCTATCAAGTTAAAATCTCTTGCTTTGGAGGCAGGAGAGATGGCTCAGTGGGTAGAGGCAGTCAGCGGAGTGAAAGGGCTAACACAGAGAGAGCGCAGAGGCGTGTGGTCAGGTGTGTGTGTGTGCAGAGTGCGTGCAGAGCTAGAACACAGAAGAAACACAGCAGGGCAGCCAAGACTCCAACAAGGTCTGTACCCTTCCAAGTTCACCTTGATGAAATGCTGGTCCCAGGATGCCCAGAAGGTGAGAGCTTGAGCTGACTGTGGTGTTTAGATGTGGACATTAAGGAGGGAATCAGGATCCCATAACATTATCAGAGTGACTTTTCCCACGGTGGCCTTAAAAGGAGACAGAGAGACAGATCGAGAGAACAAGGGCGGAGGACACACCCACACAAGTAACGCCCTGTGCTGGTTTCCAGGCTGACCACAGGAACACTCTCAGGTGGGCGAGACTGCCCTGCAGATGAAAGCGGGTGCCCGAGGACATGGGCTCAGCCCTGGGACCCACGCAAGGCTGGGAAGCGAGAACTGGGTCCACAAAGCTGTCTCCCGGCCCCCACCTGTGCACAGCGGCACACGCCCACCCTCTGTGCTGAACGCACAACAATAATGATACTCTTTAAAGAAGAACACGGCCAGCAGAGCTGCCAAGCCAAATAAACCTTTGGGACCTTCCCAGTCTGCTGCCATACCGTTAGCCACATAAAAGGGGCTAATAGAAATCATATTGTCGTTTCCACTTTAACCCAGAGGTAATTTGTTTGTTTGTTTGTTGTATGTTTGTGTGTTATTTGTTTGTTTGTTTTGTTGTTTTATTTTTGTTTTTCGCCAGGTACACAGCAGTTTTGTTTTTGTTTTGAGATAGGGTCTCTCTACATAAGCCTGGATGTCCTGGAACTCACTCTGTAGACCAGAATAGCCTTATATTCTCAGAGATCCACCTGCCTCTCCCACCTAAGTGCTGGAATTAAAGGTGTGTGCATCACTCTGGGCAAACCATTTCTCAGGATCACAGAATTTTTTAAGTGCTCTCCCTATTAAGCTTTTACTTCATTCAATTATTCCTCAGTTAAAGAGTATCATTTCTTTGTAATTCATTTTTATGCAGGTTGTGGGCATTTTCTCTGTTAGGTATAAAATGTGCTCGCATCATCTAAGATCGCAGTATCCCTATGTTCTGTCTTAATTATTGCCATGGATTGGACGTGCTCTGAGTGTGTCCACCAAGGGGCACAGATTTGGAAGCTTGGTGGCCATGTAGTGACACTAGGAGGGTATGGGGCCTTTAAGAGAGGAGGAGACGTCGTAGGTCAGAGGTCAGAAGATTGGCTCCACGCCATGCTCTTTGACCTCCTATCTCACCCTGTTCTCCCTCCTCTCACGTGTATGTGTGTGTGTGTGTGTGTGTGTGCGTGTATGTGTGTGTCACACAAAACATGAGCTCTCACCATCTCATCCACCATGGAGTTGCATGCTTTGGGCTCAAGAGAAGCAATGCTATGTCCCCCAGTCTCCAGCCTCCCAAACTTCGAGCCAAATAAAACTCTTTCTTCGTAAGTTCTCAGCCTCAGATATTCACAGAAAACTGACCAGCGCAGTTCACCATATTCTAAAAAGGCATGCTATGTAATTGTGGACACGGCCATTCCTCCCGTTTCGTTTGGTTGATTTATGTAATTTGGGACCACATTGCTACATGGCTGGGTGTGTGTGTTTGTGGCTATTTCTTCTTGTGTTTCTAGTCTTCTCACTTGTTCCTGAACTCACTCTGTAGACCAGGCTGGCCTCCAACTCAGAGATCCACCTTCCTCAGCCGAGTGCTGGGATTAAAGGCATGGTGCCACCATCGCTGGGGTTGTGGCTATTTGTCGGACTCACAGATTGTTACAAAACTATCCTGGGGGAGTCACCAAAAGCAATCAATACCCAGCAATGTCTCGGCCACCCAAGGCTGTAATTTTGGTTGCAGAAAACATGAGTGTGGCCAACAATGAAAGTTTACAAGGAGATCTTTGAGAAACAGAAAAGCCTGGGGATCTAGAAGCTCAGTATGCTTGAATGAGTCACAAAGACATTATGAGGAAGAAAGTTTCCGTCACCTCTGGCTGACCTGAGTCCTTGTGCAAGCTGGAAGTGAAGGTTAAGGCCGCTTCTCATGGGGTGCCCTCAAATGCATACTCCCCTGAGAAAGAGTGGAAGACACGCAGACACAGCATTTAGAGAGACTTTTTAGACCAGTCATTGGCTGACCACTAAATTATACTGACCTAGGAGTGAACCCGAAGAGACAAAACTTAAAAATTAAAACAAGAACTTCTTTTAAAAAAAAGAAAAGAAAAGAAAAAAAGCTAACAGAAACCACAAATCTTGCATGCTGCAGAGAATATGAAATGTACAAAAAATAATTCAGAAGACTCATGAAAGAAGCTCCCTAACAACAAAAACAACCCAGAAACCCATCTGAGGACAAGGCTGCTGAGGTGTTAAAAAATGCCCATTTTTCAACAGAAAATCATAAGACTTCCAGATATACACACAGAGAGAGAAAGGCAGGCAGGCAGGCAGGCAGACAGACAGACAGAGAGACAGAGAGAGAATACCATGGAATATATATGGTAACATCAAGAGACAGCAGGAAACACCTTGAGGAAGCACAAATCTGATTTAGTAGATAGACTTTCGAATCAATCATTATAGCTGTATTCAAAGAACTATAAAATATCATGTCTAAGGCACTAGAAGAGAAACTACATCTGCTCCAACAGAGAGTACAGCAAAGCATTAGAAGCTGAAAAAGAAAGAAAGATAACAAACAGGAATTTTTTTAGAGTTGAAAAATCTAACAGCTAAAATCAGGTTCCCTGAGAGATACCAAATCTGATCGATCAGAAAAATTAGCAAATTTGAAGGCTGATCAGTAGAGGGGCTCCAAGCTGAGGAACAGAGTGAAAAGAGAATAAAGGGACCCAACAGCTTCAGGGGTCTGAGGGACACCAGGGGCACTGGCCCAGGGAAAGTCAGGAGCCTTGTAGGTTGGAGGAGGGAAGCCTCAGGCAGGCTTTAGCTGAGGAGCCAGGGTACTGGAAACTGAGTCACACATGCTTCCACTGAGTTAGTGGCTCGAGATTCTGATCTGCAGATTCAAGGTTGAAATGTCACGGAGAACAGAAGGGTGAGTTTGGAAAGGGCGAGTTCATTGTTTGTAGGAAGCAGGGGTTACAAAGCCTCCCCAATGGGCGTATAATGGAAGGAGGTGGAGTTTGTTTGTACGGCGGTGAAAGCACAAGTAAAAGGGGAGAGAAGATGTATACTGAAGCCAAATTTCTGTAGACTGTAAAACGTTAGTTTCAAGGCCAAGTAGATCTTCTTCATTTTAAAAATTATTTCCTTTGTCCGCGTGTGGGTGTTCTGACTGAATGTGTGTATGTGTACCACTTCTGTGTCTGATGTCCCTTAGAGGCCAGAAGAGGGCGCTGGGTCCCCTGGATCTGGGGTTACAGATGGTTGTGAGCTACCGTACGGGTTCTGGAGATCAAACCCGGGTCCTCTGGTAGAGCAGTCAGTGTTTTCAGCTGCTTGTGGGGCCAGGGAGCGGTGGGACTTGGGGAGGCCAGCCTGGAACAAGAGCGGGGTCAAGGCGTTCCAAACCCCAGAAATCTTGTTCTGAATTGGCGGCGGTAGGATAGATCCCCCCATGCCCCAGACCTGCATGTCCAGGTGCACATAGCCCTGTGCAGACACCCCGTGTCCCCCACCTTTGTCAAACACACACACACACACACACACACACACACACACACACACACACACACACACCCCCGCCAGGTCACATAGCCTGGTAAGCAAGTTTAAGCTTCCTCTCCCCTGATTTACGGTCATGTCCAGCAGCGCCCAGTATTCCTCCTTATGCAAATGAGGCACCCCAGCACCCTGGCCCCCGCCAATATTGAGCACCCACCCCACGGAGGCCCCACCCACCCCACGGAGGCCCCACCCACCCCACGGAGGCTTAAGCAGCCTCTGTTTCCCCCATTAGACACGATGTCTCACTGAAGCGGTCTCCTGAGAGCCTGTGCTCACAGCTGCCTGAGGTCTGTTCTGCTCCCCGTCTTTCTGCCTGGCTTCCCCTCTCAGGATCCACCAGCAGTGACTGCAGGCCAATCGGAGCCTCAACAGCAGCTGCTGAAGCATTGCTCCAGCCCTTAACCTAGATCTGTTCTTTTAACTGGCTAATTCATAACACCGAGAGCAGCTACTAAAGAAGGAATTCATTAAATGCCTTCAAAGAAGATCTTGGTTTGTCCGATGGTTGAGAATTTACATGTTTGGCAGTATTTTTAACTCGTGGACACATTTTTATTAGGAGTTAGAATGCATAGTGCAGGTTTGGAAAATTGCTTGTCCTTCAGGCCACTGAAAGTGTTTCTCTGTTGTCATCTTACACCAACTTTGATGTTTTAAAACCTGACATCATTGTGGGTGTTGTTTCTTTTTTTTCCCAAGAGCTTTATAGAGCTACCGTGAGGGTGCTAGGATTGAACTCAGGCCCTGTGCTGTAGCACAGGAGTGGCAAGTGCTCTGAACTTCTGAGCTACTTTCCCAGCCCCTTGGAAAGCTTTTAGAATTTCCTCTCTAATCAACAACAACATGAAAGCTTAACAACAACAAAATGTTAAACTTTAAGGGGCTGGAGGGATGGCTCAGAGGTTAAGAACACTGGCTCTTCTTCCAAAGGCCCTGAGTTCAATTCCCAGCAACCACACAGTGGCTTCTAGTGCCTTCTTCTGGCATGCAGGCAGAGTTCCATATACATAATTTAAAAAAAAATCTAACCCCACTGAGAGACAAAAAGATGGAACAAGTGGAAATAGGAGCCTTTTGCTTTGTTTTCCTCATTTTGCTGTTTTGCTCATAGGCTTATTTCATTGGGCTTTTAAAAACTGCTTTTAGATTTACTCATCCTGTTTTTCGTGTGTGAGTGTTTGGCACCTCGTACCTGTGGAGGTCAGGTGATGGTTGTGGGATGCCCTGAAACTGCAGGCACAGATGGCTGTGACTTCCATGTGGTGCTGGGAGCTGAACCCGGGTCCTCTGCAAGAGCGGCCAGTGCTCCCACCTGCTGAGCCATCACTCTAATCCCTTGCTTTGTTTTTGGAGACAAGGTTTCGCTCTATATTACAGGATGGCTTTGAGCTTTCTAAATGGCCTCAAGCGGAAGCAAGTCTCCCTACCTCAGCTTCTTGAGTGCCCGAGTTCAGAAGCGTGTCACCACACCCCATTTACAGCAGGCACTTTGATGGTCGAATCAGTGTCACAGGCATCAGTTTTATCCACATTGACTTAGGTACTCAATGCAATTGTAGTATAATCATTTACTTAGCTTCAATGTTGTTGTTTATTTGCTTGCTTTGTTTGGAAGTACAAATGCTGATTCTAGAGTGTTACTGGAACTAGAAAAACTGATTCAAAAGCAGCTATGAAAGCTGAAAAGGAAACATAAGCCAAGACCAGATCCAAAAGATGTGAATTCACACGGGAAGCCTCCACATATAAAGGCATGTGAATGAGCAAATCATCTGAAAGGAGGGATTCTATGCCTTGAAGAAGGGCTGTTCTATAAGTGACTTGGAGAAGGTTGGACACCCATCAGATGAGGCAAAATGTCTTATTCTGCCTCATAAAATATATCAAGATAAACTCCAATTGGCTCAAAAATGATAAAAATGTTAAGAATTCAACCATAAAAGCATGTAAAAGTTTTTTGATGAAAATATGAACACATTCTTTAACAGTTTCACAGTAAATAAAGTACGTTGCTGAGTGTGGTCTTGCACGCCTTTAACCCAGAACTCAGAGGCAGAGAGAGGTGAATCTCTGTGAGTTCAAGTCCATCTTTGTCTGCATAGTAAGTACTTACCTAAAACAAAAATTAATTGCCAGGTGATGGTGGCACACGCCTCTAATCTCAGTACCGAGAGGTGGAGGCAGATGGATCTCTTGAGTTTGAGATCAGCCTGGTCTACAGAGCAAGTTCCAGGGTAGCCAGGGCTACACAGAGAAGCCTTGTCTTAAAAAAATTAGCAAATTAAATATTACTTCATTTAGCTACACTAATTTTACCCCCATCATAAATCAAAAGACAATAGAGAACTGGAGAGAATATTTGCAGCTTCTTTCCTGTACAAAGGCTAAGGAAATGATCAACAAAGGCGATGGACTGATGGGCTGAGCCAAACTCACAGGAATAAGGGTCCTGAACCAGCTGCTTATAGATGGGAAGAGAGCTGGGACCAGGAGGTTTTGCCTAGGCAGAAGGCTTATGCCAGGCTAGCTATTAAGCCACACAGTTCCTTTACAGACCAGCTACGGGGTGTGTGTGTGGGGGGGGTGGATGGCGAAGGTCAACAGAGACCTAAATCACACAGTGCTGGCAAAGAGAACACGGAATACCTCAAACACAGCTGCCTTAGGACTGAAAGCCACCGACCAGGGGGAAGAGCAGGGTCCCCAGAAACCATAACCTGGACTCCCTGAGGGCCCTGGCTCCCGCCTCAGACAGGAGCCTGTCAAGCACACCCCTAGACAAGGACATAGAACTGACATGCCATTTTTCCTTTCATCAGGGCCTCTGGGAAAGTCTTGGATGGGCTTGCCATCAAATACCATTGGTCCATCAACAATGGACCAATGGTATTTTAGAAGATTTCTAAGCAGAAATACACTTCGATGCAGCATTTCTGCTTCTTGAAATGTGTCCAACAGACATACTCGCCTATGTGCGAACTTATATTTATACAAAGGTTATTTACTGAGCTAGAACTGGAAATAGCCCAAATGCCCATCAATAAGAGACCTCTTAAATGAATTATGGTAGAACCGCATAATGGAAATCTGTGTGATGAGCAGAAGTTTTTTGTGTGCTGATATGGGAATGTTCTAACATCCGTTAGGGAAAAGTGTAGGTGGGGCGTGCCAGTACCTCAGGGCTCCTTTTGTACGAAAAGGCAGAGAAATGATCACACATTCATGTCTACTGGCTATGAACCTGCAGAAAGAAACTGGGAAATCACACAAATAAAAGCCTCCATCTTTGTGCGGGGTGGTGTGTGTGGTAGATAAAAGAATAAATCAAAGTGAACTTTGGTGGTAAGTTGAGGCAAGGCTTCACTGTGTCATCTTGGTGGTATGGAATTTGCTATATAGACCAGGCTGGCCCTGAATTCACTGAGTTCAAGTTCGCTAGGCAAAAATTAACTTCTCAGTATAAGCCTTTTCAAAATTTTTTGAATTATGAGAACAAATTACTCTTTATTAGGGCTGGAGAGATGGCTCAGTGGTTAAGGGCACCAGCTGCTCTTCCACAGGACCCAGGTTCAATTCCCAGAATGCACCTAGGAGCTCACATAGGGTTTGCCTTAGACCTGAGAGAATTCCTCCTCTTCTGCTGTAACTCCAGTTCCAAGAGATCTGACACCCTCATGTAGACATACACTCAGGCAGAATACCAATGCCCATGAAATAAAAATAAATAAATTGTTTAAAAATTGTCTGTTTGTCTCTGTCATTCCTAAATCTTAACAATGCTATGTCCAAGTGTGGCTGGAGTTTTCTTTGTTGTTGTTCTGGTTTGGCCTTTCCCTGACATGGACTTCTTTTTGTCAGTTTGTGGACTCTTTTAGGAATCTATCATCACCTTAACCCAAATATTTACCACCCTCTATTTTCCCTGCATGAGAGACCCCTTCTCACCATGGCTTTGCATTTCTGTCTTCAACATCCTGCTGCTACAGTTTGAATATGGTTTCCCCTCAAGGGTTTCATCAGAAGGACCCTCGGCCCCGGTGTTGAGATGTCGGTGGGAGGGAAAAGGTCAGGGGGAGATTTTTGTTGGCTCTTCCTTGGACTCTGGCTTCCTTCCCCTTTGACAAGAGCTCCTTCATAGCACTGTCTTCTCACTAGTCTAATAAGTAGAGCACTTTACCCATTCCTGAGTATTTCATGGTAGTGACAGGGTTTAGATTTACCTAGATGGACCTGATTTTATTCTTACCTTTCTAATGCCCTCTGCAGAGTTCCTGAAGACTGTCTTCTCCTCACAGTGTTCTTTGTGTCCGTCCTGACAGTCAACATTCGGTTGACATGGGTTTCGTGTCCTGAAAGGCCATCTGCCTTCATCCCTCTGAGCATCTTTATGTCTAATTTAAATTAGGAGTAACTGACGTCTTCTGTTTCCTTTGAGGTAGGTTTGTTCAGTGTATTATCTTTCTCTCCCAACAGCTGCCCCCCATCAAGGTCCACCCTGAGTGACATACTTCCTCTAACACGGCCACACCTCCTCATCCTTCCCAAGCAGCTCCGGCAACTGAGGACCAGGCATTCAAGCACAGAGGCCTGTGGGGATCACTCTCACCCAAACCACCACGAAGAGAGTCTGCCTGACTGTCCCTGTATCTGCTTCCGTGCTGCTCTCTTCTTACTCACATCTCTGCTCTCGTTGATTTTTTGCTTGTGGCCACACGCACACAGTGATAGGCTGTGTACATGTCCACACACACACCTGACCATTCTGTTTGCTGACCATTTCCTCTGTTTTTCTCAAGTTTAGTAGCCATCAGCCTCCTCCCACCTCGGCAGCATCTCTGTGACAGGCGCCAGGAGCCTTCCCTGGTGTGTAGTCTTGTGGGAATCCTGTAATTAGCCTCCTTTCAAATCCTGGCTCGGCCAGGGCTGAAGATGCATTTTAACCTTCGGCTTTCCTTTTCCTCTTCTTTTCTTTTACATAATGAGACTGTTGGGATAGATGATCTCAAGTTGTTCTAGCTCTGAAATTCTGAGTCTACGAGGTAAACGAAGAGGCGGCAGGTGAGGGATGGAGAGGTGCTTCACCGTTTCCAAGGAGATTAAGAACATAGCCGGGGAATACCCGACAAGGGAAAGTTTTAGCAAGAGTAGGTGTTAAGTGAGAAGGGGGAGGATGTTGCCAGAGGAAGATCACTCATCAAAAGCAGGATTAGAAGCCAGGTGTACCCTAAGGCAGGAGGATGGTGAGTCTGAGGCTAGCTTGGGCTCAAAGCCAACGCAGCTAAAAACGTAAAACAGTATGTCTGGGGACGTAACTCACTGGCGGACGACTTTCCTACCGTGCAGAGAGCCCTTGATTCAGCTGCTAGCACCCCGTAAGCAGGGCACAGTGATGCAGTCCGTAATCTCAGCACTTGTGAAGTGCAGGCAGCGGGGTCAGGGTTCCCAGTCATTCCTGACTCCGCGGTGAGGTAGAGGCCAGCCGGGGATGCACAGACTCTGAGGGGAAAGAACGTTAAGGAGGC
The DNA here is from genome assembly GCA_010120015.1 of Rhombomys opimus. Taxonomy (NCBI): domain Eukaryota; kingdom Metazoa; phylum Chordata; class Mammalia; order Rodentia; family Muridae; genus Rhombomys; species Rhombomys opimus. Next base: position 1,377,392 of record REGO01000222.1, on the reverse strand, counting down.
CTGGGGGAGAATTAGCTCCCCCAAAGCATGACCATGCCAGAGCGGCTAACCGGTGTGGAGCACACAAGACATTGTCTTCAAAGTTATCATAAACACTGAAGCATATGGCCTTTCAGAAGTTTGCTCATGACATGAAAATACTCCAGAAATCCCCAGAGACACACAGGGCAATGGAACAGCCCTGAATCTCCTGTGCCCAGTTTCAAACAGTACTTATCACCAGGTCACAGTAAGCCTCCGGATCCTGCCCCACCTCCTTCACCCCGCAAGGAAGGGGTGTCCACGCTCCACTCCATAGTTAAGAGCAACACTGTATCTTTTAACTAGATCTGATGCTTGAGAATGAGAAATGTGACCCTTGAAACACTGGAAGCAAGCCAGGTGTCCTTGCTGAAGACACAGGGGACAAGGCCCCGGCCAGGGAAGAAGTCCCTCTGACTTCATCTCTCCCATGTCACTGCCCGTGGCTTCCACAGGTAGACGGAGCTCGCTGCTTATCTGATGCAGAGAGAAATCCGCTGTCTTCCAGCACCCAAGCGGCTGCTGCCTGGTTTGTTGTTAGCGAGGACCACCGGGAATCCTCAGACACGCCAAACCTGGGAGGTCAGAGCAGACCAGCAGACCAACCGGGGAGCCGCTTAGCACTGAGGGACAAGCCGCAGGGCAGGCTGTGGCCTAGGCCAGACTGCAAGGCCGGGGCCAGGCTGTGAGCATGGCCTGTCAGCCTGTGAGATGAATTCCCTCCTCCTGTCCCTCCTCCTGTCCCTCCTCCTGACCCTCCTCCTGTCCCTGGAAGTGCCTTTGAAGCTGCCTCTGAGTGGGGCCTGGCATCCTCAGCCTCAGCAAGCTGCCAAAATGAAATGAAAGGATCATTCTGTGGGAAGATGGCTGGGGTGCCGGCTGCGGATCTTGTTACTGGTGACTTTTTGGTCATTTGGAGATCAGCTGAACTAAAGAAAACAACTTTCAAAAGATTTAAACGACAAAAATAATGGAAGATAGCTGTTTTCAGGGAGGCCACTGGCGTGCTAACCCGCCATCTATAATGCTAACTCTTTAAAAATATCTAAGTTTAGGGGCTTGAGAGAAGGCTCAGCTGCTCAGAGCACTGGCTGCTCTTCCAGAGAACAGAGATTCAATTCCCAGCGCCCACACTGTGGCTCTCAACCTTTTGGAACTCCAGTCCCAGGGGCTCTGGCCTTAGCGGGCACCTGCATGGGTATGACACGTAGACATACATGCAGGCAAAACATCCGTCACATAAAGTACGTTTTTTAATTTAAAAATATTTCTTAACATTTACTTTCTGCCTCTCTGTCTCTGTCTCTGTCTCTCTCTGTCTCTCTGTCTCTGTGTGTGTGTGCGCGCGTGTGCGGAGGCCAGAAGACAACCTGAAGAAGCTGGTTCTCTCCTTTCACCTTTATGAGACTCGAGTGCAGCAAGCACCTTTCACTCACTCAGCCATCTCTCTGGGCCAAGAATGCCTCCATCTTTAGAGCACCCAGCCCTACAGGCAACAGGACTAATCCCTAAATGTTGCCATAACAAAAAGATTAAAACACTTCAGCAACACTAAAAATCCTTTGGAGGGGGGAAATAAAAGGGTTTTTTAATGTATATATAATTCTGCTTTAGAAATTACATGTCTCAGTAATTCATTTAATTCACAATCTGCTTCCCCCCCCC
>REGO01000222.1:1209418-1375691 GCA_010120015.1 Rhombomys opimus | reverse complement strand
CCACTGACTTTTGTAAGAGGTGTGAGGCGCTGTGTGAACGCTGAAGTGGTGGCTCATGAAGCCGGCTTGCTGCAGTCGCTTGCGCTGCACTAAACAGCTCCTCTCTGGGCTACAGCTGGAGACTTTGGGCTCACAGGTGCCCAGGCTGGGAGGAGCAGCACCTGGCTCCTGCCACCTGTGGGAGGTGGTGACATCAAGGGCAGTCCCTTTCGGGCATCTTCCCCGTCTCCAGGACCTGTGCTTTGTCCCTCCCCGCAGCCTAGGAGAGGGCCAGGCACGTCACAGGCGCTGTGTGGAAATGGTTCTTCTGAGAAATGCTTTTACAAATCACACTTTCACACAACCTCTAACCAAGTTTGTCATGTGCTCTGAGGCCATCTACAACCGTGTACTCAGTCTGCCTGCACCCTGTGTGTCCAATCCACTAGCGTTAGTTAACTTCTTTATCATTTTTATTTTCAGCATATGCACGTGTGCTTTGGCTGCATGCATGTCTGGGCGCCACATGCATGCATGCTTAGTGCTTGTGGAGGCCAGATGACGTGAGCTCTCCTAAAACTGGGGTTACAGAGCCGCCAAGTAGGTGCTGGGAACTGAACCTTGATTCTCTGGAAAAGCAAGTGCCCTTAACCACTGAGCCATCCCTCTAGCCCCCAGAATTAACTAACTTCCAAGAAAAACATTGTAATTGGCCCTGCTACACTTTGGACTGTAGTAGGCCTCGCTCCTGCAGGATTTGCTGACTGCACAGCCTCAGTTGGACCACGCCCCCTAGTCCTCCTCTGTGGTGCATTGGCTCGGAACAATGTGTTTGCGACACACGCCGACCCGGTCTAAGACCTCATGCTGAAAGCACGGTGGAGGCAAGACCCTGCACCCCGAATACTCTGTAAACAGCATGTGGGTATAGGTCTGATTGTGGCTTTGTGTGCTGTTCTGAGTCAAGAGGGCCAGAAGGCACTTCTCTCCCTCGTGAGGTTCCAGGGAAAGACTGATGAAGCGTGAGCGCCGCATTCCTTGTGGTTCCCATATTTGCTGCGCTGTTCATTGCCTAAGGAAGGCCTTTGTCCGGGTGCCTCTGCGTCTCTGAGGTGAACTTGCTACATCTAAGAGGAGACTTGTGCAGATTAGAGCAGGAGGGCCCCAGACTCGCCCACTCTTGTAGAACGAGGCCAAGAGTTGGTCATCTCTTACACGTCACCACAGCTCGGGTCTCTGGTGTTTGATGACTGAATGTTCACCTCAGACACACAGGACTGGGTGTTAAATACCTCTGTTGTTTAGACAACTGACAGTTGGATGGATCCACCACTGCCGTTTTAGTGGGAAGGGAGGACAGTTTTGCAGTGAGGTATGGCTTCCCACCCTGCAGAGCGACTGGCACCAAGGGGGGAGAGCAGAGACACCAAGTTTTGGCAAGGATGTGGAGAGATTTTCTCGTCATGCATGAGTTGTGGGGATGTTAAAATGATGCAGCCGTCATGGAAACCAGCATTGTGGATCCTCAGATGTGAAATGCAGGCACGGTGGCGCACCCCTTTAGTCCCAGCGCTCAGGAGGCAGAGGCAGGCAGATCTCTGTGAGTTTGAGGCCAGCCTGGTCTACAGACCAAGTTCCAGGACAGCCAGGGCCGCACAGAGAAACCTGGTCTCAAAAAACCAAAAGAAAAAAAAAATACATATGCTTTCTCTGAAAAGAATGAAACAATACAGGACAATATAAACAAACAACATGGAGAGTAAGGTTTTTAAACAGCTTCCCCACCCCATGTCATCTTGTCTCCAGAGCTTTCCACAGCCTTCCTGTCCTCCGCCACACACACACACACACACACAGAGTGTATGTCTGTGCTGCATCTCTTAGACATGCTGTTCTGCAGCTCGCTCCTGTCACCACTTGTCACTCACTGCTGCCTCTCTCATGTCCGTGCATGCAAACCAGCTTCACTCTTCCCGTAAGCTGCACAGTGTCACATTAAACTCAAACCACTGAAATTAACCATCTTCCTGAACCTTCACAGTACATGGTCACAGCATCTGCCACTGTGTAAAAGAGAAAAGAAAGAAAAAACTTAATTTTCTTGTCGTTTTCACACTTGTGCTAGAGCATCCGAAGCAATGTCAAGCTGTTGTAGTGACAGCAGAAAGCTGGGCGCACCTCCACGCTTAGCAAGAGCCTCTGTGGCACAACTGCTAGTGTTATCTCTAGGAATTATACATTCTATTATAATTATAAAATATATACATATGGGGGGAGAATCTCTATGTAGCCCTGGCTGGCCTGGAACTCACAGACATGTTCTTACCACGGCCACACAGTGCTGGGATTAAAGGTGTGCACCACCACGCCCAGCAAATTCACTAGTATTTTTTTTTTTAAGGATAAATGTAGGCATTTTCAATGCCACATTGACATCTATCACAATTGCAATTCTTCTCTTGAGAATCTCAATAGAGCTAATTTTATTAATAGATTTCCTAATATTTAAGGACTGTGCATGTAGATTCTGGTTATTCTCTTCAAATTTCTCTTTTAAGTAGGAGGTCCCAGCAGACGTCTCTCGAGAGCTGCACTATGGAAGGGGCTTGGAGATCTGGCCCCTGTGGGGAAGGCACTCTCCGGGGAGAGGCAGGAGGCTGTGTGAGGTAAACTGAGTTTGCTCATGCCACCACTAAGATTTTTATGTCTGAGATATAAGGACTATTTTCTCCCTTTGTCTACCACTGGGCTTTCTCTTAAGCTCTGCCTTCTGCTTAGCTTCAAACGCCCTTTCAGCTCTCAAAGAGAGGACAGCACAGACTGTTTGGATGCTTTTCGAAGTATTTTATTTTTTCTTGGAGACACAGCAAAATGGCTCCCCGGCTCTTTCGGCACAGGAAGCAGTCAGAAGTGAGGGTACGGACAATGAGGCTCTCAAGAACAGAAGGAAAGTCTGTTTTCTCTTTTCCTTCAGCACAGATCTGGCCAGTCTAGGTGAAGACAGTGGAGCAACAAGATGGAAGGGGGTTGGACCCCTGTCATGGCCTGAAGGAGCCTCTCCAGGACGTCTGGGAGACATCCAGCACTATCCTAGGATGAGACTCAAGCAGGGGCTCTCAACCTTCCTAGTGCTGCGACCCTTTTCCTGCAGTTCCTCGAGCTGTGGTGACCCCTAACCATAAAGTTATTTTTGCTGCTACCGCACAGCTGTAGTTTTGCTACTGTCATGGCTCATGGCTCATAATGTAAATATCTGATACACAGGGTGGTCTCAGGTGACCCCTGTGAAAGGGAAAGGGTCGTTCAACCCCCACAAGGGCTCTTTACCCATGGGTTGAGATTAACCTATATCTTTAATTTTCTGTTATTCTTCCTCCCTTTTCCCTTTAGCGCTGCGGGCCAAACCCAGGTTCTTGCGTGTCTCAGGCAATCCCTGCACCCCTGGGCTATGTACCCTAGCTGTCCCCACCCCTCCTTCCCTTAAGCAGATAACAGCCTCAGAGAACAAAGGCAGAAAGTTGGGTTCCAGCACCCACACTTATTAGGTGATTAACTTAAACAAACTCAATAAACTTTACTTCAGAGACAAACAGCAAGACAGAAAAAGAGCAGTGGGTGGCGATATGGGGCAGGTGGGGAGGAATAAGGAAGAGGGTGGAGAGAGGTTTGGAAAGAAGGTGTAGGCCAGGGAGGCAGAGCTGATCTGAGAGTGCAAGCCTTGTTCTCTGCCGCCTGGGAAGGCTGTACCCACCCACCCCTACCCTTGCCCCTACCCTATCCCTGTCCCTACCCCTACCCTGCCCTCCAGAACAATGGTCGGTGACTGGGCTCAAGGTACCGTGGGAAAGAGCACAGGGAGCTGTGAGATCCGAGGGGTGGCCTGGGAAGGAGAAAAAGTTCTGTAGGAGCATCCAGGCCCCGGCCCACCTGATCTGACAGGCCAGCAAGTGTAACAGTGATTCCAGAAGTGTGCAACCAGACTTCTCCAAGGGTGACATCACATAGCTCCTCCAAACTGAGCGCCCATGTGGGGAGAGAAGGGGAGGAAACAGAGAAATCCCTAAGGGACTGTCCAACTGTCTAATAAAGAACACACACCACACACACACACACACACACACACACACACACACACACACCCCACCTTGTGAAACTTAGAAATAATTTGTCTCTTTGCCATCCTGCTGGGTCTGAGACTCAGGACTGGGGATTTAGGGTAGTCTGAGTGATGAGGAGATGGGTGGGTGAGTTCTGGGTGGGTGGGGTCCTTTCTGTCACCCTGATGAGCAACAGTGGGGGGAACAGGAGCAGACAGAGCACACAACCAATCTCTTCCTCACCGCAGGGATTTAGAGAGCTGGTGGGGCGTGCCAGGTAACCCACAGAGTGACCGTCGAGCTCTGCCCTTGGCTCTGGCAGGTGGCCCCAGCAATCCAACCCTAGCCAATCCCAACCTGGGGGACCACCAGAAAGGAGCGAGAGGGGTGGCGGGCTGAGAGCAGCAGGGAGAGCTCGGCACCAGGGCCTAGAGCGAGCAGAAGCCCCTTCGATCCGTCTTACGGGGCCCGGAACTCACTCTGCTTTAACTCAAGTCCCACAAGTGTTTGTGCGTGTGCCCCGTGGAAGGGAGGAAGGCCACCACAAGGAAAAACACCATTTTAAACACGGGACCTATTCCATGTCTGTATTTTGGTCGTCGTTCCCCGCCGCCTTGCATAGGCTCTTACATCTCAAAAGAATATTTTATCTGTACTTAATAAACTCACCCTCATGTTAAAGGGGCCTTGCCAGGGCCCCTTTCCATGCTCCCAGCGGCCACGCCCTGTATCCCCACAAACATCCTCGGCCGATACCTGGTTCTCATGCGACTCATCTCCCCACTTTCCACACATTTCTGTCCACCTCAGCCCCTCCCTGGGTTTGGCTAAGCACCTTGCTTTCTTTCTACTGCTTTTCCATCTGCCTGCCGCCCCATCTTTCCTTCACTCTCACATACCCCTCACTCTAGAAAGAGGGCCCCAGGAGCCAGCATCGTGCAACACTTTCCTTCTCTGAGCACGCGCGCGCAGATGGCCATACCCTGCCTCTCTGCCTGGCAAGAGAGCAACCAGTAACATAATCGGAGTTCCTGAATAAGAGAGCGGGGTCAGTGGGTTCAAAGGTCAGAGGGCAAACCCTGAGTTCCAGACCACAGAACCAGGCAGCTTGTTGCTAGGTAACCGGATCTAGCATCGCCAAGAGCTCATCCTTCTAATGCAGCCTCTGGCTGGCCTCTGCAGTGAGTCTCGGACACCCACTCTCTCTGGGACTTTGAAAGCAGGGGGAGAGAAGAGCAAGCACCCGGCCACCACCCCCGAGTACCCTGTGGCCCTGCCACTCACGATTTCACTCGGAAAAGTAGGCCGCCTCGGCTGGCTGTTAGGTGACTGCCACCATGAGTCTGGGCATCATGGAAGAGGAGGACCTGGCGGAGTACTTCCGGCTGCAGTATGGGGAGCGGCTGCTTCAGCTGCTGCAGTGAGTGGCCGGAGCCCCGCCTCGCCTCTGGGCGTGGGACCACCCCTACGCGCAGGGCGCAGGATTCCGTCCTGCCTGGCATTTCTGCTCCCACTGCCCAGCGCTCCTTATTACCCAGCTTCACCCTGACCCCGGGGCCCCCGGAAACCCCGCGTAGCCCTCTCTCCGCATCGCGCATCGCGCATCGCACTTTTCCTTCCCACGGGAAGGCGGTGCTCCCTACCCATCCCACCCCTGCCTCACAAGGACCCTTTCACACTTCTTGGGCAGGAAATTCCCAAATGTTGAGGATCAGTCAGATTCTCTGTCCATCCGGCTCCTGGAGAAGAAGAAAGAAGCCAAGATCATGCACCAGGCCATGGAACAGAAGAAGGAGGTGAGGTGGGGAGTTGGGGTGCCAAGAGTAGGGGTACAGAATAGGAAATGGATGGGCTGGGGCTCAGAGTTAATGGATGGGGGCAGGTGGGAGGGGCTAGAGCTGGAGTTCTGGCTGGGGCTTCTGGTTTCTTTCCTCCACCGAGAAGAGGAAGGGTTCTACCCTAGAAGGGAGCAGGCTGGGGAATGCAGACGACAAGGCCTTCTGTAACTACAATTGTTTTGAGGTATTGGGGCCTTGGACCCGCTAGGCAAATGCTTGTTCCTGGGCTGTACCATCAGCCCTTCAGGAGCATCCTGGGCCAGAGGAGAAGTGAAACCTTAGCTTCTCCCTGACCTCCACCTCCCCCACCCCCAAAAGGAGTTCCAGCGGAGAATGGAGATGCTGAACCTGCGCTGGGAGGAGCTGGGCGTCAAGGAAGAGCAGCTGAAGACACACATCCAGAAGTTTGAGCAGTTCATCCAGGTATGCAGCGCGGTGCGCGGCAGCCCGCTGCGGCAAGGGCATCGTGTCCCGCTCACCACGCCGTCTGCGATGCCCTGCTTGCCTGCCAGTCTCTGCCTTCTAGCTGACCCTTTCCCATGTCCTTCCTGGTGCCCAGGACACTGTATCAAGTGGACGTGTGGGTGAGTAGGTGTGACGGATAGATGGATGTCCCCTTACCAAAGATTAGCATTTGTGGACACAGAGTGAGTCAGTGAGTCAGAGGGTTTTGGCCCACTCGCTCACTCACCGTATGCCTCTGTTGCGGTAACAGATATTACACTCTAGAGGGCTTCTCCACCTTGGCCAGTTCCTAAATAATCGAGACAGAGACCTCTTGGATTTATAAAAGTTTTAAAGCACAGTGACTGGGCAGGTATCAAACCCCTGAGCTATTTTGCTATTTCCCAGCTACACATCCTATGTTATCTGACTTAATCGTTCCTGTCTGGGCTGCTTCTGTTCTATCAGGTCTGCCCTCATGGCCACGTGCTCCTGATCCACACTGCCTCATGGTGACTTCCTTCTCTCTGGCTGCGTCTGACTCTCCTCCTGCTACATCTTCCTCTGTCCTCTCTTCCCTGTCTCATGGTCCCTCTCAGATCTCAGAGCCTGGGAACCTAAGCCCCACCTCCCTCCTTTCTGCCCAGTTACAGGCTTCAGCAACTTTATTAACCAGTTAACTTTAAATTAGGTAGAGCAAGGTTTACACAACACAGACCATTGTAAGTGAGGTTCTCATCTCAGCTGCAACCAGATCCTGAGGGCCAGTGATCAGCGTTAGAGTACATAGCCCCAGACCAAACCCTACATGCCTCCATCTTGGCCCTTGCCTTGAAAATGGGGGACTGATGAAGGCAGGAGACCATTGCAACGAAGGACCATGAAACAAAGAAGCTAGCAAGAAACTCCCTGTTTCAAGAAATTTTGCCTTGGGTTAGGGGTTAAGCGAAGCTCCCTTCCTTCCTTCCTTCCTTCCTTCCTTCCTTCCTTCCTTCCTTCCTTCCTTCCTAGGTCTCAATGATCCTGAGGAAGCAATGTGTTGATTAGTTACAGAACATGAATGAGTAGTTACAAGCAGGGGCACGAATGGCCCTGAAGCAGCCACACTGGAAGGTCTGTACTTAGCTTGGATGATGGTTTCCATGCTTACATACATGCTATCTCTCCCCTAGTCCTCCCACACAGATATAGGCTAACTCCTCCCAGAGTCGGGGCCACATATGCACCTAAGGCAGAATTGCATGCAGCTGGCTGGAAGGAGTGGCTAGATACCCAAATGAGGGTCCCATGATCCCCTCCCCCCTTCAGTGAGGAAGCACCGACAGTCAGCTAGTCCAGCTGTGCTTATCTTTTGTGACTAGGCCCTAAAGATGGCAGCAGTTTGGCTCGGGGAATAGTCTTCACAATGCTGCCCTTTATCAGTACTTAAAGGAACGAGACAGTGGTGATGAAATCCCAATTTGGGCTGGCAAGATGGCTCAGTGGGTGAAAGCGCTTACTGCCCAGCCTGGCAAGCTGAGCTGGACCCCAAGGACCTACATGTTGGAAAAAAGAGAATTGGCCCCACAAGTTTTCCTCTGATCTCCAGGCGTGCACTGTAGCATGGACACACCCATACACATTCACATACACAAGTAAAAAAATAATAATAATGTAAACAAAACCAAACGACAGCCCCATCAGGAGTTTATTGGCCCGCAATCTCCCAGGACCAGTATTAGAGGAGCCCTGGAGGGCTGGGCCCTGCTGCAGTGGGGAGGGGCTCGTTGCTGCCCTCTCCTGGAAACCCTAATCCTACAGTTCCTTGGTCCACTGTAAACTGCACACAGCAGGGAAAGCGGTGAGTTCTGAGATGCGGTCCAGACCAGAGCAAAGCTGATGGAGTATTTGGGAACACAGGAAGTTTGGGGGTTAAGGGGCTCTCCAGATTCTCAACAGCTCTGGAATCTCGTGGAACTTGTCCTCGGCAACATATTCCTCCTTCAGCCTCTCTTCTGGCAGGTCTCAGGTTGAGCCCAGAAACCTACAGGTTTTTACAAACTTCCCAGGTGATTCAGTTAGGACTCATTAAGGGTCTCTCAGGCCACTCTGGTGCTTTGGAGCAGGGCGAGCTTTCTCCACACCCCTGAATGTCTCCACTGTATGAGCTCCTCCGTACAGAATCACAAGAGGGAAGAAAAAAAAAAAGGTCCCCAGTGAAGTACAAGGTCCCCACGCTGCAAAAGGAAGGGGCGGGGTCCGAGGCCTCAGGAGCAGAGCCTCATCCTCTCTGGTTGTAGAATTACCTACGCCGTCCCCTCTGGCTCTGGAGGATGCCAGTCTGAGCTATCAGGAACATGGCGGCTCCTCCACATGTGGTTCCATGACTACTGCCTTGGGCTTGGGAAGGGAGAGAAGAGCTACCCCCTCACAGCCGACAGCGGGGGAAATAGAGGCACGATGTGCCAGGCCAGGAGAGCACGTGGGCTTCCCAACCCTGGCTGGGCCCTGACAAATGGCCACCACGGAAACAAGCTCCCAGCTCCCGCCCAGCCTCTCTCAGCCTTCTTGGATGCAAGATAGGTCTTCCTCCGCTGCCTCTTTTTTGTGTGTTCTCTTCCCGCCCCCCACTCTCTGGAGCCCAGAGACCTAGAGCCACAGAATCAGAATCTCCTGAGTGTACCGCCTCAGGCACCCTCTCGACCCTGACCTGAATCACCGCACTCACAGCCTCCTCGGGCCACAGAGGCCCCTTAGCTTTGTTTAGTCCGTCCAGATAACCAAAGCCCCACCAAATCCCTCTCCAACAAGGGCAGCCCATCGAGCTCCGCCTGCCCTTCGGTGGTCCGAGCTCAGCGGGCAGAAGAGGCCAAGGGCGTCACCAGCCCCAGGCAGGCCAGCGTCCCCGGGAAAGAGGGTGAGAGACTCGCCTGGTTTACACCGCCTTCCTCACCCCAGGAGAACGACCAGAAACGGATCCGAGCCCTGAAAAAGGCCAACAAAGAACGGGAGCTGAAAAGGCAGCGCCTGCGGGAGCTGGCCAAGGCCAAGCAGGAGATGACGGCCCTGAGGCAGGAGCACCAGAGGCTGAGTGGCAAGCTCCAGGACTACGCCATCTTCAACAAGTTCCTGGAGAAGGTGGTGGAGAACTCTGAGGTGGGTCCCCGGGCGGGGTGTCCTCTGCAGGGTTCTCCACAGCACCCTTCTCTTCTCAAAGTCAATGGATACGGTCCTGCTGCACCCGGCTGGGGTCAGGGGCCCTTGGGACAGTTATCCTGCTCTGGGGCGGGGCAGCGGCGGCCAGCACCCCCCCCCCCCACCACGTGAGGTTGGGTGGAGCTCTTAAAGGGGCGGGGCTGTGCACATCTATGTGCAGGCTGTGGGTTTACATCTGCATTCGTGTGGGTCTGAGTGTGTGCGTGTGCGCTTGTGGTGTGTTTATGAGACCAGGAGCGCTGAGAGGTGCTGCTGACTGAGACTTTGCACAGGGAAGAAAAAACAGCCCGTTCCTTTATGGGGAGATGGTTAAGGCACCTGCTCAAGGCCTCGAGGCTTGGAAGTGGCAGAGCCTGTTATTCGCCTCCCCCCCCCCTTTCTGAGGGCCCCTCCCGGCCACAGACGCCCCCTGACTCTGCAGGTCCTGCCATCACCTTACCCTGGAATTTGTCAGCCCTCTTCCTGCAGAGGCTCTTGCAACATTCGATGTTGTCCTGCTCCTCTGACGCCACCTCCTGTCCCCTATCCTGCTCCCTCCTTCCCCAGGCTCGGGGGAGGGAGGGGGGCTTCCCAAGTTCTTCCTTAAGCAGGACAGACTGCCTGAGACTTGCTTCATCCTTACCCCGTGCCCCAGTCCTGGAGCCATCAATCAGATATGGTCCAGTCTGTCTCCTAAGTATTTCTGGAATCCAACCCCTGACCCTTCCTCATTCCCCATGCTGGGTGCTTCCTCTGCTGTTACCTCTGCCCTTTGCCCTTTTGCATTCTAAGGCCTCCTCCTCCCTCTTCTCTCTCTTCCTCTTCCTCCTCTTCCTTTTCCTACTCCATCTTCTCTCCCTGCCCCCAACACTAAAAACCACAGAGAAAAACTTAACCTTTCAAGAACTCGGCACATGGCTTTGTCTAATCTTAATATTCTCCTCCTTCCTTCCTTCCTTCCTTCCTTTCTTTATTTCTTTATTTCTTTTCTTTTCTTTTCTTATCTTTTTTTCATTTTTCTTTTTTCTGAGATAAAACACTGCTGGGAATTTAAACCCCTTATGTGTTCTTCCAAATCTCAACCTTGCATTTCTCTCTTCAGGGGTCACCAGTATCATAGTATTTAAATTTCCCATTTTCATGGTTGTTTTCATTATTTTGTGATGTATCAGCTGATCGTAAACTATTATGCAATTGTGTCATACATAACCTTCTATGACTTGGCTTTTTCCAATCAATGATTTTTTTTTAAATGTTGTTTTAGATTTTTTAACTTATTTTGTACGTGTGAATGTTTGATCTGCATGTATGTTTGTGCCTGGTGCCCTCTGAGGCCAGAAGAGGGCATTGGAGGCCCTGGAACTGGAGTTATGCTGGTTGTGAGTTACCATGGTGGCGCTGGGAATTGAACCCAGGTCTCTGCAAGAACAACCAGAGCTTTTAACCGCTGAGCCATCTGTCCAGCACCTTGATTTTTTATAAAATAGTGTTTTTAATTGAGGCATGATGATGATCTTACACATTGATGGGATATGCTCGTGTGTGTGTGTGTGTGTGTAAACTAACAGTGATCTCATTGAGGTAACTGACACCCTTCACCTCAAACATCGTGATTTCCGTTTTCTTAGGGATACTTAGATCTTCCATACTGTGTTGAAATACACAATTCATTATTGCCAATCATAATTACTCTACCATGCCACATGGGACATTAAAAATTATCCTTTTCTTCCAACTGCTTGTAACCAACCAGTAATACTTTCAGAAACTTTTTGTTAGTGGAAATTTTCTTTCTATTTATTTGTTTGTTTATTTGTTTTGGTTTTTCAAGTCAGGGTTTCTCTGTGTAGCCTTAGCTGTCCAACTCACTTTGTAGACCAGGCTGGCCCAGAACTCACAGAGATCCTCCTGCCTCTGCCTCCCAAGTGCTGGGATTAAAGGTGTGTGCCACCACTGCCCAGCTAATGGAAATTTTCAAACAAGCAAAAGTGGATCCATGCGTTTCAGCGAACATCCGTCGCTCATCAACTAGCTCCAGCAAAGGCCGTTTGTACAGCCCACACCTTCCCATAGCCACCATTTTGCAGCAAATGCTAGTTCTTCAGCTGTGTTTCCACATGTATCTCTAAAGGATGAGAATTAAAAAAAAACACCCAGCATCAAAGACAAACAAGCACAAAAACAAAAATGCTGGGTGTGGAAATACATACTTCTAATTCTAGCACTCAGGAGGCAGAGGCAGGAAGATCTCTGTGAGTTTGTGTCTAGCCTGGTCTACACAGAAAGTTCTAATTCGGCTAAGGCTACATAGTGAGACTCTTGTTTCAAAAAGGGGGCTAAAGAGATGACTCAGCAGTTAAGAGCACTGGCTGCTCTCCCAGAGGACTGGGGTTTGATTCCCAGCCCTCCTATGATGTCTCACAACTGTCTGTAACCAGGGGTTCTCACGCCCTCTTCTGGCCTGCTTAGACACTACACCCATGTGGTTCACAGACAGACATATACGCAGGTAAAACACCCATACACATAAAATGAAAGTAAAAAAACCAAAATACACCAAAAAAAAATCATAACCACAGTGCCATTGTCACGCCAGTTATGTTATTCCTTAGAGCGGATAGAGCGATTATGTATGCCTAGTTGATATTAAAGTGTCCCCAATTTCTGCAGTGATGTTCTGTGTGCACTTGATTGGTTCTTTTCTAATATTTTGAGGTTATAATATAATTGCATTATTCCCCTGTTTGTCTTCCAACCCTCCCATATTCCCCCCTGCTCTCTTTCAGGTTCATGACCTTGTTTTTCATTGTTATTAATGCTTATATGTGTATGTATGTATGTATGTATGTATATTCAGTGCTGCTCAGTCTGTATAGTGTCGTTATCTGTATGTTTTCAGAGCTGACCGGTTGGCATGCTCTTCCCAGGGAGAGACAGTTCCTCCCGTCGTCAGCCTTCCTCAGCCGCCTGTGGTTCTTCATGTGGCTTTGGGCCATGTGGGCTTTCCTGTCCACGTTGTCATATCTATAGTTCTTCTGTTGCATTTTATTCGTTTTGATCAAGGTCCAAACTAGTTTTCCCACCCCACACCTTATATTTCCTAAGTATCTTAGACATTATCCTAAGCAAAATAAGGCCAGACTCAAAAGAGGACACACTCTGTGGGCCTAGGTTTGAAACTAGGTAAGACTAGTCTTTGCTGATAAAAATGATAATATTAGTTTCCTCAATGGTTGGGGACACATGCTGACTGCATAAAACTTTAGCACATTTTTAATATTTAGTAATCAGAGCCGTGCATAAAGCGGTGGCTGTCAACCTTCCCAGGGCTGTGACCTTTTAATGCAGCTCCTCAAGTTGTGGTGACCCCAGCCATAAGATTACTGTGCTGCTACTTCATAACTGTACTGTTGTACTGTTACGAAATATAATGCAAATATCTGTTTTGCCACCAAAGGGTTGAGACCCACAGGTTGAGGCACAGAGAGCCGGACTTTGTTAAGAGTGTCTTTGGATGTCTCCATGATTATTCTGTGAGTCTTTCTTAGGAACTGTGTTAATGTCTTTTTTTTTTTTTTTTTTTTTGAGTCAGTCTCTTACTATCTACTCCCAACTAGCCTCAAATTCAAGATCTTCCTCTGCCTCCCAAGTGTTGGGACTCCCCTGCCAACATCAAACTCTTGATTCTTTATAGTGTTCAGACTAATAGATTAAAATGTCAGCAGCCTCCAAAAATGACCATTTTGGGGTCATTATGAACTCATGTGTTCCGATGCATGTGTGGTGGAGGTCACGTTGTCCTCTGGAGAGATGCTTGCTGGCAAACTCTGTGCTTCTGGAGCCCGCTGGAGCAGGCGATGGAGTCTGGCTTGACCCTGTCCCCCTGGCTCACCCCTCTTCTCAGCAGCACTGTGACGGCAGATGCTGAGCAAAGGCTAAACAGTGCCCTGCAGGGAGTTAGTGCCCGGCAGCCCCGCGCCTCAGCCCCAAGGGCGCTTTATCGCTGGCTGTCTACCCTCCGGGGCCCAGCCCCCTCTGGGTTCTACATTTCGAAAGAACGGGGTCTGGCTTTCTTATCTTGCCTCTGGCATAGCTCCTGGCCCTTCAGTGGCCCTTGGACCGTTCTTGCTAAACAGGACCACGGTTGCCTTAGGAGACAAAGTTCTTCCCAGCAGCAGTTCCCAACGCTAGGTCGGTGTGGAGTCACCCAGAGATAGTTTGCAAAATGTTCGGTTCACTAGGGGCCACGGTGGACATGTTTTTAATCTGAACCTCCGGGGTGGAAGCCTGGTGGGCACGATTCTACCACGCAGCTGGCATTAGAAGCCTCAGGTCCCGCTGGGCAACCGTTGAACACCTGGGGCATCGCCCATACAAACCCAGGAGAACCCAGCCTTCTCACAGTACCCGTTTCTGGCTGTGGCTCGCCTGCCCTGGTGTCCAGGAGTCCAGGCCAGAGGTCTTGGGCTGAGATGGCGGCATCGGGCCCCTGGGAGCCAGCCGTTCAGTGATCCACGCCCACTGGCCTCTCAGTTTGAAGAGATCCACGAGGTGATTGCCCGCTACAAGACGCTGGTCAGCATGCACCACGACCTCATGCAGTCGGCCCAAGAGGGCCAGGAGAAGATCGAGCGCGCCAAGGCGCGGCTGGCCCGCTACATGGAGGAGAAGGATGATGAGATCTTGCAGCACAACAACGAGCTGGCGAGACTGCAGATGCGCTTTGACCGGGCCCGCAGCGACGTCATCTTCTGGGTGAGCCGCAGGCCCGGCGATGGCCTGGGTGGGGCTGGGGGCGGGGCGGGCGTCCTGGTTACAGGAGCTCTGCATGTGTGCACACGTGCATACAGACACCCCAGGGGCAGACAGAGACGGAAGGAGAGAGGTGACGGGAGGGCGGTCTCTTACTCGCTCCCACGACTCTCTCTAGGAATCTCGCTGGGCGCACATCCAGAACACGGCGGCCAAGAAGACCCTCCTGCTGGGCACCATTAAGATGGCGACGCTGAACCTCTTCCAGACAGTGAGCAAGCAGCTGAAGGAGACCACCCCGGTGTCCCTGGAGGACACCCATAAACAACTGGACATGGTAGGAGGAGGACACGGAGCTGGGTCCAGCAGGGAGGCAGCGTCAGGGAGGCCTGAGTCGGCGGAGCTGGGGCCCTCAAATATTCACAGTGTCAGGATCACCCAGCGCGGGGATGGGCATGGCTGGGCCGGCGCAGAGCCCCTGACTCCATAATTTGCATATCCAGCATCTCCCCCGGCTGCGCCGCCAGTTAGGGTCCCCGCACACTGAGACCCACTGCGGAGCACCGGAAGCCCTTGCTGGTTTCACACCACGGGATAACAGTGGGGACCCACAGTTGAACTCATTGGTTATACAGAACGGCCTCGTCGGCCAGAACAACCCCAGCGGGGTCTCGGTGGGCCTGGGTTGTCCCTCGAGGCTGCTCTGTGGTTCGAGGTGGGCTGTGCGGCGCTGAGCCTGGCTGCTGCCTTCTCCTATGCGGCACGTAGGTACCGAGCAAAGCTGCGTGCCTTCCCGGAAGCCCTCCGTCCTTCAGTTGGTGTTCAGAAATAGGTTTCAGCCGCTCAGGTTTCCCAGGGAAACCCACCACGGCTAGGGCTCGGAAGCTGGATCCTCAGGCCTGTGCAGCAAGCACTTTTACCAGCTCCTCCAGTCCTTGAAATCGCAGGGTTGGTTAAAATGCCAGAAGGCTCCTTTGTGGGGAGAGACGCACTGATGGACACTTGGGCAAATCCCATTACTCCCTGGCTCTGTGACAGGAGGACTGTGCTGTCTCTCTCCGCTGCTCCTTCCGCTCTGACAGGACAGCAAGGAGCCCCTGCTGTGGTGAATGACATTGCGGGCTTGTGGGGGCTACGTGAACGGAGACATGAGTGCCGTCATGGTGCTGTGTTACCCCACTTCTGAGATCCCCTGGCGTGCTCAGCTCCTTCCTTTAGCTCTCCTGAGAAGGAGGCCCTGGGAAGTGATGACCCCCGTCTCACAGGCCCCAACCTGTGCATTCCCTGCCCCGCTCCAAGCTTCCAATCCGTCTACTCCAAATCCTGAGCTCTCCAAATCCGCGAGGATTTTCGCAAGTTCTCTTTCTCCAAATGAAACTTCCAGAAGCACACCTGGAACAGAAAACCAAGCCCAGATTTCCCTTGGGCAACTCACGTTGCCCAAAGGTTCTCCTAAACTATCTGTCTTCACTCCTACAGAATATTAGCTCCTTGACAGAAATTCAAATGGCCAAGCAGCTGACAAAAACAGATAAATAAAGACCTGGGAAAGTACGAGTGAAGTGAGGGGTTGGACACTCGTTCTGCCCTGAGCTGAGGGTCACCTTTTGAAGACGAGAAACCGGGCTGGGCACGCAGCGGCTAGGTGTGACAGCACTCGCCAGCATGCACACGGCCCTCCTGGCTTCCGTCCCCGGAATTAGTTATTTCCTCAGAGCTGTTGTGTGTGGAACCCAGCTGGGCCTTCCGGGCCTCCGAATCTATCCAGTGTCACTCTGACCACAGAGGCTTTAAAAACAAAAGCCAGTAAACAGAATTCAAACTTCCCTCGAGGACCCCAGAGCCTGTCGTGATGAGCATCGGGCCTGGCTTCACTCTGAGGCCGGTTTGTGGCTCTGTCGTTTTTTCTCCCTTCTGCACGAGTGTGAGCACCTCCAAGGAGGTCGCAACTCCAACCTTACCCTGGTTCTAGTTTGCTGTTAATGTGTAAGCCTGAACCACCCCCCACAGGCTAGCATTCTGCTCCCCCGCCCTCAGCACTGGTGTGGGAGGGTGAAACCCTTAACAGCAGAGCCTGCCTGGCAGGAGAGGGTCACCAGGTGCAGGCCTTCGAAGGTGACAGCAGATCCACCTGCTCCCGTCACGCTCCGGTCACGCTCCGGTCACTCACTGTGCTCCCTGGCTCCCCCCCCCCCCCCCCGTGCCCCCCCCCCCCCCCCGCGTCTTCCGTGGTGGACTGGAAGCTCTGGAAGCAAACACCCCCTGGAGTCGCTTCTGTGAAGCGCTCAGAGCATAGCAGGCAGGAAAGTAACCAGCACCCTTGCTAAGCCTGCTTTGAAGGTCAGCTAGGGATCTGTGAATCGACGCGACACAGCCGCTTCCGGAACTCAAGAATGGGAGCCACGGACTCCTTCCAAGGAGATGCCCCACCTTGGGACCAGGGGAGTGTTTGCTGGGCGAGATCAATGTTGTCTCCCTGTCTTGCTAGATCCAGCAGTTTATACAAGATCTGTCGGATATCTGGTCAGAAGTAAAGAAGAAGGAGCAGCAGCTGATCCGAGTGTAAGGAAGCGCCGTGCTGCTGGAATGTTCGGAGACACTGAGAGAGAAAGGGAAGAGGAAGGTCCTGATGAGCTCGTGGCCCAGCCCCTAGTCCAGCTGTTGGAGAACCATGGCTTCCCGATGCCGCACCCTTTGTTGCCTTCCCCTCCGGCCTCAGTCTACCCCAGCCCTTAAAAGCATTAAATGTTATAAGAAGTTGGCTCTGCCGCTCCCTCTCCTTTTGAAAATCACTTCACAGGGAAGAGCCAACGGACGAGGGGAGAGGCACACAGGCGTGCCGTCTAAGATCCGGGCACTCGGGCGGCTGGAGAGGCGGGCACCATGCCTTTGATGGGGGGGGGGGTCTTTTGGGCTTCCGACTTCAACATACTGAAGCGTTTGGGTGGGCAACAGGGCTGCAGGCTGAGCACAGCCCAGGGGCCCTTTCTCTCCTCCACCACGCAAGAAGAAAATGGGCTGCCCCTAGTCAGGGTACAAGGCTCCCGGAAACTAGGAAGGCAGCTTCCCTAGGCAGCATTTCATAGGTGAAATCTGTACCCCAAAACCTCCCATGTATCTCCTGTGTACCCCAAAACACAGAAACACAGTATAGTGTCACCAGGGCAGGAACAGCCTGCTGGCTGCCCGGAGGCTAGCAAGAGACTACCAATGCGCCAAAGGACAGCCTCGACTCACAGGAGCACCTTAGCAGGCTGAAATGATTGTTCAGACCAGTAAAAACCAAACCAAATAGGGGCCTCGGGTGACATTTCCAAACTGTCGGCCGCAGTCTAAGTCAGAGACCCTGAGTGAGAACCAGAGCCTCATGGACACTGCCCTTGTGAAAAGGCCACAAGGCTTTTCTGGCACACCCAGCAAGATACATGTTCCAAGATGCTGGCTGCAGGGCCACAGGGAGGGTTACATTTGAGTGTGCTGCCCTGAGCTCAGCTCTAGAAGGCCTTTCACCTCCTAGCTAGCGTGCTTTTCACGTCCAGGCCGGGGCCTTCCCTAAGTCCCACAGGGGAGGCCACGCTGCAGCCCTCGCCTGTCAGACACGTGTGTCCTGTGGTCACACGTGTGACCTCAGAGGCCTCAGAGGCTCAAGAGATCTGAAGCTCCCATCTAAAAGCCAGAAACCTAGACAAGGCCTCTGCACGAGCCTGGTGCTTGTCCAAACCTGGTGCTGTGGCTGGTGGCCACAGCCTCTGCTACCCGGGACACTGTGCCCAGAGGATCACGTGGAGGCAGGAGTTTGAAACCAGCCAAGACAATATATACAAGACTCATTAAGAAGAAACTTTGGGGAGCTGAGGTCAGCGGGTAGGAACACTTGCCGAAGGCGCGTCCATACCCGAGTTCAAATCTCTAGCACCTAGGCACAAAGCCGGAAACGGCGTACTCCCTGTAAACACTGTGCTGTGTTGGGGCAGAGGTGAGGCTTACTGGGGCCTGCGGGCCACCAGCCTAGCCATGGGCTCAGGGAGAGACCCCGAGTATTGGTCACTTTTCTGTTGCCTTCATAAAACACCATGATCAAAAGGCACCTTAAGGAAGAAAGGGCTGGGATTACGGTTGCAGAGGGAGAGGAGTCCACCATGGCCGGGAGGCAGCACAGCAGGAAGCTGAGAGATCTCATCTTTCACCCCAAGCCAGGCACAGAGAGCCAGCTGGAAGCCGGGCAGGGAATTAAGCTCTCAAAGCCTGTCACACCAGGGCTTCCTTCTACAGTGCCTGCCCCGTCCCCTCCCTGAAGGGTTTCACCAACTGTTTAAGTGCCTGAGTTCTCATTCAAACCACCACACCCTGTCTCAGGAGGGTAAGGTGGAGAGTGATGGAGCGGGGCAGTTAATCTTTTCCACTGGCCTCTGTGCACGCGTGTGTGTGCGCGTGTACACATGCACACGGACTATTGTTTCATAATCCCGAAAGATGGCTCAACAGTTAGGAGCACTGGCTGCTCTTCCGGACAACCCAGGTGCAGTGTCCAGCAACTGCAGGGTAGCTCACAGCTTTTTGTTTTATTTATTTACATTTTGTTTTGTTTTGTTTTGAGCCAAGATTTCTCCATGTAGCCCTGGCTGTCCTGGACTCCCTCTGTACAACAGACAGGCCCTGAACTCACGGAGATCCGTTGCCTCCGCCTCCCTGAGCGCTGGGATTGCAGGCGTGCACCACCTCACCCGGCTTCACAGCTGTTTGTAACTCCAGTTCCAGGGAGTTACCAACAGTAGCTCTCCCAGCCTCTGCAGGCACCGGGCACATACATGCGCACAGACATACATGCTGCCAAAGCACATAAAACAATGTTTTGGGGCTTTAGTTGTTTGTTTGTTTGTTTG
Organism: Rhombomys opimus; assembly: GCA_010120015.1. Classification (NCBI taxonomy): domain Eukaryota; kingdom Metazoa; phylum Chordata; class Mammalia; order Rodentia; family Muridae; genus Rhombomys; species Rhombomys opimus. The sequence continues at coordinate 1,356,524 of REGO01000222.1, read as the reverse complement.
TTTGTTTGTTTGTTTTTCAAGACAGGGTCTTACTATGTAGCTCTGGCTGTCCTAGAACTCACTCTGTAGACCAGGCTAGTCTCTGCCTCCCGAGTGCTGGGATTAAAGGCGTGTGCCAGTATGCCTGGCTTACATAAGGTGATTTTAAAGATGTGTAATGACCAAATGCTTGCTAGTACCCGAGCTTCATTCATCTGTCATCATCCATCAGCTCATGACACTGTAGCAACTAGCATTCAGCCAGACGAGGACACTAATACAAGACGAAATATCACTTGGTCAAAACACTTGGGCCAGGTGTGGTGGTGCACATCTTTAGTCCCAGCCCCGGAAGGCAAAGGCAAAGCCAGCCTGAGCACAGCCTGGTTCAAGGCCAGCCTGGTCTACATAGTGAGACCTCCCCCAACCCCCGCTTTAGAAACAGAGCCAAAACATGGGCTCGTAAATGCTTCAGGCTTTTCCAGACTGTAATGCTCTCATGTATAGACCGAGTCATCCTAGGGAGGGCCCCCAGCCCGCTTGGCCTAAGCACTAAATTCACTTATTTTATGCTATGCCTTACATGCACTCTGAAGACGATTTTATTCAGTATACATAGATTTGGTCTTTCTAGACAGGGTTTCTCTGTGTAGCCCTGGCTGTCCTGGACTTGATTTGTAGACCAGGCTGGCCTTGGACTCACAGAGATCCACGTGCCTCTGCCTGGGATCAAAGGCATGTACCACCATGGTAATTTTCATAGTTTTGTGTGCTCGGTTCACACCAAGCCAGGTGTGAAATTTCACGCTTACACCATCACATCTGTGCTCAAAAAGGTGTACGTTCTGAAGCGTTTCAGATTCTGAGGTTTCAGGTTGAGGATGTTTAGCCTGGACACGGCTGCGCACAGGTAGAGACAGGTAAGGCTTGTTTTCTTTCCCACCTGTCCAGCTTCTTCACAGAAACCTGACCTGTTTGATGATGCAGTCGATATACATCTCATGCGAAAGCTTGAGGTCGGGGGCGGGGGGGGGGGAGAGAAGGTACAGAGGCAGCCCTGGAGAGAAAGCCAGACTGCAAAGTGCTGGCAGACAAGCCTGAGGACCCGAGTTCAGCCCCTGGGGCCTACATGGCAACTTTTACATGCGTATGCTGGTGCACGCATGAGTGCACATGTGCACACGCACACACTAAGAAGTAAAAATGTGTTAAAGAATTCATTTAGGAGGCTGGATGACCCAACAGTGAAAAGCACTTGCTGCTCTCCCAGAGGATCCAGGTTCTATTCCAAGCACCCACACGGAGGCTCACAACCTCCAGTTCTGGGGGATACAGCGCACTCTTCTGGCCTCCAGGGGTACTGCACACACATGGTGCACAGACCTACTAGCAAAAACTCACTCTCATAAAAAATAAAGGAAGAAAATTGGGACTGGAGTGATGGCTCAGTGGGTGAGAGCACTGGCTGCTCTTACAGAGGACCTGGGTTCAATTCCCAGCACCCCCACAGCAGCTCACCAGGGCCTGTAACTCCAGTTCCAGGAGATCTGACACCTTCACACAGATATGCGCATACCAATGCACATAAAGTAAAAAATAAATAAATTATATAAAAAAGAATCAACTTAAAATCTCTAATTACTGAGAGTGTCTACATCTGGCCTCCACACAAACGCACACACACACATACACACACACACACACACACACACACACACACACACAGGGAAAGTTGGAAAGATCACTAACAAGATGGAAATCTCGTGGCTTCTACCCTGAGGACAGACAGAAGTCTATGTCACTCCTTGTCGCCTCGGAACTGGGTGATAAGAGTGCCCTGCAGAAGCTCAGTCCCTGGTCACAGAACTGAGCACACACCCTGGCCCAGGGTAGGAGGAGGATCCGTGAGATGAGGGAGACTTGCACACCCATCACAGAGGCAAGTTCACAGAGCGGCGAAAACACACCGGAGTCACGGCACAGCTGCCTCTCCTCAGGCCCCCCAAATCGCCCATGGGAGGCTGCCCACGACCTGCCCTCACAGGACACACCAGGAGAAGGAATTCTGGGTAGAGGAGCCGACAAGCCTCCACTGACTCCACAACTGAGGAAAGGGAGGCTTTCCTTTTTGAGAGAGTAAAGCTGGCCCCGTTTAAGCAAACCTTTTTCTGGAACAGGTTAGAGGCCAGGGGGATGTCAGCCCCAGTGTGGGTTCAGGCAGGGAAGCGCAGAGGGGTGTGGATCACGGCTAGCCAGGAATGGCTGTGAAGTGGGGGACATGTCTCTGAAACAGCTGGGTCCCAGGAGGCAGGAGAAAGGGAGGCAGACAGTTCAACTCCCAGACACACAGCACCCTCCGCCCCCTGTCAGCCTCCTGCCGCCCCTGGGAGGTGGTGTTTGAGAGGCTCAGGCTGTTAGTGCTGGTGGGCCGCGCCCCTCAGCCCTGCCCCCACCCCCACCTCAGTGCCAGCAGCCAGAGTGCCCCTGCCTCCCTCCTTCCACTCCACAGCCCTCGCAGAGCCACGTGTCTGGCTGAGTGAAGCCGGGAAGCAGGAAGGTCACGCTTGGAATGCCTGTGATCACACGAAGCTCGTCTTAACCCTTGCACATTCACGCTTGCGTGTGCCTCATTCTGGGATTGTTGCATTCTTCAGCTTGATAATAGCCAGTCCTGGGGCAGGGTGAATTCCGTGGGGTCCAGGCAGATTTCTGGAAGATGAGAGAAGCCACAGACTCATAAACTTATTCCCAAGCCTACAGAAGAAGGAGAGACAACCCGGAAGGTTCAGAGGCCTTGGAGACTCGGGCAAAATGGCTTTCCCATGGCCAGGAGCGGGAGGAACGGATCCCCCAGCCCCCCACGCCCCCACCCCTGCTTCACCAACCCTTCTCAGATCCTCCGCACTGCTACCCGGGACCCAGCGTCCAGGCTTCCCAGCTGAAATGGGCTCAGGCTCCCAGATGGATGACATTTCGGTCCAAGAACAAGAAGTTAAGAGGCTGATTGGATATTTCCCAGCAAGAAAAGACATGAGCTCATTAGAGCAGAAGGAACCGATTGGTTCCAGAGACGACCGGTTCTCATCAGCCAGGGCAGGAAGCAGAGCTGGGCAAGTGTGAAGGCCAAGGAGCAGAAGCCCTTCCGAGGGTCACGCTCTGCCACAGGGCACCCTAGCCCCGGGCAAACCCCGTTAGGCTTTCCTCGGGGGCAGGAGTAGCGGGAGAAAGGGAACGGGGAGGGTCCACGGGAGCTCAGCCTCCCGGCAGCCTCGTGGACATGTGCCCCGTGCCCCGCATGTGGCGACCACAGGCCGGGAGGTGACCTTGGATCTGGGGGGGAGGGGGCGGGCAGGGGAGCCCCAAGGGTCCCGGTGTCTATGGGATTATCCCTTACTCTCAGCTCTCTCACGCTTCGCTGCTGGTTTCTGGTCAGGTGAGTGGACTCCACACTCATTTCACGTTGTCACGTGACAACTGGTTGCTCGGAAAGCTGAGGATGCTTTTGCGCTCCTGGGCTTTTGATCCTTGGGATATATCCCGGGATCTTCCGTGTGCGTGAGCGGAGGGCCGAGGCCACACAGAACCGGAGAACAGCGCCCAGCCCCACCCCCGACCCCCACCCCCACCGCCCAGCATCTCTTCTGGAAGAAAAGAGCGGTGACGGTGACGCAAGCCAGGCCAGGCTTGGCTTCCTTGGCTTTCTCCCTGGACCGGCCAAGAATCCCCTCTGCTTTAACCCTTGAAAGGAAGAAGCAGAGACTGCGGGCGCAGGGGACAAGCCCAGAGCCGTCCAGGGTATGACGTCATCCCGGGGAGTGGGACCGGAAGTGGCCTCTTTAAGATTTTTTTTTTTTTTTTTTTTTTTTTTAATGAGGAAAGACCAGAGTCTGGGAGCACCCATCAGGATGACAGCCAGCTGCACCGTGATGCGAAACGGATTCCATTAGCTCTGAAGCCTGCAGAACGGATTGCTGGAACCGAGTTCTAAACCATACCCCTCAGCGTCTCACAGGAGTGGGTCTGGAGTCCATGTGACCGGACTGGGGTCCTACTCAGTTACTCCTGTAAGACAAAACCAAAGCGTTGGCCAGCTGAGCGCTCATCTGGAGCTGGGGGGCAGGGGGGAGGACACTTCCTCGCTCTTCAGGCTGTTGACAAAATGCTGTCTCTCCAGCTGCGGGTCTGAGGTCCCATTTCCTGGCTGGCTGTCAGCCAGGCGCTGCTCGCTGCTCGCTGCTCCCAGAGGCCAACCGCATTCCTCCTTTCATGGCCCCCTTCATCTTCAAAGCAAGGGCAGCACATGGAGTCCTTGTTGGGCTTTGAGTGTGGCTCTTCTGGCACCAGGCAGGGCAGCTACCCCCTTAGAGGCACTCCTGTGGTTAGATCAGGCACATCCAGATAAAGTCCCCATTGCACATAAATGAGACTGCCACCGCGGGGCCACGGTCCTGGAGGCCAGCCTCCCATTCTCCCTACTTCGCTCATCAAGGAAGGGGTCAGGCAGGATGCGGTTCCTAGCCCATGTCCATAAACCCAGCACCAGGGAGGCCGAGGCAGAGGGATTGTGAGTTCAAGGCCAGCGTGGGCTAGACAGTGAGATACTGTCTCAGGAAGAGAATGAGTAGGGAAGATGAAGAGAGGGAAACAGGCAAGGAAAGTCAAAATAGCTGGAAGTGGGAGACGGGGGCGATGAGGGTGTAAGTAAGTAATTAAAGGGGAGATGTATTGAAAGTCTTTAACTGGGCCTCACGTGATCCTCCACACACACTGATAATCCCCCCAGTCTTCTCAGTCCCCAGCCTCAGAAAAGTATTCATGTTTTCCCTTTCTACAGTTCTGCCTCTTCTGGATGTACCATCCACCTAGGTTCACCCAGGGCCGGGTCTTTTTGTGTCGACGCAGAATAATATTTTTACCTGTGATGATGACACATGACGTACCCTGTGTCTCTACATCAATCCTCCTGACTACATTTTAGATAATTGATGTCTATGACCGTTTTGCCTGTGTATATGTCTGTGGGCCATGTGGGTGCCTGGTACCCAAGGGTGTCAGAAGAGGGCTTTCTATCCCTAGAACTGGAGTTCTGGACAGTTGTGAGCTGCCGTGTGGGTACTGAAAACAGACCCTGGTCCTCTCTGCAAAGCAACCAATGCTGTCAAGCCAGCAGTCATCTCCCTGGGCCTCACCATCCCCTTTATGACTGAAACAACAATAATTTATCATATGGACTATTATGCTTCATTAATTCAATGATAGATTGGTGGACATTCAGGTTGCTTCAACTTTAAGGCTATTAGCAATAAGGAGGCTGTATACATTTTTGCAGGGGCATATTTTTATTCCTGTTGGGTTTCCACCTAGGAGTGCAAATGCTGGAGTGATAACTCTGTTGTTTGCCTTTCGAGGTTTTTGAGGAACATTTTCATTTCAGAGGTTAACAGCAAAATGGTTTTAAAAAGTTTAAAAAGCCACCTTGGCAGGAAGTGGAAGAAAGATTGGGATTTATGAGGCAATGATTAGGGACACATCAAAATGGATGAATATGACACTCAATCATAGGCTTCCCGGACTCCAAGGAAAAGTACACAGATCATGAGTGAGAGTGATATCACAACCCACAATTCAGTGTTAGAGGGAAAAAGTCACACCACCCCTCAATGCAACATCCCCCAGCTTTACCCCGGCCGTCAGAGCCCTCTTTCCACCAACCCTGAGCTGACCCAGGGCCTCCTGGACCACACAGAAGGCAAAGCCAAAGGGACAAGTTGGTAAACAGCTGATACAGTTCGAGTGCCCTGGAGCCGATGGCCTCTTTACAAAAGTAATCTAGACAGATGGTCGTAACAAGCCATACAGCTAAGTCACCAGGCATTTCCAGCACACTGGCTTCAGGCAGTGCTCACGTCATGGGGTCCTGGAGGGGGAGAAGAACCCAGAACTGACAAGTCTTTCTGGGGGAGTCACCCGTGAAATGTTTAGGAAGAGATTTGAATGAGTAAATTACTTTTAGCCAGACAACGATGAGGAGAAGGAGGAGAGAGTGAAGGTGTCTTAAAAAAAGGAAAGGGCCCCAGGTCTGAATGGGTTGGGAGGGGTGGTACCTCACGTTGGCCAAAAAGCAAATGAGGAAGACACACCGTAGCCCCCAAAATCCTCTTCAAGGATGTTAGTCAGGGCCACACTGTTTTGTAACTCCTCTACTAACTTGTTTGTCTAGATTCTTGTTCTCCCATCCCTCGTAGCCAATTCTGTGTACAAACCCCAGCCGGAACAGAGCTCTCCCCTTCCTACCCTGCCTATCACAAATTGGAGGTAGCCCGGCTGCAGGCATGTTCTGTGGATCACCCATCAGTCCCGCAGTATAGAGCCACACCCCACCCCCTCTCGCCTGAGATGTAAGAAGCGGAGCTGGAGAGACCCATTCCTAGCATCCCTATAACGGCTCACAGCCATCTGCAGCAGCTCCAGGGGAACTGATGTCACTTCTGACCTATGTTGTCACCTGCTAACCTCAGGCACACACACGTACACGTACACATAAAATTCATATTTTTAAACTTTAAAATAAATAAGGGGGGCTGGAGAGACGGCTCAGAGGTTAAGAGCACTGGCTGCCCTTCCAGAGGTCCCAAGTTCAATTCCCAGCACCCACATGGTGGCTCATAGCCATCTACAATAAGATCTGGTGTCTTCTTCTGGCGTGCAGGTGCACATGCGGATAGAACAATGTATGCATAATAAATAACTTAATAAATAAATAAGTAAAAATGCAATGTGTTAGAAGGGAGCCTCACTCTGCCCCATGGGCCTGGCCCCACTCCCGAGCCTCAGCAATGCTCTTGTCCACCCGCCTATCTACGGCAAAATACACAGGCAATTAAGAACGCTAAAACAGATTTGCTAATAGACTCAGACACGATCTTTCCCTGGAGCAGAAGTCCACTGCATCCCTGTACGAGACTCATTTGAATTTTCGCTGACAGCCATCAGCTGCACCATCTCCATGACTTATCTCCACCTCTGCAGAGGCCTGTCTGTCTTTACAGACAGGAGGAAAGGTGGAAATCCACCTCTAGAGCTTCAGATAGCCTCAAGAAGGATGCTCTAGGGACCACACCCTTGAAAGGAACCCATGCCGGCGCCATTGCGAACTCTTCTGCAAACGTCCCTGGCAATCTGAGGTATCAGAGGCATATTATGGGATGTGCTGTGGTTGAACTGAGGCAACGGGGCCCAAAGGTTTTCTTCATTCCTGACAGGCAGGTCCAGAGACACCATGGGCGCTCGGGAGAGCCTTGTATTTCTCAGGTCCCTCCCTGTAGAGCATGTGATGCTCTCTGAATTTTCCATTTCCTGACTCTTAACTCTCACTTCTATCATTTAAGTCCCACCCACCCCCCCTTTTTTTTACTGTTTGAAGTTTTTTTTTGTTGTTGTTTGTTTGTTTGAGACAGGGTTTCTCTGTATAGCCCTGACTGTCCTGGACTCACTTTGTAGATCAGGTAGCCTGGAAATCACATCGATCCACCTGCCTCTACCTCCCCAAGTGCTGGGATTACGGGCGTGCACCACCGCACCTGGCATAATTGTTGATTTCATTCTCCAGTCTCTACTACGAGAACACAAACAACGAGAAGGCAGGTGTTTCTTGTCTCTTTTCCTTGTTCTTTGAGACAGGGCCTCTCTATGTAGCTCAGGCGGTCCTGGAGCTCACTTTGCAGACCAGGCTGGCCTCCGTCTCACAAAGACCCTCCAGAGGCAGGTGTTTCTTCTGTATTGATGGCTGTGGGACCCTCACTGCCTATGATAATGTCAGGAATAAAGAGCAAAAGCTGCTGGAGAGGTGAATGGGTGACCAAGAGGAACCAGCTCCCACAGACACCACGTCTTACTGGCTGACTGGCTGAACACCTTTCTTGCTAGGGAAGACACTTTGAAGTGAAGACACACTCAAGGGTAAGCCCTGACAGCTCCAGAGGGGCTGCAGAGTGACGTGTGGTGCTCTATCTTAGCCCTGCCTGGAGAATTATCTGTGCTCTGTGTTATACCAGATTCCGTCTTAATTCAGGACGTTATTCTCCTCTTCTTGAAGGAGGAGTTAATGTTAATAATCACCGGCAAGTTGCACTGAGTCTTGCAGGCACAAAGCCCAGCCCAGGGTCTCATCTAACCCCCTCAACAGCCGTCCGAAGCAGACGTCACCATAACTCTCCGTTTACAGACCAAGAAAAGATGACTCGCAGGTTTGGCTGACTTTTAAACTTACTATCTGGGGCTGGAACGATGGCTCAGTTAAGTGCACCAGCTGCTCTTCCGGAGGACCTGGGTCTGGTTCCCAGCACCCACGTGGTGGTTTGCAACCACCTGTAACTCCAGTTCTGGGAGATCTGACACCTCCTTCTGGCCTCTTTGGGTACCAGGCATGGATGTGGCATCCACACATGAAAGAAAGAAGGAAAGAAAAATAACTAAATATCCAGTTCACTGACATGATTGAAATTAGAAGACTCCCTCTCCCCTCAGCAGTGAGTTACAGTCTCTGCTTCTGCCCGTTGTATTTTTTCCTTCACTTTCTAAAGGTCACTGAGTGTTATTAGCCTGACTTAACAAACAGCACTGTTTGAAGGACTCACATCTCAATTATTCACACAATGAATCAAATGTAGAAATATGGGAAACTTTGCATTCTCTTAAATATTCCAACACGGTATTTACTTTTCTTTCAGAAAACCGGTAAGCTTTTTAGTTTAAAACTAGGCATCTAAATCAATTAGATATTCAATAATTTTCATTGGAATTTCAAGTTTGTTTGTTTTGCTCAGTGTAGGTACCCTTAAGCACTATAAAAATGTAAGTGTATAGATTTAATTTACATAAAAATGTTAGTGTCCTGGTTTGGATTCCTTAAAGTTGCTATACTTTAATTAATTAATTATTATAATTCACAATACATTGTGGCGGTGTCTCTGCATTACCTTTGCTGGCCTGGAACTTACCACAGAGCCCAGGCCTGGCCTCAAACTTGTCATCTCTCCACCCCAGCCTCCCAAGTGTAGAAATGCCAAGTGTGTGCCACCATGCCTAGTTCGCTACTTGATTTTGAATCTCCATTTAAGAGGTTCTTATCACTGGGCATGGTAGTATACCCCTTTAATCCCAGGACTCAGAAGACAGAGGCAGGTGGATCTCTATGAGCCTGAAGCCAGCCTGGTCTACATATTGGGTTAAGGGTAGGGTTAGGTATTAAGACAGCTTGGTCTACAAATCAGGTTCCAGGATAGTCAGGGCTATGTAGACAAATAGGAAGGCAGGCAGGCAGGCAGGCAGGCAGAGGGATCATCTCCAGTTTGAAGGGCTGTTTTTTTGACCCTCCCAGGATTATACAGAAACACTCTGTGCTGTTTGTCATTGCTGTACGGACAGCCCACTATTTCAGAGAAAATTCCACATAACCTCCAAGAGCTAATTCTCTCTGCCCTAACAGGGAGGGCTGCTGCCTGGTTTGGTCTCGTGTGTCTTTGGCTTTTAAGATTTGTGCCCATTTCTATCACTAGAGACCCTAGAAAAAGGTAAAACCCTGCTGTTTTTCATACTGAGGTTTTTAGACCACACCTGTCTTAGAGGTATTAAAATCCATTAGCTCACTTGGCAGTGATGGCACATGCTTTAACCCCAGCACCTGGGAGGCAGAGGCAGGAGGATCTCTGAATTGAGGCCAGCCTGGTCTACAGAGTGAGTTCCAGGACAGCCATGGCTACACAGAGAAACCCTGTCTTGAAAAAACCAAACCAAAACAAACAAACAAAAAAAAAACCGATCCATTAGATTGACTCATGGCTTAGGAATCAGCTGTTTTCAACTCATGAACTTCAGGCATCTGGCAGCCATGGGATTGGATGACGGAGGAGTCACCCGTTCCTTCCCAGGTTTGTGACCTTCCACCCTGTGTGTCTCTGGCCTCTGAGGTCAGCCAGCTCTTAGGTTAGGGAACACTGCCTTTACGAATGCTGTATCAGGATCTCTCCTGCCCTGAAGGGTGCATTTCACCCAGATGGGACAGGAAGGCACAGGCACCGCAGACATCCAGCTAGAGCCACTCTGGAGGAGGCCCGGAAGTCCCCAGGCACTGTCCTTTCATCTCTTCCTTCGGACACTGGCTTGGAGAGGTGGAAGAGGAAGCATTAAGTCTCATTTTTCACTAATTCATTAAGTCATTCAATAAACATGCATTGCCCAGTAGCGGATGGTCCTTCAAGGCGCTCACTGCTTATAAAGGAGTCACGGCAGCCCTGAGACAGTCCTGGATGCAATCTGCCTTGTAGGAAGGGACTTGGTAAAGTGCTGTGGGCTCAGGAGAATCAGTTTGTGGAAGGCGGTTCAGTATCCAGGAGGCAGATGCCATTAGCACCTCCATTCTGTGAATGCTGAGCCCACCGCAGTTATTCCAGGCTGTGTAACCATCTGCGCCAAAATGAGTGACTTAGGGCAGCAATCACCCCCCAGCCCCACCCCATGACACAGAGCTCATCCGCTCTCCAGCGAACTTGGCCAGGGTGGGAGCAGAAAGATTGCTCGCTCACTAGAGAGGAGCCCCAGGGCACAGCATCCTTTGGGGCACTTGGGTTGTCTTTGACCTTGCCAATCTCTAACAGGACCTTCTACTGGGAGCGTTAGTGAGACTAACTTCCCAGAGCACCAGACGGACACTTCAAATGACAGCATCAAGCCCACCACGTTCATTGGTCAATAAATAGTGCAGAGCCAGCCCAGGCCCAAAGGAAATTAAAACAGACAGAGACGTGGCATGGTTATTGCGCAAAGGGCACGCAGGATGGAGATAAGCACGATGGCCATCTTTGGAAACGATCTTCCACAGAAGTGGAGCCTAAATACCTCGCCAAAGGTCTTTGGGCTAATTAGGCTCTGAAGCTCCATGGGGGAAGGCCGGTCAGACGTAGAAAGGTAGAGAAGGGCTTTCCGGATTAAACGACAGGGGAGAACCTGCTGAGCGAGGCTCTGAAGAGCCGGCAGGAAGAGTATTCAGGTGCTGGAGGCAGCAGGTGGAGACAGACAAACCGCATAGGCTGTAGCGGGCCTGGAGCGATGGCTCAGGAGTCAGGAGCGCCAGCTGAGGGCGGGAGGCCACCAGGTCCCAGCAGCCACAGTGCCTAGAACTCAGACTTCAGGAGTCAGTACTGTCTTCTGGTCCCTCAGGCACTTTGTTCACATGTTCACACACAGAGAAAGACGGACAGACGCGGGACTCGGGGTTCACAAAGCCTTACCCAAGTGAGGCTCCAGAGGGATGGCAGAGCCTTCCTGAAGAGCCTGAGCGCAAGCGAGTGAGCAGTGCGGTGAGTGAGCAGTCTGTGCAAAGACTGGCAGCTGCAGCCTCCCCCCATCCCCCCCATGGGATGCTCTGCTCCTCCCCAGAGACCCCCGACCCGATGGGGCTAGCTAGCCCCTGCGCCATCAGCACGCCGATTCCAGCTTTCCTGTACCTGCCCCAAGCCAGGCAGGTTAGTGAGAGGCTGTGAAAGGCTTTCTGCAGGGCAGCGACTTGGTCAGGGCCGTGCTCTAGGGGGACTATGGGGCCCAGTGTGCTGCCTACCAATGGAGGCCGCCGACGATGAGGATTCACACAGGCCTGCCCTAGATAGCACATGTGAGCACACCCGTGATATTTTCTAGATAAAACCTGGAGCTCAGAGGTTAACTGTGCAAGCTCTCTCAGCAGGGTACCCGCAAGGGCAGACAAGCTGTTAGAGGGCACGGGGGGGGGAGGGGCTGGGGGCTGGCCTGCTGGTTGAGAACCCCTGCTGCTCTTCCAAAGAGCTCGGGTTTGGGGGTTTTCTAGTCTCTGTGGGCGCCAGGCATGTAGATGGTATGCAGACGTAAACACAGGCTAAACATCCATATACACGACATAAAAATAAGTAAATCTTGAGAGAGAGGGTAGGGTTTAACCCAGGGTGGGGTCCAGTTGGGCTCTGGTCATCCAAGTATGATTGAGCGATGGTGGTTGAGAACTAAAAATGTGGGTGTTGCGTACACACACACACACACACACACACACACACACACACACACACACACACGAGCATCTGCTTCAGCATGCTAAGACCAAACACTGACCAACAGCCCGGGGCCAACAAACAACCTAAGGCAGCAAAGGGTTGTATTTCCTCACGGTGTGGGAGGGCGGGGCCGGACCCCCACGGCTGCTCCGCCCTGTGCACTTGGGTAGAATCGTTGGAGAGGCAGAAGCATCTGCAGATGAAATTCTTTACCTCAGGTCAGCAAGGAGGCAGAGAGAGGCCGGCCACTGATGCTTAGCTGGCTTCTCCTTTCTCCCCCTTAACTCTGCCGCAGACCTTCCGTGAGACTGTGCGGCTGGCTCAGGGTGTCTTCCCCTCGCACTCAATCCTCTGTGGAAACACTGTTTCAAACACTCGCAGAGACAGGCCTCACCCATCTGTGTGGGATTTGCAGCCTAGTGGGCAGTGGAGATCAACCATCAGAGCGTGGCCTGCATCCTTCCCGCCGTGGAGTGGCCTCTCAGAAGGGAGCAAGCCTTGGTCTAGGTGGAGTTAGGTCGGGGCGAGTGTACAGGAACGATGAAAGCTTACGTCGTGCCCCTTCACATACACACCAAAGCCTTTCTAGTACAACAGCTTTAAAAGGGCAGGGGGGGAGAGGAGGGGGAGAGAATGGAGGACAGCATGATGGTCAGCTCCTTCAAAGCACTTGCTTTGAAGACATCGCATTTAAAGAAAATAAAAGGAAGGAAGGAAGAAGCCTGCTCCTGCCCTCCTGCTCTCTCGCCCTCACTCTCCTTTCCTCTTTCCCTTCCTCCCTCCCTCATTTAGTTTCTCTGGCTGCAAAGGCGTCCCCCACCCCCACCCCACTTCTGCTAGCTGTCCCCTGGGGTTTGTCTTTCCTATTCTTCTGACACACTTCATGCTAGGAGAGCTAGCTCATTTTGGCGTCTTCAAAAATTGGACTCTAAATTTAGAATTGGCCTCAAAACTCCTGATCTTTGAGCTCAACTTGTCTGGGTTGGCCCGGACTGCAGCAGCCACCTCTTATCATCGTTAACGCCGTCCCTGTTTGGTTTCCTTGTTGTCTTAGAAACGTGGGCTGCTATAATGTGTCACAGCCAAGAAGGGGTAATTAGAACCCACCCATCTACCATGCAGGACCCCGTGCCTGTTCCTTCCCGGTAAATAACGTTCCCTCGGGAGCAGGGAACACTCCCTCTTCATCTTCTAAGAGCTGGCCCCTTGGTCCCACTCCAAATTCCTTCTGGTCTTCCTTCCATCTGTTGTAAGTTCCTTTCCTGACTTCTCTCCCCTGGAATGGCCAGAAAGAAGAGGAGGCAGTCTTTGGTTTGAGACTCAGCCCAGCTGCTCGCAATCTGGACTCAGGCCCATTAACCCCTGACCTCCAGCCACAGTCCTGCCTGGTACCTCATTTCACATGGCCAAGTCAGGAGAGGCGCGAAGAGTCCAGGGCCCTCCCAGACTCCAGTGGTTCTCCATATCCTCAGTTCTAACCAGTGAGCATCCGGCAAAAGACCAGAAGCTGGTTCTGAGTGCCAGGCTCTGTCCCTCTACCCCATACTCCCTTGGGAAGACCATTTACCTTGCTAGCTGGCCTGTTTGCCTACCGTTACAATGACGAGTGGAATGAGCTGGCGCCTACCATTAAACATACCTTCTGTGCCCTCTAAGCAGCTCCTTACCTCTTCAGTCACAACCAGCCTTGGCTGGAGAAAGGGCTCCTTTAGCGTGAAGGCACTATGGAGTCTTCGGCAACATCCCCAAAGAGCACATGGTCGTGAGTGTGTCAGGGAGTTCCGGCATCCTTCAGTGAAATCCAGAGGCCTAACCCCCAGACTCAGAACGATGCTGGGGGGGGGTAGGGGGGAGGGCAAAGCCATCTGGGTCTCATTTGTGGTAGTTTTGAAGGTACGCAATGCTCTCCAGATCAAAGCAGCATTCCTGGAGCAGCGTTTCCCACACTGCCATCTGAGCACCAGGGCCCCACTCGGGGTGGGCGCCTCAGAAACCTATTGCCAAGAGAGTTTGGTGGGAGGGAAGCAGGCTTTCCCACTTCAGGATTTTTCAGAGTCTGTGACAGCCGGGCGGGCCTTGAGCCTACGGCCACTGTTTAATCTTCACACGGCGGCCTGTTTGGTTTCGCACTCTCGCTATTCCCACGTGGCAGATGGGAACTCCAGTCTCCCAGGAGTTGAATGGCTGGTCTGGAGGGCTGTAGCCTGGAACTGCAGGTGCACAGATTTGAACTCAGGTCTAGTCTGAGTCTAGAGCCCGTGGTCCTTGCCCTACGCCAGACTTTCCCCCTATGTCAGTCAGCTCCAGGAAGAGGTCACCTGCTTGGAGGCGCCACCTATGCTCTAGCCAGAATACCTCAGGGAAAATGGGGCAAAGAGCAGGTTTCTAAGTGAGAGGTGGGAATTGGAGGGTGCCGACGGGAACACACGCAGCCGCAGGGATGAGGACCCCATATGTGTGTGTGCATACATGCCACACGAGAGGTGCGCCTCAGCACGTGTGTGCAATCAGAGGACAATTTTGTGAAAGTCACGGCTTTCAGGTACCTGTTCCTCCTCGCACTGTGTGGGGCCCAAGGATGGACCCAAGTCCCCAGGCGTGGCAGCAAGTGCCTTGAGGACTCTTTGACTCTTTATTTTTATTTTATGATGTTCTTTGTGCCTGCGTGTATGTTTGTGTACTCAGTAAGTGCCTGTTGCCCACGGGAACCAGAAGAGGGTGTCAGACCCCTCGGAACTGGAGCTGCAGATGGTTGTGAGCCACCACACGGGTGCTGGGACTCAAACCCAGTCCACTACAAGAGCCATTTCCCCAGGTGGAGGAGGGCGCAGTGGTAACTTCTGAAAGCCTGGCATCTGGGGGGACGAGGAACGAAGACCTCTGTGAGTTCAAGGCTGGTCTAGTATACACAGTGAGTTCCAGGCCAGCCAGGACTACTTACGGAGCCCTGTCTCACAGTCTCACAAAAAAAAAAAAAAAAAAAAAAAAAAAAAAAAAAGTTTTTAATTTTAATACAAACTTTTGAAAAGGAAAAGAAAAGCCAGTAAATACACAGAGGCTCTATCTGAACAACAATATTAGCCCCTTGACTCTGACATTTGTAGAACATCCCAACTACCCATTGTATGTTCAACAAGATAAAAAAAAAAAAATGATGGGTCATAAAACAAGTCTCAGACTATTTCAATTTACTGAAATGTCCTCCAACAGCAATGAAATTTAATATGAAACCAATTACAGGAAGATGTCTAGCAGAGCTCAAATATTTGAAAGTTAGGCCTATACCTCTAAATAATCCGTGGATACAAGAAGCATGGGCTGGGTGAGTAGTTGAGGGGGCTTGCTGCGAAGCCTGATGCCCCGAGTTCAATCCCTGGAACCCCCGTGGTAGAAGGAGAGAACAGACCCCTGCAAGTTGTCCTTTGACCTCTACACTTGTGCCATGGCTTTCACCTAAGTAAGCAAACAAACCGCTGTGGATACACACACGTTTTTGTTCTGGTCCCAGGTGTGGGACATGGGACTGATTCAGATGGTCACAGCAGTGGACTGTTTGGCTCATGCTGGGCTCTAAGAGGAGCTCTGTGCCAGCTGAAGACAGTTTAAATCTGTGGAGTCTGGAGAGAATACATGCCAGAACCCAGAGAGTGAGGAGCTCTGAGAAAGAACAAGGCTGCTGCTTCCCCCTGCGGCTCCTGATTGCTGTTGTGAGACAAGAAGTTGGAGATCTGCTGAAATGAGGATTGCACTGGCTCCAAGGAATGTGACGACCCTGACCAGCAGGAAGCAGCAGAGAGAACTGCACCCCTCTCCCACTAACCCTTTCTCCTCCTACCTGGTGTTCAGGTGTTAGAAGGGATTGGGGTGGAGTAGGGAGAAAAAGATAGAAGAAACGTAAATAAAAGAGTTTTTAAAAAACATGCCAACAACAAACAAAAACAGGTTGGTAGTTTGGTAGATAGATAAATAGTACAGAGAGAGAGAAAGGGAGATAGACAGACAGATAGATGTCTAAAAAATTCACAAGAAGCCAGGACTGGTCATATACACCTTTGATCCCAGCAGTTCCTGGTCTACAGAGTGAGTCCAGGTCGGCCAGAGCTGCACAGAGAAAGCCTGTCTCGAACAACAAAAACTGTAATAAGCGTGCAAAAACACACAAGGAAAGGTAGAAGTCCAAATATATTTTTGAACCAAATGGTGAAGGGAAATACAATCTGTCAAATTTTGTGACACAGATAAAGGAGGAGGATACTTAACTCTGCTGAAAAGGGGTGATTTTCAGTTCCAGTACTGGAAAAGGGTGGCCAGGAGACAGGCGCTAACTGGTAAAGCTCTTGCACGCATGGGCACCTGGCCTGTGATTCCCCATGCCAGTGGGCTGGGGACAGGTGGGCCCTGGGCTCGACTGGCAAATCAGGTCAACGTACGTGGCAAGTCTCAAGCCAGCGAGAGGCACTGTGCCAAAGGAAAAGGTGGGTAGCCCCTGAGAGTGAACCCAAGACTGCCCTCTAGGCTTCACATGAACATACCAACTTGCGCACACACACAGCACAGACAGAAAGCAAGGGAAAGAAATGGAGAGAATGATGTGTGTGTGCAGTCTCACTGCTCAGGAGGCAGAGGCAGGAGGACCACCAGTTGGAGGCCAGCCTGGGCCACACAGAGAGACCTTGTCTCAAAACAGATGAACAAAAGCTAAAAAGGAAGAGCAGAGAGACCATGAATAAAGAGAAGCAGAAAAACGCTGAGGAGAGCAAATATTTGAGAATCAGGAAACAATTAACAAAGCCAAAAGTCAATTCCCTGAAGCAACAGCAAAGTTGTCGAAGTCTTAGCTAAAGAGATTGACCCAGAAGAGGAGGATGGAGAAAGGAAAAGAAGAAGAGTGAGGAGGAGAGAAGGACGAGGAGAAGATTAAAGAATGAAGGAAGAGGCCAGGTATCATGGCGCACACCTGTGATTCCAGCACTCAGGAGGCAGAGGCAGGTGGATCTCTGTGAGTTCCAGGCCAGCCTGGTCTATAAAGCAAGTCCAGGACAGCCAAGGCTACACAGAGAAACCCTGTCTGGAAAAAATAAAAGAGAACAAGGAAGTATTATGTTCAACTTTCTGTCAATAAATCTAGTCACTGATGGAATGGAAAATTGCTTCACAAAGAAAAACTCAAAATTAACACAAGATAGCATAGAAATTCTACTAGTCTTATCTACTAAATTTGTTATCACACTCAAAGGAAATAGCTCCTGTGTGTGTGTTTGTGTGTGCACGTTTGTGATGTGTGTGCATGTGTTTGTGCATGTATGTGAGGTGCATGCATGTGTGATATGTGTATGGTGCATGTGTTGTGTGTGTGCATGTGTGTATGGTATGTCTGTTGTGTGTGATGTGTGTGATGTATGTGTACATGCATGTACAGTATATGATATGTATGTGGTGTGATGTATATATGCATGTGTATATGGTGTATGAGCATGTGTGTGGCATGTGCGTGTAGGTGCGTGTGCTGTGTGTATATACATATATGTGTACACATATGTAGTGTGCATGTATGTGTGTATACTTGTGTGTGGCATGTGTTTGTATGTTTGTGGTGTGTGTGCATGTGTGTGTCTGTGCACATGTGGGTGCTTTTCAGGACCAGAGTAGACCTCGGAGTCTTTCTGAGCAAGGTCTCCACTTTTCTTCAGAGGCCGGTTCTCTCCCTGAACCCGGAGCTGCTTGGGTGCAGTGTGCTGCCAGTGTGCCCTGGTCCACTGTCTCCGTCCTGCAGTGCTGGGTTCCAGGCACTGCTGTGCCCTGCTTTCATTCGGGTGCCAGGAGCCACGCTCAGGTCACCGGCTTGTGCAGCCAGGGCTTTCCCCACCGAGCTGTCTCCCCAGCCCTCCAGAGTAGACAGAGCATAAGTTAAGTCACACACACACACACACACACGGAAACACATGTACACATGCACACACAGAGAGAAATGATCTGGGCCATGAGAATGTATGACATTAGAATGTATGACACCAAAACATATATATTTACATATTTATATATAGACTTTATATATATATATATATATATATATATGCCATTTTATGTGTCAGTGATAGCTCCATTACACTGCTTAGAAAAGAAAGAACTCTCTAAGGAAAACAGTTTCCCTCGTGAATTCTCTCAGAGGCCAGAGGAAGAAATGACATCCATATTAGCCAAACTCCTCCAGAAAATGGAGCAGGAGGAAGCTCGGCCAGGTTTGTCTCACGGGGTTAACAATGACCGATACCAAAATGTAACCAAGGGCCTACAATGGAGAGTGAACCTCGCCAGGCTGGCGGCAGCATTTCCCCTGGAAACGCTGCTTCTGCCATGTCCTGTGTTCAGAACAGACATGAGAGAGGGCTCGTCTTAGACACGTGACAGCAGTCTGACAAAACTCCATGTCCACACGTGTTTCCACCCTCACTGAGGCGGGGCAGGGGACGAGGGCCGGTGCTGACCGCCACTGTTCTGTCGTTTACTTTTTGATGCAGAAATCTGAGAACAGAGAAGCAGAGAGAGTAACGCAGGGGCCTCCGTTGCTTGCCTCTGCACGGCTGCCTTCTCCGCACAGCTGTGGCGTGCCCACGTGCCCCAGCTGACGGCCAGCTGTCCTGTGCTCGCTGGGAAAGTTCCGTTTCAACTACTCTCCAAACAAGCGTCGTCTCCAGAGCTTGCTGTCATGCGTGTGCTGTGCTGTGTCATACAGGTCTGTGTGCTGACAGCGAAGCTCTGTTGCGAGGCAGTGCAGCCTGTAAGGCAGGGCAGGCCTGCAGGTCGCTGGAACAGGCCTCTTCAGGGAAGACAGAAGCTCCGCTTCTTCCTTCTCCTCTGTTCCCTTCTTGACCTCCTTGAGCTTCTCCTGTCCAAAGCCAATCAGGGCAGAAACCCCTAGAAATGTGAGCCAAAATAAGCCTTTTTCTCTTTTGAAGTTGATTCACTCAGGTGTTTATTTTAGTTGCAAAAAGCTAATTTGGTGTGTGTGTCCCGTTTCTTGGTCCAAGAGCCCCACGTCAGGCTAGCCCCAGGGAGCCACAGAGGAAGCAATGTGTCCGCTCATGAGAGGATTCTGTCTCCCACAGTTTGGTCAGCGGTGACACCTTCCCACGTTTCCGTATGTCTGAAAAGGAAAGTGACGCGTTCTGAATGTGGGCGTTTTGTCTGTGACAGGGTTTCACTGTGTAGCCCTGGCTACCCTGAAAGTGGCTATGTAGACCAGGCTGGCTTCGAACTCATAGCTATCCACCTGCCTCTTGCCTCCCCGTGATGGACTGACTAACGGTGCGCACTGCCACACCCAGCTAGAAGGCGAGTTTTTGAGAAATAACTGGATCTCGAAGGCTCATGCGTCCATGAGTTCATAGTTAAGAAAATAAGGAGGCGTGATGGGCATTTTGGGAGGTGGGGCCTAGTTGGAAGAGGTGACTGGGGGCACGCCAGTGACGAGCATGTCTCACCTCGAGCCACCTCCTCCCTGAACGCCCTTTGCC
This sequence comes from Rhombomys opimus, assembly GCA_010120015.1. Taxonomy (NCBI): domain Eukaryota; kingdom Metazoa; phylum Chordata; class Mammalia; order Rodentia; family Muridae; genus Rhombomys; species Rhombomys opimus. The sequence continues at coordinate 1,336,951 of REGO01000222.1, read as the reverse complement.
GTGAGGCACTTCCTGCCCGATGGATGAGACCTCTGCAACAGTGAGCCCAGAGAAACCTTGGCCTCTTTTAGGTTTTTGTCACAGGCATCTTGTCACCGTGGCTGAGAGCTGTCTCTCAGCGCTCCAGGCTGTCAGGAGACATAAGCAATCAATTTGTGCACACAAGGAATCAAGCACCATTTCCCTCCTGGGCCATAGGCGAGTTTCCCCTGGGCCATCCTGCAGCCAGTGCCTCTGTGGTCAGCTGAGAGGAACCTGTCTGAGAAAGAGCCGTAGTTTCCACAGGGTATTAGGATGAGTGTGTGTGTCAGAGGGGTGTGGAGACTGAAGATGCACAGGCGCACACTTCTTGAGCTGGGCCAAGCTACCGGCTGGGCAGGGCAATGGTCTCTGCACCGAGGTCCGGGTCCCCTCTCCTGTCCTGTCTCACTGAGCCCAGGGAGCCATGCTCACAGGCAGGTCCTTGCCTTCTCGGCCTTCTCCTGATTTTCACACGCATGCTTTCCCTGCTCCCTGCACCCCTTCCCGGCCCAGCCTTCGCCAAGCCCGCCTCCCCTCTCTGGCTTTCCTTTCCAAGCCATCCATTTCTTCCTTTTTGCTGAATTTCTGTTTACTTGTGTGGCATTGGGATCAACACAATTGGGATCTCTGACTGATTCTGTGTGTGTGTGTGTGTGTGTGTGTGTGTGTGAGAGAGAGAGAGAGAGAGAGAGAGAGAGAGAGAGAGAGAGAGAGAGAGATGGCCTGTGGGCATGCACATTTGTTCAGGGAGGTAGGCTCCATTGTGAGAGAAGGTGGCAGGAGGTCAGAGCTCCCAGCCCTTTAACACCTCAGCCTGGGGCCCCAGCCTCTAGTCCTTCCTGCCTCCCAGCCCTGCGCATCTGCACCATGTCTCTCAGCTCAGCTTCGGATCCTAAGGCCAGTCTAGGCTAGCTACCGTTTGTCCTGTAAGACTCGCTCAAGCGTCACCTCCTTCCAGAAGCCTCAGGGTGCGCTTGCGCGAGAGTCTGGGTCTAGTGTGCGCTGCTTCCCTTTCCCCAGCGTCTGCCGAGAGTGAGACCCCACTTCAGGGCACCTGATGCAGGCTTGGATGCGTGGGCAGGGCTGAAGAGGAAAAGAAATGATAATAAAAGGATATGGGTGTGGGGGCGCATACAGGGAGATGGAGCGAGTGTGCCCACACACGGGTGCATACACAGTATCTCCCCTCTTCCAGGGAAGTTATTTGGAAAGAACTTTTGTCACAGTGAGTTAAGCTTGGAGGAAATGGAGTCGGAGTTTGGAGGCCGAGGGGTTCGTTTTATCCTTAGGACGGGGATGAGTGACAGCTTGGATGTTACTGTGTCTGCCTCCAGTTGCCACAAGCATTTCTGCGCCACACCAGGCTGCTTTGGAGAGGGGGGGCAGGGGCGAATGACCACACAGGTCCTTGTCTTCCTGTTCTAAAGCAAAGGTCAAACACTTGGCAGAGCTGACCCTGAAGGCAAATTTGGCCCTGGCCTGAACCCATGGAAAAGCCAGCAGGGAAAGGAGGTGCTCCGCCTCCCGCCTTCCCCAGCCAATGACGGGGCCCTCAGGTTTCTGCAGCAAGGCGCCCCCCAACCCCACCCCGCGCCCCACCCCAGGGGCTGGGAGGGGTTTTGAGACTGCGTGCTCCCAGGGCTGACGCAACTGGAGAATCTGGCTGCTTTTTATCACATATATCATTTTGCCATATATGGTCAACGAGAGCTACTGGCAGGGAGACTTCTGCCCAGATGGTGGGCTCCCAGAGTGAAATGAACTACATACCAGCTCAGAGCAAACAGCCCATCGCTCACCCGGCCGGACAGGTGGGTGGGCCCGGAGAGCGGTTATATATAGTTCTGAACACATTCCTTCTCTAATGCATCTTAGCCCCCAAATGGGCAAACAATCTCCATTTCTGGCTCTTTTTACTGAATTTGCTAATTGGTATTCTTTTATAACCAAGGGAACGACAAAAAAATTCCAAGAGGAATGTCGGGGGAGAGGCCGCTAGCCCTCTCACTCCCTTGATCTCCCGACCTCCCCCCTCCTTCCTGTCTAATCTCCCGCCCTCAAGGCGCCCTGAAGTCTTTCCCACCCGCATCCCCATCTCAGAGCCCCTGCTAACTCTCCCCTCTCTCCCCTTTGTATCATCCTGGCTTCCCTGATAACCCAGGTGAAGGTGAGGAGGGTCTTCAGAAGCTGGGCCTCATTCACAGAAGTGGGGTGCACAGACAAAATCCCAGTTTCCAGAGTTTCCAGAGCTGGGAAGGCTCACCTTTCCCATCCGACCAAGCCTGGGAAGAAAGAAAAAAAGCATCTAGCGTTCCCTGGGTGCAGTTGAACCTGACTTAAAGGTGGCGGGCGAGCTTGTCGAAACAGGAAGAGACTCAGTGTACCGAATCCGAATCCATATTCGAGGTCCCCCAAAAGCACAGCAGAAACTGTCCCGTCTCCCTCATCCTTTGGACCTTCCTTCACTCTGCCTGGCCTGACGGAGTCAGGATTTCCTGAGTTTGCCCTCTTCTAGACTGAAAGCACAAGTCCAATGAGCTGTTAACCTGCCAGGGCTGCTGGCGTGCGCCCAGAGCTTACCCTGTGACGTAGGGCCTGCTGACTCTTGAGAAGGTGAGCACACGATGCTTAAGAATTGTCTGTCTCAAGTCCCCCGAGTGTCTTATGAAGTTACGGTGACTCTTCTAAACGTGGACGGACTTTGGTTTTTGTTGTTGTTCTGTAGATGACAGAGTGTGGCAACTGTCACAGAGCATTCATACTGCACTGGGCTTAAGTAATCCAGAGATGACTTAGGGTGTGCTGGCTGCGCATAGGCGACATTCAATGCCTTTATGTATTCCACTAATTTAATTTTATGTGCACAGGTGTTTTGCCTGCATGCCTGTGCACCACATGTATGCCTAGTGCCTGGGGAGACCAGAAGAGGGCTTCTGATGCCCTTGAGCTGGGGTGACAGGCAGTTGTGAGCCAGCATGTGGGCGCTGGGAATCGAACCCAGGTCCTCCGGAAGAACAGCCAGTGCTCCTAACCACTGAGCCACCTCTCCAGCCCCCAACTCCTATATACTTCATGTAAGGAAGCTGAGCATCATGTATATGTTCTCCACCCATCTCCCATCCTCCAAGGATCTGTTTCCTAAATCTTCCCCTGAGGTTCTGATGTGTGTATACAGTTACAGACCAGGCTGGTTCATCCTGGTGCACCTACCTGAGCCCACTAGCACCTGACCTCCGAGACTGGGGTAGCCTCAGGCCCTCTGAGCAAACCCACTGGCCAAGAGATTAAGGAGTCCTGTTGACTGGTAGGAAGAGCTCATACGGGCATGAAGTTTGTGGTGTGCCCGTGGGAGCGAGGAAGTGGGGTAGAAGTCTGCATGAGATTTCCCCCTAGTACTCTCCACCTAACTTTCTGAGGCAAGGTCTCTCATTGAACCCACAGTTTACCAATTCAGCTAGAGTGGCAGGCCACTGAGCTCCAGGGATCCGCCTGTCTCCACCGCCCCACCCTCTACTCCCAATTTACTAAGGCCCAGCCCGGGCGATTCGTGATCTTTGCCCAGATGATTTCATTGAGAGGAAACCTTGTCTTTTTGTGTATACACACACACACACACACACACACACACACACACACAGAGAGAGAGAGAGAGAGAGAGAGAGAGAGAGAGAGAAGAAAGAAACCACACAGAACTTGAGTAATGTTTCATGATCCTATCAGGTACCGCCCAAGGGAACTGAGAGCCCACCCCACAGGAGGAACGACCCAGTGAGGCGAGATCACCAAAAGCTGGCTTTCAGCTAAGCACAGTAGCACATGCCTGTCATCCCAGTGCTTGGGAGGCTGAGGTAGAAGAACCAGGAGTTAGTGGCTGGCCTGGCATATAAAGGGAGAGCATCATTATACTTTTCAAACACGTCCTAGAGGAGACTGAAACAAAGGCCTTTCCCACCCATCCCTCAGTGTCTATGGTTGCCCAGCTTCGCAAGTTCCTCCTGCTTTTTCCTTCTTTCGCTGGAGCACTTAAAGGCAATTTTCAGATATTATTTCACCCACAAATATGTCTCTAGTCATCACTAGCAGATAAAAACTGCTCTGAACACAATCATGCCAGTAGCACATCCAACACAAACAGTCCCTTCATATCAAATGTCTGTGCTCAGTTCTCCCTCGTTAGCTTCAAAATGCCCGTTTCAGTCTTTTCAGATCAGGATCCAAACGTGGTTTGCACACTGCATTCGAGTCCTCACCCACACCTCCCCTGCTCTGTGTCTCTCGTGGCATTTACTTGCGGATGAAACTGGGTCATTTGTCCTTTGGAATTAGTCACATTGGCTGACTCTAGCTGCCCAGGCAGTTAAGTGTTCTCTAAACCTAAAGTCCTATGTTAAAATTCAAGGCCCAGGATGGTGGTCGGGGACTCTGAGCTCACATATCAGAATTATTAGGGAAGAGGGTTTTTTTGTTTGTTTGTTTTGTTTTTTGAACGCTTTGGAATTTCTGACCTTTCCCTTGGTAATTTCCATGCCTCAAATCTAGGATAGAGCCCTGGAGTGTATTTACTTCATTATTCATTTTAAAGCTCAAGTAATTCTCTTATGCACCTCTCAGCTAATTTCTGACTTTGCCAGGAGTGGTGTGGCACACGTCTTTGATCCCAGGACTTGGAAAGGAGAGACAGGCAGATCTCTGAGTTTAAGGCCAGCCTAGTCTATATAGATAGTTATAGGCCAGCAAAGGGCCACATAGAGAGAGACCCTGTCTCAAAGAAAACATTAAAAACCCCAAACAAAATGAAACAAAACAAAAAGAATTACTGACTTTGGTAATTCTCAAAGAACTACAGATTTTGTAGAAATAATAATAATACAAAGAAGAAGAAAAAAATGGAGGAGCTAAAGCTGGGCATGGTGGTACACTCCTGTAATCCCAGCACTCGGGAGGCAGAGGCAGGCAGATCTCTGTGAGTTCGAGGCCAGCCTGGTCTACAGAGAAAGTCCAGGATAGCCAAGGCTACGCAGAGAAACCCTGTCTCAAAAAAACAAAAAACAGAGAGAGGGGAAGGGCATTTGTGAGAAAAGAGATTCTAGTCAAATGTTTGTAAGTTTAGGCCAGGGAACCGAAATGCTCATTTTATAAGCGAGCACTTTATAGTTTTTAGGTACAGGATACAGCCGGTTCTAGCCCCTGTCCAACCAAACAGATAAAGCTGAGACCTCAAGATACCCACAACGAGATTCTGCCCTCCCAGGGGCCTATGTGCACCCCCTCTGTGTGCATTCCGAGCTCCTACCTTGAAGAAGGGTTCCAGCCAGCACTACAGATTTCTGGCATCCGTGACTCTTCTTGTGAACAGTAGGAAGACTGGAATGAAACAGAAAGTTGAATGGGCTACGAGCTTTGCATGGGTAAATCCCTCATGGGACACATTTTAAAAGGCCATATCCCACTATGATGAAAACAAAAGCAGCTAACTTCTATCACTTCAAATAAACATGTAACAGAGATTTAAAGACTATCATTTTGAACTAAGTGTGGGTAGGTATGCTTACATTCCAACATTAGGGAAGTTGAGGCCAGCCTGGATGGAAGCCTGTCTCAAAAAAACGATAACAAAAAATAAAAACCCATCATATTACATTGAAAAGATATCTGTCCTGGCTGAGTGTGACCGATTTCTCACTATTCGCATAAGTGAGTCAACAGACTTAAAATTTTCACCCTGGAGAAACCCATAAGGAAGAAAATGAGAGCTGGCCAAGGTCAATCTCTGAACACACACAGCAAGAAGTATTTAAAACAGACTTCTGCAAATTGTTCTTTGACCTCCACTGCTCACGTGCTAGGCCGGGGCACACATGCACACGCACACTCGAAAAATAAATGTGTGCTTTTTTTAAAGAGCATGAGGAAGGTTTGCTGGCAAGCTCCGTGGAGAAAGGCACTCACCACCAGGCTTGATGGCCTGAGTTTCCACTTGGTGAAAAGACAGGACTAACTTCCAGAAGTTGTCCTTCGAGTGTCACACTTGTACTGCGGTACATGCTCAAACACACACACACACATACACACGCGCACACGCATACGCATGCACACACGCACACACATGCACATGCACACATACAAAAATTAAAATGTAATTTTAGAATGCAAATGAGGACTGGAGAGTTGGCTCAGTGGTTAAGAGCTCTGTCTGCTCTTCCAAAGGACCCAGGTTCAATTCCCAGCACCCACATGGCAGCTCACAGTTTCCATTTCCAAGGAAACTGACACCTTCATACTAATGCACATAAAATAAAGTTAAATAAAAAGCAAAAGAGTGAATTTGGTTCTTTAAACTGTGAATTATACAATACAGACTGGAAAAAAACATGAAGAAATATAAGTCAAAAGAAACCCTTTTTTTAAAAAAACAACCACCGACAGATATTTGACAAATAAAATTTTCTGAGCATTTTATTTATTTTTATGTGTATGGGCATTTTAGTCTGCATTTATGCCTGTGCCAAAAGAGGTCATCAACGTCCCTGGGATGGGAGGGACACAGGGTAGTGAGCTGCTGTGTGGGTGCCGGGAACGGAACCCAGGTCCTCTGGAAGAGCAGCCAATGCTCTAGTCCCCTGAGGCCTCCAGCCTACGACAGCTCTTTTTGCCCACATAAATAAAAATGTCCTCCAAGTCAGTGAAAGCACAAGCAGCAAGTTGCGGGTGGGGACGGCCGTGCTGAGGAGGAAGTAGAAAGGGCTTCCCAGGTGGCCAGCAGCGAAGCGCATTGGCTGTGCATGAGTGTGTCCAGCAAACTGATGGGCAAGAAGTGGACTCAGTGAGGCGTTGGGAGACGGGCCTGTGGGGAAAGCACGCGGGTCATGAAACCGCTCTGTGACCCGAAAACACAGTGCCATCTTGGAAACAGAATCCTGAACCTTTCTAGACACCGAAAGCTGCTGGTGCCTCGATCCTCAACTTCTCGTCTTCCCTTTAAAAGACACCACCCCTCAGGATCCCGTTATGATGCCAGGAGACAGTCTGAAACACCAGCCAAGTGCAGTAATAATGATTAATATAATAAGTGCAAGTTCACACAGAAATGTGACACAGTTGTTTTTCATTCTCCAGAAATTGTTAGCAGCATATGAAGGCAAGAGCAATAGAATTCGCTTATGTGCCCCTTGGTCAGAGTGTGGCTCAGTTCTGTCTGTACCTGCTGAAGGCTGAAATGTCTCTGCCCTTTGAATCATCCCATCTACTACCTAAGTGGAAGAAATGGGAGCAAGTTTGGCCAAAGAGCCAATCGTGAAGTCTTTCGTGCATCTATTTCACCCTAACCGAATGTCCGCTATGGGCCAGACACAATGAATGTACACCAGGAACACACAGAAGAAGGCTTTACTGGTTCACTGACTTTGCTGAGAGAGGGTCTCCCAAGTTTGAGAATTACAGGCATGTTACACCACACACGTGTGACTCAGGGAAACGTCCGTGCTTTGAAGAAGTCGGAGCACCAGTGACGGGAAAGCAGCTCAGAATGAATGAACAACCTCACTAGCGAACAGCTAAACGGAATACAGCCAGGCATGTTCCCAGCGCTGCTGCGAGAACACGCACCCACAATAAGAGCTGCGAGGAAATACTCAACACAGCATGTCAGTGAAGAAAGGACAAACGCAAAAATCCCTTAGGAGAGAAACCATTCTGAATAACAATATTCACTCTAAGGCTGGGCGTGGAGGCACACACCTGTGCTCTAGGAAAAATGAGACGGGAAGGTGGTGAGTTCAAGGCCAGCCTAGGCTACAGGAGACCCTGTGGGATGACCCAGAGAGCAAAGGCGCCTGCTGGGGCCTACATGGTAGAAGGAGAGACCGAACTCCTACAAACTCTGCCCTGACCTCAACACCCATGGCATGGTATGTGTGCATACATACCTACAAAAATGAATTTAAATATATGTTTATATATACATACACATATATGGACACATAGCTTTCCATTACCTAGGATATTATGCACCATTTTTTAAAATCCAGATAGTTCCATGTGGATTAATATGGCTAATTCTCCAACATATGGATTTAAATTAAAAAAATTGTACAAATTGTAAAAATGTGCAACATACTACGTTTTTAAAAGTATATATGCAAATGTATGTAAGAAAGCAAAATGTCCAGAAGCAACTCAACGGATGGACAGCAGTGACCACGCTGGACAGGAGATTTAAAACAAGAAGGGAATCGCCAAGAGAAGTTCTGCCTTTTCTGGATGGTTTGATTTTTTTTTATGAGACTGTTTCAGTAAATGTCTCAGTATTAAAAAGGAATGAAATAACTGTGTTACAGGACAGAGAAAGTGATGGAATGCTTCCCAATTCAATTTACAAAACTAGCATAACCCTGACATCGAAACCCCACAACGTTAGCGCAAATAAAGGTGGCTAAAGATCAATTTCAGTTATGAATATGGATGGAAAATTCCTATGTCGAATACCAGCAAATGGAATCCAGCAGTATATAAAAGCCATGACTAAGCAGGCTTCGTTCCAGGACGGCAGGGATGAATGAATATCGGGAAATCTACAAACACAGTGTATCAAGACAGTCTGTACTGCGCCTGGACCCGGGCTCTGCCTCTCCTGCCACCAGCAAATGAAAGAGCTAGAATCTTCTGGGCTAAGGTGACAGGCCTATCTGGTGTTTTTCTTCTGTTTAGGCTGTTCTTCCCAATGTAGGGCCCCCAAATTGCCTGTTTAACTGCCCCCACGTCCATTTCCAAGATATCTGGGATCTCCTATCAGAGTGTACACAGTCCTAGACCCGAGAAAGGGCCAAGGCAGGGCTGCCTACAGGAGAGAGAGGAAGGTGTGAGGTAGGGTGTCCCTAGCTGTGAGCCACAAACCCCTTGTGAGGTGAGATGGAGATGGGGAGAGCAGAGGATGATGTCCTGGGGTTGGACTTCCGAGCTTCCCTTCCTAGTCTCACATGATAGTCTAAGCAGCAGGAAAATTTGAACCTGGTGTTTGAAGTTGGTACGAACTTAACTCGATAACAAGGTAGTGTTTTAGTTACTGTTCTATTGCTGTGAAGAGACACCGTGACCAAGACAGCTTATGAGGTCTTGCTTACAGTTTCAGGGAATTAGTCCATAATTATCATGGTGGGGAACATGGTAGCAGGCCGGGCTCTGGAGCAGTAGCCGAGAGCTCACATCTGATCTGCAGGCAGCAAGCAGAGGGGGGGGGGGAGAGGGAGGGAGAGGGGGGAGGAAAAGGGGGAGAGGGAAAGAGAGAGAGAAAGGTACTGGTCCAGGTGTGGGCTTTTAAAATCTCAGAGCCTGCCTGCCCCCAGTGAAGCACCTCCTCCAGTGAGGCCACACCCACTCCAACAAAGCCACACCTCCTAATCCTTCCCAGAGAGTTCCACTAGCTGGGGACCGAGTACTCAAACCTATGAGCCAATGGGGGGCATTCTCACTCAGACTACCACAGTAGGTGACAAGGATGTACTTCTCCCAGTCAGATGCTTTGGCTTCCGCTTGTCCTCTTGGCCCAGGGCTCACAGCTGTGCAGAACAGCCCAGCAGTCTAAGACACAAAAAAAAAAGAGCGGCACCAAAAACAGGAAAGACCGTAAGAGGAAAAGAAATTCACAAGGAAAGATGGAAAAGGAGACTTCCCAAAACTCCGCCACCAGGGACCGGAGGCATGTTTAACATGTCTTCTTTTATAAGGTGACAGGCACAGTGGCTCATGCACAGCGTGTATCACGCATGCCTGTGAGCGTGCGAAATACGTGCCCACCATGTGCATGCAGAGGCCAGGTGCTGTCCTTTGTCGCGCCCCATCTTAACGCCTTCAGGAGGAGTCTCTCACCAGTGTGGCGGCTCACGCCTTCAATCCCGGCCCTCGGGGAGGCAGGCGGATCTCCATGAGTTCAAGGCCGGCCTGGTCTACAGAGTGAGACAGGACAGCCAGGACTACACGGGGAGACTCTGTCCTTTCTTAAGGCCTCGGGGCAGAGGGTGTTCGAGGGAGACGCCTGGCCTTTGCACGCAGGACATTGTGCACGCTCACATGCATGCACGAGGCACGCTACTGCCCTAAAGCTTATCGTCATTGCACTATACACGGTTATTATAACTCATATTATACATGTCACTAATTATATTCCTGGGGTCCACCGTGGGAATGCGTCAGAGGCGTTGGTGTAGCTGACACATCCCTCCGTGATGGGAGCTCCATATTCCTCCCTACCAGCCACTTTGAAATAGCCAATAAACTGTGTGGCCCGCTGCTGACTCCTGGCAGTGAACCCCGGAGGCCGGAATTCCACACAGTGGCCTTCTCCCCTTTGTAGGCAATGAATGTTTGTTTTGCAGCAAACATTTGGCTCTTTACTAAGATTTTCTTCTTCTTCTTCTTTTTTTAATTTATAGCCTTAGCGTTTTCTGTTTTATTACCATGTAATTTCTTATACTTTGAAGTGAGGACTGTGTGAGTGTGTTAAGTATTGAAACTGATTTTTTTTTTATTGTTATATGTTTAAGTGCACATGTGTGAGTGTGTGTGTCTGTCCGTGTGTGTGTCTCTGTGTGCGTGAGTGTGTTGTATATCTACGTGTGTCCATCTGTCTGTGTGTGTGTCTGTGAGTGTGTGAGTGTGTGTGTATCTGTGTGTTTGGTGTTTGGATGGAGGGACACTCAAGCCATCGCTGTGTGCGAAGCTCTGATGACATCTAGAAGGAATCAGTTCTTCCTCTCCACCCTGTAGGAGCTGGCGGTCAGCTTCAGTCTGGCAGGCTTGGTAGCCAGCACCTTCACTCTCTAAGCCATCTGCCCGGCCCTAAACTAAACCGTGAAGGGTAAGAACACGATGGGCAAGTCCCCCGAGGAGCCTAGACCTTCGGCCAGAGCGTCACTAATATCCTTTGGTAAAGCGTGGGCCCGTTCCCCATGGTTCCTGGATGGGGAGGGGTGTTTGGAGGCGGGGCTGCAGGTGTGGAGGTGCAGGGTATAAATCCAGACGGAGTGCTGGTCAAGGGGTCTTTCCCCCAAGGAAACAAGTGACAAGAAGAAAGGAAAGAGAAGATCCCCTTGTCCCACCCCACCCCCCAGAGGAAACCTGAGAACGAAACACAGAAAGAGCGTTCGGAGCGCGGCACGAGGATTTGTCGCAGTGGAAATAGTAAAGGCACAAGCCCTCCAACCCCGTGGGGGATCAGCGGGCAGGGCATCCCCACCTGCATGCCCGCCTCTTGGGGTTGCGACCAAGGGGGCTGTTAGAGAGCCGGAGACCAGTTCTGACAATTCCTCCCCAAAATAATGCAGGTAGCAGACCCCACAGGAAGAGCCGGCTGTGCCCTGGCTGCAGGGTCCTCCAGGGGTAAGCGCCCGCCTGTGTTGGGTCCGGAGGACGTGGCTGCCACCCTTGAACCCTCTGGAGGCTCCAGCTTGTACAGGCAGGAAATACCTGCCACGTTACGCAAATTGTGCCCAATGCCCCCTCGTTCTCTTTCACTCCCACAGGCTCTCAGCCACAAATCTATGGGGTCCGCTTAGCATTCCTGTATGCGCAGGCTATTTTAGGAAATCGTTTGTGTGTTGGCCGCTGTCCCTGGCCTGGTCAGGGCACACCTCCACAGACAGACACATTCTGCAGATTTCTAACAAAGCAAATATGTTGCTTTTGGCACAGATTTGCCCCAACATATCAGACTATATTGCTTGGTTGACTAGGAGAAAATATCCAGGGAAAACACATTTTATGACTTTAATTGTTATTATAGGTGCTTTCAAAAAATAAACCTGTGACCTGTGATATATTTAAGTGAAAGAACCGGCATCTGGTTCCGATTAGCTCTGGAGCCTGTTGGCTGGCTTAGCACAGGAGCCTTTTCTGGAAGTCAAGTCTGTGTCTAGGGACTTTGTTTTCACCCTGAGAGGCACAGTGGAGACCTTGTTCCCGCACAAAGGCATTAGCTGTTAGTGTGACTCCTCGTGAACGCGGCGATGCTAGCCAGGCCCCTCCAGGCAGAGTCCTGTCTTGGAGGAACACACAGACAAGGCAGAAGGCCAAGGCCGGGCTTAACGGACGGAGAGCTTCAGAACAGTGTGACTAGTGAGGCACACTTTAAACACACACACAAGCTCCCAAGGAGGAGCGGCACAAGCTTCAGTGTAGCCTGCCCCCTTGCCTCTCACCCATCCTCGGGGTGGGGAGACGGAAGGAGTGACGTACATGACATCTTGGCAGGTTGGTGTGATGTCTGACAGAAAGCCTGGAATGGTGCGTGTTCTTGTGAGGCAGGAAGACCTATAGCACATACACGACCATTTCACTCTCCTTGTGGGAAAAGATGGCCAGACTAATGATGAGGAGTTGAATGTGGTACCGTGTGCCTGTAGCCCCAGCTGCTGGGGAAGCCGAGGCAGAAGGATTACTTTAAGTAAGAGTTCAAGGGTAGCCTGGGCAACAAAATGAGACCTCGTCTCCAAAAGTAAAACAAGACAAAAGAGAATGGGTTAAAATGAAGCCCAAGGACTCTGAGCACCCTAGAAAGCAGTGTCTGGAACTCAAACCCCTGAGGCTGCCAGCTGCGGGCCACAGCAGTCCAGCCCCCAGGACATTAAGACTTACTTTAAGTGCATGGCTGTTTGCCTGCATGCATTTGTATGTCTGCACACCACATGCATGCCCGGTGCTCATGGAGTCCAGAAGAAGGTATCAACTCCCTCAGAACTGGAGTCACAGCTGACTGCTAGTCACCGAGGGGGTGCTGGGAAGAGAATCCCGAACCTCTGGGACCGCACACAGTGAGCTTAAGCCCCAGCCAGTCCCCAGCTCCTCCTCACCCATCCCGCACAACTCGCTTTCTCCCTGCTGAGGATAGAGCTTCAGAGCTCACTCACTGTGCTCCTGGATTGGGGGGGGGGGAGTAGGAGTGGGCTAGGAGGGAGGATGGTAGGTTTCCCTGAAGCAGCCTCCTCTAGCATCTCATTTGCATGTGTGCATTCCAACTGGGACTGGATAGGAGTCCAGGGACAGCTAGGGCACTAGTGAGCACAGCCTTGGTGAGACTGTGAGGGCATTTCAGAGAGGAATAAGGGAGGGGTTCAGGGAGAGGCCTTACCTCCAGCCCTGAGGGCAACGTGTTAGAGTATTTCTAAAACAAATAGGTGCAAACTGGTTGAGGAAAACCCAACGTCCATCTCTCATCTGCACACACCTGCACATATGTATGCACACACACACACACACAAACCACACACCTGCACATACATATTCACACATACACACACCCAGAAAGACCACACCCCTGCACACATGCACACACACACACATACACACACACACACACACAGGAATAATGCAAAAAGAAGAAACACTGCTCAACCTTACCTCTAGACACGTGAATGTTTAAAATCTGTGGCTGAAACCGTGGCCGTGGTAAGAATGTGAGGGACAGATAAACAGGGAGAGCAGAAAAGCATGAGAGTGGCCCAGGCACAGGTCCCCAGAATTGTGGGTGAGTATGTGTGCACTCAGACCAGGATCAGAAGGGTGGGTTCTTCAAGGACAGCACCTAAGAAATATGCTAGATTCCTTTTCTCTCTTCACTGTTCACAAAATGACCAGGTCGGCAGAGCCTGGTGACGCGATGATGGAGACGCCTTCCTTCACAGCCGTGCTGTGGGATAGTTCGTGGCCCAGCTCTGAGCAATCACTGGGCATTTGGGGCCTGTGCACTGAGGGCCACGTCTTCTCTTTTAATGGACTGGAATTTAAAATTAAACAGTTATTTGTGGTTACTGTGAACCACGTCGAAGAATGTGGGTGTATTCAAACTAATAGAACTATTAATAAGATAGGAAAGAGGGGCTGGAGAGATGGCTCAGTGGTTAAGGGCACTGGCTGCTCTCCAGAGGACCCGGGTTCTATTCCCAGCACCCACGTGGTGGCTCACAAACACCTGTAACTCCAGGCCCAGGGAATCTAAGACCTGTGTGACTCCCTTAAGTACCAGACAGGCCTGACGAAACATTCATACACATAAAATAAAATTCCATCCCAGCCCTCCTGTTAGGAGACACCACTTCCCAGGGAAAAGGAAAGAAGACTCCAGGACCACAATATACCAGGACCTTAGATGTTCACTCTCTTCCCGGGCCCCAAGGAAAAGAGAGTTGGAGCTGGGTTGTTTGTATATTTGTTTTCTGAGACAGGGTTTCTCGGTTTCTCTGTGTAGCCCTGGCTGTCCTGGACCTCGCTCTGTAGATCAGGCCAGCCTCAAACTCAGAGATTCACCTGCCTCTGCCTCTCCCGAGTGCTGGGATTAGCTACGTGAGCCACCACCACTGAGCTTGGAGCTGGGTTTTAAGGAGTCTGAAAAGATTTACAAATTTAGTGGGGGGCAGAGACAGGGTAGAGCCTTCAGAAAAGGCATTTAGGGAATTGAGTGTCCCCAGACGTTTCCACCTGCTTCTCTGTGAGGACCTGCTGAATGATGAGGAATACTGCGTGTGAGTCCGGCCCTGTCTCTGCCCATCCACCTCACACACTGAGTGGGAGGGCAGATTCTCTCTGAGGGAGGGGCAGCTCTCTGGGGAGGGAAATCTGGAGTGTGCCTAGCCAGAGGTCGTAGATTTGCCCAGGGGAAAGGGAGTGGGCAGGAAAGCGGAACGCCATTTGTTCTCCATGAGACCCAGAAAGCAACTTAGGCCAGCACTGCAATCAGAGTTGGGTCATAGCAAAAAAGTTGGCAGCTGGGACGTATTCTTGAGCAGCCGGACTTGCCTGATTGCACAGCTCAAGGGCTGGAGAGGCCGTATCAGACTGATCTCTTCTGGGTCTGGCGGAATGGAATGCCGCAAGGTTTGCTGGGATAAACAGAGAGGTGTGCAGAGATCATTTTTTTTGTTTGTTTGTTTGTTTGTTTCAAAATATAACAAACAAAGCAACAAATTACAGGCCCCTTCTCTTTCTTCAAGTAAATGTCTTTTGCTTTTGTTTCTGTGTTTGAAAGGCATTTCTCAAAAGTAGCTGTGAAAACAGATCACGTCTGTGCTGTTAGCCTTAGCTGCAGAGCAGGGAGTGAGGCGCTAAGCCAGGGGTGTTCTGTTAAAGCCGGGGGTGCTCACACTTCCTCCAGGATGGGAGTCCCTGGATGTTTGCTTAAACTGTTCCCAGAATCTTCCTTAGCTCTGCTCAGTCAGAATCTCCAGGGACAGGCCTGGAGACAAGTTCCGTACTTCAACCCCCGGGGCTGCTGGTCGGTGACAGGACAGGTCTCCAGCTCCCCATCTTAGAAAAGGAAGAGCCTGGGGAGGCTGAGCCTGGGGAGGCTGGATCTCTCTGTCCTCTCTGTGGCCCCAACACCCTGTTCCACAGCCCCGGGCTTCCGTTCATGGTTCTGGGGAGGCACAAGCAGCTCCGGAGAGGCAGCGGGGGAGGGGAGTGTCTCAGCCCAGAACAGGGGTGAGGAAAGGGGGTCTGGTGGTGGCGCGGCTTTGTGAAGCCTTCAGGAATTTTCTGGGCCCCAGTTCTTCATTTGTGAGATGGTGACAAAGAAGAAGGTCATGAGCTGTCCAGCCAGTGTCCTGAAGGTCTGACTGGTAGAGATGGCATCTTTAGACCTCCAGCACCCACTGAGGCAGCATTGAAGACATGCTGTGAGCGGTGGGAAGCTGTCAGCGCTCCCCGAGAAAGCACCAGGGATGCGGGCTGTTAACTAGTGTCCCCTGAAAGACAAACGGGTTTCTCCAGTCAGCAGAGGAGATGCTTGATTGAACTGATAAGGGGCCTTGCTGAGTCTTTTGTTAGATGTGCGCTGTGACTTGCCAGGGTGGGGGTGCATGAGAGAGAGAGAGAGAGAGTGTCCATCAATCCAACAGCAGAAAGCATCTCTTTTCTTACACTTTGAAAATTATGGTTGTGTATGTATGTGTGTGTACATATATGTGTGTATGCATGTGTGACTTTTCTCATTGCAGTGATCAAAGAGGAATGTAAGGGAACAAGGGCCTATGTGGGCTTAGAGTTCCAGGAGGACATAGCCTGTCCTGAGGAGAGCAAGAGGAGGGTGAAGTGGCAGGTGTTCTCTAAACAACGGTCAGGAAGCCCTTCAAGGCCCCTCCCCAGGGACTCACTCACCGCCAGCCCCAATGGCAGCTGGGGACCAAGCGTGCAGGCATGTGGGGGACAGATCACGTTCAAACCGTAACAACGCCTTACACGTAGGTTACTCTCGCCACCTTTCCGCTCCCGTTCAAGTCTCCTCAGTGTTCGACGTCAGAGCCTTGTCGTTTCCCCAAGCAGGAACTGTTGCACAGTATCACGGACTCCACGTTCCCAGCCGATGCCTGCAAGAGGATCCCCAAGCGGCTACTCCGCTTCCCAGCGCTCTCCGGGCTCATCCGTGCTTTAGCGATTGTTAGACTTCACACCTCTTAGGCCCAGGGCTTCCTGGGTTATATACTACTGTATACATTACATAGATCACATGCATTATACACGAACATGCCACGCCTTGCCAAGGCGTCCATGCCCTGGTCCGGGGGGCTCCGTCCGTTTCTGCCTTTTGGCTCTTGTGAGCAGGGAGAGGTCTATGAAAACCTGTCGGTTCAGGAGCGGCCCTGCATCTCTTGGGGTAGAGTTCTGTGCAAACACAACCTTTTATAACTCGGAGGGGACGGTGTGAAGCGAGCACATTCCTGGCGTTTCCAGGAACCTGCCTGCTCTGAAAGACACAGTGTCGCGGTGGCGAGGAGTGATGGGCCCCGGAGCGCATAGGGCTTAGCGTCTGCAGCGGCTCAGTAAGTGTGAGGCATAGACGGGCCTTTGAGAGCTGAGGCTGACCTAAGGTGATCCCCCTTCCACAACAGGGCGAAGGGCGAGAATGGTGGGAGGGAGGAGCAACAAGGAATCACTTCACACCTGGCTTCAGCCTCCACATTTTAACTTAATGGGGAGGGAACTCAGGGCCTCATACGCACTAGAGAATTACTCTGCTGCTGAGTGAATGAAAAACAATAATAAGAAGGGAAGGGAAGGACACGCTGCTCCCAGGTATGATGGGGGAGAGAGTTTAGATATGTGGGAGAGCGTAGCCACAGGCAGACACGTCTGGGGCGTCCAGAGGGTCAGGACCCTGAGCCAGGTGGGACGGGGAAGGGCGAGGAGAGCGAGGAGAACCAGGAGAACTATGAGCAGCAGCCGGGAGGCCAATGGTACAAAAGGCCAGGAAGCCAACATGGCTGGATTTACTTATACAGGGGTGAGCCTCTGGGGGAAGGGCAGCCCGGGCCCCCAGGATAGAGAGGCCCTGTAAGCCAGCCAAACCCTGAGACAGGTAGGGACTGAGGGATGCTGGGAGAAGCAAGGTCCGCTTCGATATGTTAAAAAGGAGCCTCAGCGGTTTGCCCGGGTTTGGAACTGCTGAACCAGGTCCTCAGCCCCTCACTGGTGGATAGTGGGGAACACTCTATCCGTTAGCTTCACTGGTGGATTCTGGGTAATACTCTACCCCTGAGCCTCACTGGCAGATACAAGGTAAGGCCTCTCCTGCTGAACCACAACCCTGGCCCTTAACATTCTTTTTGTAAATATTTGTTTTCTTTTTAATTATGTGTCTGTACCTATGGGGGAGGGGGTATGTACGCTTGTGGGCGCAGCCGCCCTTGGAGTCCGGAAGAATGGGCTCCGCAGCTGCACTTGGGAGCCTCCTGGCGCGGGGTCCGCTGCAGCAGTAGCAGGAGCTCTCAACGCCGGAGCCATCCCCCTAGCCCCAGCCCACCCCACCCCGCGAAGGAAGCGGGGTTCGGGTCTTTGCTGAGCTCAGCTGCAGACGCTCTGCCTCCAGAGCTGGCACCATGATGCTGGGCTTGTTCCCGCCCTGGGGCTTTCCCCTGCTCTGTCAGCCCCGGGTTTATGAAGAGATCGGCCGCTTGCCGGCTCTTTCCCCTGGTCACAGTGTCCTCCCTAGAAAGAGCCCTCCCACGAGTTCGCACCTCTGCCACCCAAGGGGAACTTCAGGAACTGCTCCTTTCCAGTGGGAGATGGGGTGTTTTTCGACTTTCTTCTCCAGACTAGAGTTTCCCCTCGCCCGACAGGAATCTCTGGCTGCTCTTTGAATTGTAAATATAATAACCGGGTTTATACATTAGGCAAGCTTTGCCTAGCTCCCTTGGCAGCCGTTCTGACTCGGAGCCCTTGGCATAGCACTAGTTCCATGATAACATCCGCCTGATCCAGAAGGGAAGAAACCTCAACCTTTCGGAATGATGGAAGTCTGAGAGGAAGCCACAAGGCAAAACAGCACCTCTGAAACCCTGAAGTAATCTTCACAAAGTCTCTTTAACATCAGGAGCTTTACTTGGAAAAAAAAAAAAAAAGATTAAAAAAAAAAAAAGACATCTTTATGGTAGCGCAGTGTGCACGCCTGTGATCCCAGCACTCAGGGAGGCAGAGGCAGGTGGATCTCTGTGAGTTTGAGGCCAGCCTGGTCTACAAAGCAAGTCCAGGACAGCCAAGGCTACATAGAGAAACCCTGTCTTGAAAACCAAACCAAAACTGGCAACAACAACAAAGGCATCTTTGGACTCTGAAATTTTATTGACTCTTTAAACTTTTTGCTTTGTTTTTTGAGATAGGGTTTCTCTGTGTAGCGATTACAGGTGTGGGCCACCATGACCCACTGACTCTTTAAAGTTTTGTTTTTGTTTTTGTTTTTGTTTTAATTGTCTTATTGTTCTCTGTACATGTGCCAAGGACGGGACGTGGATGTCAGAAGACAGCCCTGTGGGGTCAGTTCTCTCCCTCCACCCCACCCCCAGGGACTGGACTGGGGTGGTCAAGCCTACGTCCGCCATGCAGGCACCTTTACCACTAAGCCACCTTGCCGGCCTTAAAAACAAACAAACACACAAAAATGTGTGTGTGTGTGTGTTGGTCAGAGGACAATTTGGGAGGGTCGTTCTGTTCCACCACCATGTTGGTCTTGGATCCTAGTGCTTTCTGGCAGATACCTTTACCTACTAAGGCATCTGACTGCGTCTCAATTATTAACTAATTAATTAATCTAGAGACTTAGAAGGCTGAGTCAGGAGGATGGACTCCAAGGCCAACCGGAAAACCCATCTCAAAAATATTTCATTAACATGTATTAGTTGTGACTATTAATGAGGTTCAGCGTAACATTTCATCACACTCATACAGTGTGCGCCTCTCGCCCAGTCTCTGTCTCTGCCTCCCCATCCTTTCCCAGCCTCTGATTATTCTTTACTCAGCTACTCTGTTTTTCTAACTTCTAACTAGTATTTACTCTCCTTTATGTGTTAATAAAAGATGGGGGGGGGGCGGGGATGCCGAACACAGACGCGTCCTGTTCTTCAAAGCATTGTCTAACCATCTGGTAGCTCAGAGACAAAGGAGACAGGAAAACTAAACAAAACAAAAACAGGTCCAGCGCTGGAATGTGACGTTTTTGACACATGGTAATCAAAATGGATAAAAATAAGAGAGAGTTGCTTTTTGTCAGATAAACTTCTGTTATCTGGGAGGCGCATTTACATTTGAAGAAGTCACAGCTGGTGCAGCTTCGGAAAGGAAGCAGCCTAGATACTGAATGAAAACAGCCTTTAAAGGTGTTCAGAGTTCCAGTCCCCTGGGTGGGGGGTGGCGCATACCTGTGACCCCAGGTGGATCTCTGTGAGTTCAAGCCCACCCTGATCTACAGAGGGAGTTCCAAGACAAGCAGGGCTGCCCTGTCTAAGAGAGAGACAGAGAGAAGGAGAGAGGGAGGAAGAGAGGGGGAGAGAGTGCTGTTTGCTGGCCTGCCTTCTGATACTCAGATGGAAGGTGTCCAGGAAACCCACAATTCCCAGGCCACAAATCCAAGTCATGGCACCAAATTTTGTTTTTGTTTGTTTGCTGCTGGCCTGCCTTCCTGATTGGGTGGGAAGGTGTCCAGAAAACTCACAACTCGGAGGACTGGGAAGGTAGCCCAGCTCTGAGGTGGCACAGAGTCCCAAGGGTGGATTGTTTGAGGAGGATCAGGAGGTCTGGCCTTGTTGGAGGAGGTGCGTCACTAGGGCTGGGTGTTGAGGTTTCAAAAGCCCACACCATGCCCGACAGCACTCTCTCCTTTCTCTCTCTCTCTCTGTCTCTCTCATTTGCTTTCTCTCTCTGTCTCTGCCCCTTCCCTCTCTCTGCCTCCAGCTTGCAGATCAGATGTGCACTCTCAGCTCTTTGCCTGCCCACCTCCCACTGTATTCCCTGACATGGAGATCATGGATTAACCCTCTGAACCCGTAAGCAAGCCCCCATTAAATGCTTCCTTTTCTAAGTAGCCTTGGTCATGGTGTCTCCTCACAACCATAGAACAGTACCTAAGACACCATAGGACCTGGGAGTTCCACTTCTGGCTGCTCACCTAGAAGAGTCAGCATTGGGTTTTCCAAGAGAGACTGTCCATCAACAGACGAATGGCTAAAGAAAAGGGGACACGCAGGCAATAGAGAGTAGTGCTCAGCTTTTAAAAGTTCTCTGTGACAACAGGAACAGAGGTGGACAGCACCCCACTGAGCGAACTAAGCCAGGCAGAGAAAGACAAACACCCCCTGTTCCCACTTAGCTGTGGAATCTAAAATATTCCAACTTCCAGAAGGAGATAAACTGCTGACTATCAGAGGCGAGGGGCGGGAGGCTTGGAAGAAGCAGCCTCTCCCAGTCAGCTCCAGCTGTCACCCTGACACAGCCCAGAGTTAGCCGAGTGACTCTCGGTCGGTCGGGGGAGAGCCTCTATCAGCAGGGCCTACGGCCACATCCGTGGGACACTGTCTTGATTGATTAATTGATGGGGGAGGGGCCAACCTGCCTTTGGTGGTTCTGTGCCTAGGCAGGTGTGCCTGAGCAGTCCGTGGTCACAGAAGACCCAGGTCTGGTTCCCAGAGCCACGTGGCGGCTCACAACTGTGCATAACTCTGGTTCCAGGGAGGTTTTTTCCATGATACCACCCTCTGTGTTAGCTGAGCTGATTTTTACACATTGATGGCCACAGAGAGACACCACGAAAGTGCAGAGTTGCCAGAGGAAAGGGTGCTGTGCCTCTGTTTAGATCTGAATGTCAAATAAACAACACAGAACACATTATAAGTACATCTCAAGTGCTTCTTGGTTCCAAACGTTGCACCAGCCAGTTTGTATTAAGTGTGTTTCTTAGCGGGAGTTTAAATTTAACTGGACATTCTCTGTTTTATCGAGAAGGGTTTCCACATTGTCTTTGGGGCTACTCCAAGTTTTTGGTAGTCCCCCTAAGTATCCAAGCGTGCTCATGCTCATGAGGAAGAAGTTGTTACCCATGCTTGGGTGAAACCACATAGAGAGACCTGCAGTTCGGCCCCTAGCATTAACAGGAGTCCTTCCAGGCTTGGCGGTGCACACCTTTAATCCCAGCACTAAGGAGGCAGAGGTAGGCGGATCTCTGTGAGTTCCAGGACAGCTTGGTCTGCATAGTGAGTTCCAGGGACTTCCAGGGCTATGTAGAGAGACCCCGCCTACCCCTTCCAAAAGAAAGGAGGACCCAGGATCCCAAGGCCAGTGTAGTGAAAATGGATGGATTTGTAGCTCTTGGGAACACTTCTTCTCAAGTCCTATGAAATATGTGGAAGAAAACCCAGTAAAGCACATAGCCAAGGGAGCTGGCTGGACGCTGGGCTGTTGTGATCTGTACATTAAATAATGTTGTGACATCACAAGCTAGAGAGGTAGGGACAGGAGTTACAAATGCAGCCTGAGGCGCTGGGATATTTTGGACAAGAGCCTCCTTGCGTTCACGGCTCTCCATAGTGGGATGCTAGCATGCGGTTTTTTCAGTCGTAGCTGTCTCAGCAGAGGACCCCCAAGCTGAAAAACATGCAATGAGATGGCAGATATCCATGGACTCTAAAGAAAGGCTCCAAGCCATCCATGCAAGCTCACTAAAAATGGAGCCTCGGGAGCCATCACCGCAGGCTGTGCAGGGGGAGCAAGGAGAAAAGAGATTTCACTTAGACTGATTGGATGTGTTGTAAGGGCAGGGAGCTATGCCTCCTTAGACTTTAAACCAACTGAAAGACTTTCTACTGCTTACAGCTCGCGTGAACACCCCTGAGGAGCCTTCCCTTGGCTCTTGACACACCCGAAAAACAAAGGTAAAGCCACTCAGGGCTTCTGGGGATGGTCACAGATGAGTGGCCCCACAGAATCTGCCCACCTTACGTGATCTTGGGAATGGATGCCGTGATGAATCCAAAAAGAGTCATGCTGTGTGAAACAAGGCATGCAACTCCCCCCTCCCAAAAGAGAATATATAGTCTGTAAAGCCACTTACATAAAACCAAACCAATTGATAGCACCAGGAAGCAGACAGATGAGGATGCGAGGGGAGAGTATGAACAGAAAGAAGCTAGAAATGCTATAAGTGGCCAGTGGGAAAGTTACACTGCCTGGACCAGAAAATGATGCCCCATGGGAGATTCTCTGGGGAATCCAAACAAAAGGAGGTCCTCAGCACACAAAATGGCCCCTGCTACCTCTCACAAAGCGCTGAAGCCAAGCAAGGCATCGCCTGCCTGCTCATCCCTCATCCTACCCCGTCTGGCTTCGGCAAGAGCTTGAAGCAGTCAGGTGAGTGGGGGAAGCATGGAAGATTACTGTAGAGAAAACACCAGGAAGTCAACCGTGGCTCCCTTCCCTGCTGCAGCCTGCTGCTTCAGACTAGGGTTCCGATATTAGATTTGATCTCAGCTCTTAATTCTCCAATGATGCGTAGCTCAGTAATTCCTGCAAGACCTGCAGGGTGGAAAACCGAGTTGTTTCCTGTTTTGCACACCAGTGAGTCCGGCTCCTTCAGTAAGCAGCTGTGCTTTGACTGCGGAGACGGCCTACCTGGCCAGCAGTACCTGCTGAAGATCGAAACAGATGTGGGGCGTTCTTAATGGCCTCTGTGGGAAATGGGGCGCATTTTGAGAGGAAATAATAGAAAATAAACTGAAGCAGTTAGGAGTATGGTCTGGATTTGAACCCTGTTGTTTTGTTCTTTCTCTTTTCACTTCCTGCCTGTATGAGCTTGGGCAGGTTGCGTAATCTCAGAGCCGCTTGATTCACTTGTTTTCAAGATGGAAATGACACTGGGCAAGTTAGGCTAGGCTGATCGACGGAAACAAACCCCCTCGACTCAGTGGCTTTTACGGCAGCTGATTTCAGTTGTGAAATCCAGCCATGGCCATCACTTTTGGCTCTTCCTTCTGGGACAGAAACGAAGAAGAAGCCCTTATCTGGAGCATTCCTGATAGCCGGGCCGCCAGGAGAGCCGCTGCTGGTGGGTCTGTGGAATGGCTCTTAAGGCTTTTTCTCAAAAATAACATTTACCCCTTCTGTTTACATTTCCTTGGCCAAAGGAATTTACACGGCTAAACTTCAGGTCAACATAGTAGAGGGATGTAAGTCTCCCACAGAGAGGTGCAAGAGAATGTTTGGGATGATAACTTAGCCTATGGCAGTACCGACATGAGAAAAATGCTTCAAATATCCCAAGGCAGGGCCCTGCAAATGCTGGATGAAATGCTGTTTTACTAGTACACCTTTATTTCCACTTAATTTATTTGACATTTTTCCTTAAGAGGCCAGTTGCTCTCAAAGCCTGTTTACTAACGAAGCCTCTTCACCAGGAACTATCCAGTTTAGCAAGAATCACCGATATGCCAGGGTGGAACTCGTACGAATGGTTGGTCTCTGACATCAAAACCTGATTCAGGGTCTCCCTGAAACACTCCACCGAGAGGGAAAAATGATGATCTTTTCCTGGCCCACTCGGCACGCCTCCCTGAAAGACAGGCTTCAAGGTAACGGGCCGTCATGTCTCAGCTATTTCAGGATGACTAGGCCTGTGGAGCACAGCCTCTGCAGAGTTATTCTCGACTCGCTTGTCTGGAGGCAGACAGTAATAGCTCCACTTCTGTCAAATGCTTAGACTATGGGGAGAGCGAGGCTGGGCTCAGAGCCAGCCATTCTGTTTCCTCTCAGTGCGGGGAGTAGCACTAGCTGGGTCCGGTGTGCAGCTGACAACTTTTCCATGAATTTCTAATGCCTTAGACCATCCTGTGAGGGGTGTAGCACAGGTAAGCTCATCCTGGTGGGGGTTTGGTTTGGGGTTTTCAACTAGATGGTCAAAATCTGGAGCTGGGAGAAGTGTGTGTGTGTGTGTGTGTGTGTGCGCGCGCGCGCGCGCGCATGCAC
Organism: Rhombomys opimus; assembly: GCA_010120015.1. Taxonomy (NCBI): domain Eukaryota; kingdom Metazoa; phylum Chordata; class Mammalia; order Rodentia; family Muridae; genus Rhombomys; species Rhombomys opimus. The sequence continues at coordinate 1,312,666 of REGO01000222.1, read as the reverse complement.
AGACGTGAGTGTTCTGACACAGCCTACTGTTTCCCAGCCTACAGTTCCCCAAGAAGGTTGGCAAGTCTCTGGGGATCTGCCTGTCTCTGCTTCCCCAGTGCTGGGGTCATAGGTGAGTTACATCGCCTGCCCTTTAAACATGCTTTCTGGTGATTGGACTCTGGTCCTCGTGCTTCCAAGTAAGTGCTTTGCTGACTCAGCTTTCTCCTCAGCCATAAGCAAGAGGGTTTCCCCACTACCCTAAGGTCAGACTTTTGGGGCCTCAAAGACTCTTCTCCTCGGCTCTTTAAAATATTCCAAAGCTCTGCCATTTAGAGGGTGTAAGAAACCAAAGCTCTGACCACTGCAAGTAGAAAATCAGAGGGAATGAGTTGTTTTGAAGTTTTTATTAGGACAGCTTTGCTTTTATTATCCTTCTCTGAATGGCTTCCAGACCATTCTAGAATGTTCCCCACAGCTAGTCTTTCGCCTTATCTCTTTTGTCCTTCTCAGTTTATTTCAGAACTTCAAGCACTTATAGTTTGCTTACTGATGAATGGAATAGATACTGGCCAAGGTCTTTGGGCTCCACACACAAGGACTGAAAGTAGGTCTTGTCCCTCACAAGCTTTTTGTTAGTCAGTTCACAAGTGCAGAGCTGCTACACACTGCAGAGCCGCTGCACACACACACTGCAGAGCCACTCCACACTGCAGAGCCGCTGCACACACACACTGCAGAGCCGCTGCACACACACACTTCAGAGCCACTGCACATACACACTGCATAGCCACTCCACACTGCACACACACACACTTCAGAGCCACTGCACACTGCAGAGACACTGCACACACACACTGCAGAGCTGCTGCACACATACACTGCAGAGCCGCTGCACACACACACTGCAGAGCCGCTGCACACACACACACTGCAGAGCCGCTGCACACACACACACTGCAGAGCCGCTGCACACACACACTGCAGAGCCACTCCACACTGCACACACACACACTTCAGAGCCACTGCACACTGCAGAGACACTGCACACACACACACACACACACACACACACACACACACTGGAGAGACACTGCACACACACACTGCAGAGCCACTCCACACTGCAGAGCCGCTGCACACACACACACTGCAGAGCCACTCCACACTGCACACACACACTTCAGAGCCACTGCACACTGCAGAGACACTGCACACACACACACACACACACACACACACACACACACACACTGCACAGCTGCTCCACACTGCACACACACACTGCAGACCCGCTCCACACTGCCTCAGAGCTGAGGAGTGCTGCATGTTTGTGATGGATGTCATTCGGTCCTGTAGATTGAATTCTGTTCCCCCAAGAAGATGTGCTCACGTTCTAATGTCTGTTGTCTGTGACTGTGGCAATATTTGGATATAGGACCCCTACAGATGAAATCAAAATAAGATAGGTGTCATTTGGGATTAGTGACGGGTACCTTAATACAAAGAGAGAAGTCAGGACACGGACATAGATACATGGTGAGTGCTGTTTGACAACAGAAGGAGGAGAGAGGTGAGTCCCCAGGTAGGGGCTGCCAGTTACTGCCGGCATCCAACCAGAGCTGGAGAAAGCAAGGAAGATGTCTCTGCAGAGCAGTGGTTCTCAACCTTCCTAATGCTGTGACACTTTAATACAATGCTTCATGGGGTGTGACTCCTAACTGTAAAATTATTTTATTCCTGCCTCCTAACTGTAGTTTTGCTACTGTTATGAATTGTAATATGAATATCTAATATGCAGTCCTAAAGGGGTCACAACCCATGGGTTGAAAATCACTGCTCCAGAGCCTCCTCCAGGGAGAGCATGGCTTGCTACCACCTTCGTTTTAGGCTTCTAGCCTCCAGAAGTAGAAGAGGCTAAATTTCTGTTGGTTGAGACACGTGGTGTATCGTGCTTTGTCATCGCAGGCCTGGACTGATGGCAGGATTTTGAATTATTGGAAAATACTCTATTTGGACAGCCATGATGAGTAAACGCAACAACTTCTGAAGTGTGTGGAGTCTTCGGGGGAATAAATTAGTGATTTAACTGACTGTAGCAAAGGGAGGAGGTGAAAAGAAAGAGCTGAACAGAATGAGCCCTGAGGAGATGCAGGCCTGCACCTTTGACGCCAGGCTAAGGAGTCAAACCTGTGGTAGGCGTGATGGCGTTCACCTTTGATTCCAGCATCTCAGAAGCAGAGGCAGGTAGAACTCTGCAAATTTGAGGCTAGTTTTGATATGCAAAGTGAGATACAGGACAGCCAGGACTACACACAGAGAAACCTTATATCCAAAAGAAGAAGAAGCAGAAGAAGAAGAAGAGGAGGAGGAGGAGGAGGAGGAGGAGGAGGAGGAGGAGAAAGAAAAGAAAGAAGAAAGAAAGAACAAGTTAGAGCTGGGAGCCTTGAGTGTTTTTGACTGAGGCCATAACTGTGCTTAAGACAAATGCTTTCTTTTTTTTTTTTTTTTTCCAGGCATCAGATATTGCCAAATTAGTATGACTCTGGTTTATTTTTGCCCTTTTACATGGTTTTGGCCCACGGATGGGTGACTCAAAGGTAGAAGAAGCAGGGCCTAATTTATCATTGCATTCTTAGCATGAACCACCATGTAGGTAACTTATTGTATTATTCAAGACTTCAGCTCTGCCTAAGGGAATCATTTTGCTTGAGCAACCAGGAAATTCACTGGCTTATCAAACAGGAGCACAAAATTAGACGGTGTATGTATCCCCTGGAGCTGCTGTAACAAATGACCACAAACTTATATAGCTTCAAACAATAGAAAGGCATTTTCTCTCAGGTCGAGGGCTTAGAGGTAGTCCTTTTCAACTTGATTACATTGGCAATGAATCCGAGATGAAGAGGAAGTCCTATTTACGGGCATTGGGCTGTGACTTTGATATATTTTTTTCGGGGCAAACAAACCCCAAATAAAGGAATAGTTGGTTTCAATGACCTGCGCAGTATCATCAGACTATCTCAGTGCTTAGATGGGCTTCCTGGCTGATGGCACCAGAAACTCACAGATATAATTACATGGTAATAGCATGTAGGAGGTGAGAAAGAGAAGAAGCAGAGCTTTTGTGTTTCATGTTGATGGAGGCTGAGGAGAAATAGTACATTAGGGAAAGAAGAACACGACATGGTTGTCAAATGTATAGAAATTTTAATCCAGCAACTTGGTTGCTCTGACAAGGGATCACATCCAAAGACCTTCCAGGTCTATGAGATCTGGATAGAATGCAGACACACTCTGGATTACAATATGATCTGGCTGGAATACATACACACCATTAGTACATGCCTTTAATCCCAAACTATGAAGGTAGGGTTTATAGAAGCTAACAGCCATGTTTGAAAGTGACATCTATATTAATTGAGAGACAGGCAAAGAGATGAATCAGAGAAAGAGTTGACAGAATGAGTCAGAGATAGGATACGCCCGACTCTCATAAGAACAGAACAGGAAAGAGAAGCTACTTAAGAGCAGCAAGGAAGAGAGAAGAGAGTTTTGTTTTATTTTGTTTTGTTTTGTTTTGTTTTGTTTTGTTTTGTTTTGTTTTTACTAGGACAGTTTTTCAGAGACAGGTTGCAGAGAGATCAAGCTAGACACAGGTGACATCAGAATGAGCCAGAGAATAGGAAAGAGTCAGAAGATTAAAACATGTTGCGAGAATTAGTTTTAGGCCAGACAGAGCAATTCAGTGAGAAGTCAAAAGTAGCCAGTTTGAATCAGTCAGCTTGGAGAGGAGTTTGGGCCAGAAGAGTTGAACTGGAACCAGCCAGTGAGAGAACGAGATAGAAAGGCATGGGAACAGCTCTCATCTCATTCCTTCCTCTGAGGAAATAAAAACAACATTTTACAGTCAGGTGCTACCATTTTGATTTTGCTTATACCTTCAGAGATTTATGTGTTGGAAGCTTGGCCTTCAGTGTGGTAACCCTGGGAGGCGGGTTCCACAGGAAGCCGAGATTAGTAGGTCAATTGGAGGCTGATCTCAGGAGAGATTGTGGGTTATGCTTCCTGCTTCAAAGTATGATGCTATCTCCTGAGTGTATTTCTACCACTGCCTCTGGGGTCCTAGCCAGAAGCCGTACCGTGTCATTTGAATTTTATACATTTTTTCTTTAAAAAGTTAACCTGCCTCAGCTGTTTTGTTAAAGTAATACAAAAACCAATGAAGAGCAAATTAGAGATATTTGAGATGAAGGGTGGAGATAGGACAGAGGGTGACGCCAGCAGAGTGGGGCAGTTACAGGCCCCACCTTGTTACCCGGTTGGGATACTTCTCCTTAAAGGGTCAGGTAAAGAACGCATGCCCAACATCCGGCTTGAGAACAGCCTCTTTATGTAGCGTCTGATGTCTCTGCCAGGACTGTTGGTGTGGGATCTGTTTTTTCCCACCCAAATTCTGTTTGCCACTCCTTTTCTGATACTGGGGGCAGAGCCATCCTTTTCCTTGGGGTAACTCTCATCACCATACCTCCAGTTCCTGGAGTCTTCAGATATCTCCAACACTGAACAACCAGGAGAGCTCATCCCCTTGGCCACTATGTCAGGCTCAGGGAAAGGCCTCCTGTGTGTCTTGCAAGTGCTAATCCCAAGCCTTTTTCTGGAACTATTGGGAAAGAGAAGTGCTCTTTTCCACATGGGGGGAGGGGTGCTAAGCTTGTAGGATGTGTGAGACTGCTAGGGACCATCTGTGCCGCGAAAGGAGACAGCCTGGCTCGGCAGCAAGTAGAGATAGAGGAGAGCAGAGTTTAGAGGGATCCTAGCTTGTGCAAATGCATCTGGCCCTGGCCTAAAGAGAGCGGCTTCCCAGGCATGCTCCAGAATCCTCCAGAGCCAATGGCTTTCCTTGTCTGATTTAGCTGGTGTGAGGAGGATTTCTCAGAGATTTCAGGATTTCAGGAGAGTCCAAATTCCAGTCCATGGTTGCTGCTGCTCTAGAATGTCTCAGCTTTGGGCTGTGGTGAATTCTGGCAGCCTCGGGTGTGGCAGGCAGAAGGCTGTGGGATTCTGTTTCTCCTCCTGCCCTCAAGCGTCTTCATAGCTGCTCCAGCTAACTGACTCGTCAGTTACTTTAGTCACCATGGCTTTGTTGGTCCCATGTAGGCTCTCTGCAGTCAGTGCTTCCTAGCTTTCACATCTCATCTGATTTTCAGAGGAAGACCAGTACTATAATTAATGTTATGTCCACTCACGTACAGATGAAGAAATTAACCCTGGGATTTGCGAGAGGACAAACCTGGAAAGTGTGCTGCTGAGCTGACACACAAGAGGGAAGGTAGACCCAATTCACTATCTACCCAACAATCTGGGGTCAGGGAAAGAATTTTGGGAGGCAGATGGGCGATACCAAGGTGGGAATGGGCTCTGTTGAGAATGGTGCCTTGTTTTGTATTTTTGAGACAGGGTCTCTCTGTGTAGTCCTGGCTGTCCTGGACTCATTTTGTAGAGCAGCCTGGCCTCGACCTCACAGAGATCCGCCTGCCTCTGCCTCCCGAGTGCTGGGATTACAGGGGTGCGCCACCAAGCCCAGCTGAGAATGATACATTTTTATTTTATCTTACATGAGTGTGTGTGTACAGCTAAGTGTGTGCCATGGTATGCATGAGGTAGTCACAAGACAATTGCTGGAGTCTTTCCACCATGTGGGGTCCAGGGACTGAACTCAGGTTGCCAGGCTTGGCAGCAAGTACCTTTACCCATGAGCCGCCTCACTGGCCCCAATGAAATAGTTTTAAAGCACGAGTCCCATATGGTGAAAACCAACCAGAGGCATGTGAAGGATGGGTGGAAAGAAAGGAGACTGAGGGATCAAGGTTTTCAAACAAGAAGTTATACGGACAGCAGGGTGTGAGGCACAGAACTTAATCCCAGGACAGAGCAGAGGTAGATGGATTTCTGTCAGTTCATTTCTGTCAGGGCCACGTGGTGAGGCCTCTAGAAGGAGGAGGAGGAGGAAGAAGAAGAACAACAACAACAAAAGCAGCAACAAGTCGTAGAGTTCAAGAGCCCTGTGCAGGGCAACCTCCTAGTTATTACTGTTCTGACAAATCATCGCACAGCGTGGCTGGTGCTCTCATTTTCTCCATCTTTCTAGAAGTTCAGGAAGGCGGAGGATGCTTCCCTGGAGAGTTTTCAGAAGTCTCAGTACTCTCCGGGGTTGCACACCCAATCCTGTGGTGTTCCCATCAGACTTTCTTCTAACCCCCAGCGCTGTGCTCTCTCCAGAGGCTCACTGTGCCTCCCTGGGCTGTCTCTCTTCACCCAGTGGGCTGCACATCTCAGAAGGCACAACGACAAAGCACAAAGCCTTCTACTCGACTAGCCGCAGGATAAGCTGTTATTGGATTAACGACAACAAAAATAAAAACCTTTCTGGCTCAGAAGGACAGCAGTTTCACCAAAAACGTGCAGCGTGTTCTTTGGAACCTTGCAGGAGGGCTCAGCTGGTGACTTCTCTGGAAGACCCAGATGGTTCGAAGGAGCCAAGATGGTTTTTCTCTCGTGGTTGTCTTCCTGGAAGAAATACTTGGAAGGCTGAACTGAGCTGAGCCCTTTATTTTCAACCTGGTTCTGGGCCCTATCTAACGACATAAGATGGTAAGCGTTCCAAGAAACAAGAAGTGGGGGCTTCTCGGTCCCTGGGCCCAGAGGTTATCAGCACCACACCTGCCACCGTGAGGCTTGAAACAGGTACAGAACCTATCCAGGTTCGAGGAACTGGACATTTGCTCCTCACTGGGAACATTGTAAAAGAAATGGGGATCATCTGTGACTTACCGTGAGCAGGGTCCGTGGAAGTGGACAGGGGGTGACAGACAGTGTGTAACCTGTAAGGGGAAAAGCCGTAAGACTGTCAGCCATGTAGAGTCGCTTATTTGTGGACTGTTTATTGGGTGTGTGCTCTGTCAGGCAGTGTTACAAGCATTGGGGGCACAGTGGTAAACCCAGCAGATAAAAATCCTTACCTCCACGGAGCTCTGAGCTGAGTCAGACAGTAAGATGTGCTGAGCTCCTTGGCTGTCCCCAGAGACACGGTGGGGACATTATCAGAACAGAGTGTCCAACAGGCCAGTTTGGATGCAAGTGTGACGGCGTAGCCGAGAAACTAAATGCTCACTCCTCCTGGCACTGGACTGAGCTCACAACCACAGGACCAGCCCTCCAACTCCACGCTACTAAGGAAATCCAAGACTCACTGCAAACCACAAGCAGGGCCTGTGAGATTACAGAGAAGGCCGGGCAACTCTAACCGCCTCAGAGACTTCCTGCCTTCCTAGGCAGGAAAGGCACGTGGAATCATGGGAATAGCATTCCAGTAACTGGGCAGGGGCATCTAATGTTGGAATTTACTCTTGGCTTCACTCACTCTAGCACGGTAACCTGAGAGCCTCTCCTGAGACTCCTCATCTTCAAGAAACTGAACTTTATGGCGTTAGAAAACTCTTTGGCATTTTCAATCTCAGTCTTATTGCAAAGTAGATCCAATAGCTACATGTAAGTCACTGGCCTTAAAGAAAATCAAATTGAGAGCCAGGTGTGGTGGTGCTACATGCTTTTATCCCAGCACGCGGGAAGCAGAGGCAGGTGGATCTCTGTGAGTTCAAAGACAGCCTGGTTTACAGAGCAAGTCCAGGACAGCCAGGACTACAAGAAAAACCCTTTCTAAAAACAAAAACAAACAAACAAATAAAAAAAGCAACCTGAAGGGGCTGGAGAGGTGGTAAGCTCAGCAGTTAAAAAAGAACACTGGCAGCTCTTCCAGAAGACCTGGGTTCAATTCCCAGCACCCACATGGCAGTTCACAACTGTCTGTAACTCCAGTTCCAGGGGACCTGACACCCTCATACACAGACATACATGTAGACAAAACACCAATGCACATAAAAATTTTAAGTCAAATTGTAAAATTATTTTTATGGATCACATTTTTTGTGAAAAAAAATTCATTTTTTTTGCAACTTGTATTTGTATGTGAATAGGAAAAGGTATGAATGAGGATACCATGGCAGGCAGCATGGATAGGGTTAAGACTTTCAGGCTGAGCATGGCGTCTGTCCTAGGGTTTCTGTTGCTGTGATAGGACACCACAACCAGAAGCAACGGGACAGGAAAGGGTTTATTTCATCTTCTATGTCCGGTTAACGGTCCTTTGCTGAGAAAAATCATGGCAGGAACTCAAGCAAAGCAGGAGGGGCGTGGTGAGAGGAACAGAGAGGAGGGGTGGGCAGGAGGGACTGAAGCAAGAGCCTTGAGGAGTGCTGCTTTCTGGCTTGCTCCTCATGGCTTGTGCAGCCTGGTTTTTTGTAGCACCCGGGACAGCCAGGCCAGAGGTGGCACCCCGCACTGAGCTGGCCCTCCCACATCAATAATCAATCGCTGAGCCGGCCCCCACTATCAATAATCAATCACTGAGCCGGCCCCCCACATCAATAATCAATCAGGAAACTGCACCACAGGCCTACCAGGAGGACAGTGCAGTGGGGGGGCTCATTTTCTCAAGGGAGGCTCCCTCTTCCAAAATGATTCTAGCTTGTGTCAAGTAAAACTAACCAGCACAATTGACCCCTGGCCAACTTGACAAGCAAATGCATCACTCTTCAACTAGATCCCTTCCTTCCTTGCTTGTCCCCAAGATGGCATGTTGACATCACAATATAAAACATTCTAGCTTTTAAAAAGTCCCACATCTTTACGAATTTGAACTCTCTTTAAAACAGTCTAAATTCAGTTCTCTCTAAAATAGCCAAAGTCTGTTGATGTGGACTCCTGTAAGATAAAATATAATGATAATGATAATAATTTAAATACTTTCTTAATCCAAAAAGAAAGAATCAGGACACAGTTACAAGCCAATCAAAGGAAAGCTGAAGGTCAACAAAATAAAAAGTAGAGCGCTTGACATTTGTGACTCAACCTCCGGGCTCCAAAAAGTCCCGGCAGCCAGCTCCACTTCTCAGACCTGCCATTTGCAACACACCAGCTCGTCTCTCAGGCTCAGGCTGGCTCTACTCCATGGCTACTTCTGTCCTTGGTGATTGTCCCCCGGTAATGGCATCTCCAAAATACTGTGCTGTGGACTTTGTAGCTGGGCTTGTACCTTCAGCAGTAGCCTCTCCTGGGCCCTCTTTGAGGACTCTGCCTCCACCATTTGGTGTCTTAACTTCTCTCCATGGCCCCTTAAATCCTAGGGCTTTGACTGCAGCTGGGGCTGCATCTTCACCGACGCCCTCTGCCAGCCTCTCTGCAGAGACACCAATCCTGCCACACCTCTCCACACCTCTGCTGCTGTCATGACACATTCATGCCTTTAAAACCAGTTCCAACCATGTGGCAGTTGGGCTGCCATCACGAGGTACAATCTTGGCCCCTTCTGGAACACAGCTTCTGTATGCTGACCCTAAGAAAACCTTTGCTTCAATAGTGCTGGTCTCTTCTTAACCACAATCATTCTTCAGCCAATATCAATTGTCCCAACAAAGCGACATTTGACTTGAGTAGTTCTTAGCTCAAAACACCACAATGAGGAGTCCAGATAGTCTTTGAGGCACTCTCGACTCTCCTCTGAAGATGCCTCCTTTGCCTGCAATTCTCTTGACATTATTTTCCAAACACCAGCAGAACAGCCCACGGAACTGTGACAGCTGAATGGCTTTTCCAGCCCAAAGTTCAAATGCCACTACATTCCTCCCCAAAACCCAGGATGAAGTCACAGAAAGGCCCCACTTTCAGAACCCATTTCTGTCTTAGTTAGGGATTCTATTGCTGTGATAAATCTGATAAAACAGCTACATGGAGAAACCCTGTCTCTAAAAACAAAGCAAAACAAAGAAAAAGCCACTGATAAAACACCGTGATCAAACAACCTGGGGAGAAAGAATTTATTCTAGTTTGTAACTTTCATATCACTGTCCATCATCAAAGGAAGAACAGGAACTGATGCAGAAATCGCAAAGGGCTGCTACCAACTTGTTCTTCCTGGCTTATACAGCCTGCTGTCTAAGAGCACCCATGAAAACCAGCCCACAGCACCACCCACAGTGACCTGGGCCCTCCCATACCAACCGTCAATCAGGAAAGTGCACCACAGGCTTGCCAACAGTTTACACAATCTAGTAGATGAGGTTCCCCCTTCCGAAATTCCTCCAGTTCACATCAAACTGACATAAAACTGCCTAGCACAGGGACACACACCTGCAGTCCCAACACTCAGGGTGCTGAGGCCAAAGGATCAGGAGCTACAGGCCAACCTGAAAATCCTGATTTCAAAACACAAATCACATACTTGTGACCTTTAGAATTTCAATGTATGGGCGGGGTAGTGGTGGCACATGCTTTTAATCCCAGCACTCAGGAGGTAGAGGCAGGCAGATCTCTGAGTTTGAGGCCAGCCTGGTCTACAGAGTGAGTTTCAGGATAGCCAGGGCCACACAGAGAAACCCTGTCTCAAAAAACAAACAAACAAAAATACAGTGTCTGGAGCCTGAGAGGTGAGTAGGGTTTGCTGCACTTTCAGAAGACGGAAGTTCAGTTCCAAGCGGCTCACAGCATCCCTACCGCTTCTGGCTTCTGCGGGATCCACGCACAGGATGCACGCAGATAAGTACACGAATAAAAAGAGAACAGATCTTTTCAAAGCTCAGGCTGGATATGGTGTGTGTTTCTCTAATCTCAGCACTTGGGAGGCAGAGGCAAGTGGATCTATGAAAGTTTCGGGTCAGCTTCGTCTATAGAGTGAGTTCCAGGGCAGCCAGAGTGAGCCTGTCTCAGCAAACAAACAAAAAGCTTCAGTGTGTGCCACAGCAAAGGTTTTCTACACAGCAGGGTCCATGTGTGTCTGTGCAGCGGGGTCCATCAGGGGTGTCTACGAATCGGGGTCCATCCTGTGTGTCTGTGCAGGGGGGTCCATATGTGTCTGTGCAGCAGGGTCCATGTGTGTTGTGTGACTCTGGACTCTGCACACTGGAATCCAGCTTTCTGGAATGTTGCATGATAGAACGGAGAATGAAGCAAATAGAACCTCTGTCTTCAGAGGGGCAGTGACTTCCGGAATACACGAGCTATCAGGCTGGAGTACATCTCAATGGCAGAGCGCTGCTGGGCTGGGGCACGTGAGATGCTGGCCACCATTCCCAGCCCTGTGAGAAAAACAATTTTAAAAATTATCGCACTCGAGCCAGGCATGGTGGTGCACGCCTGTGATTCCAGCACTCGGGAAGGCAGAGGCAGGCGGATCTCAGGGAGTTCAAGGCCAACCTGGCCTACGGAGTGAGTTCCAGGACAGCCAGGGCTCAAAGACTCTGTCTGTAAAGATCACGACTGTCTGTCAGGTGGGGGAGGGGCTGAGGGAGAGTGGTAGCTTCCACTTTACAGAAGTCTTGATTACTTGAATGTCTCCTGACAAACGAGGAAGAGGAGTTTTAAATCTTGCATCCTTTTTAGTAATCCTTTTTGGGGGCTTAAACTTTCGACCCCTGGCACAATAAATGGTGTAATTTTTAAAAAATTATGTGTCTGTGTGAGTGCACATGAGTGCAGGGGCCTGCAGAGGCCAGAGGCGTCAGATCCCCTGGGAGCTTGAGTTATAGGTGATTGTGAATTGGCTGGTGTGACGGTCCTCTGGAAGAGCAGTTTGAGCTCTGAAGATGCTGAGCCATCTCTCTAGAGCCCAAGAAATAACTGTAACACTCAACTTTTCAAAAATCCTCTGAAATATTTTTTTCAATGTAAGTTAAGTTCATTTGTTTTTCATTTGATTTAGATTTTTAAGAAGGACCTGCTTTAGCGTTCATAGTACCAGAAGGCGCTGTGCAGGCCTGCACTTACAGGTACAAGTAAAACACGTGCAAAGAGACTACAGTTGCCTGGGGTAACGGCAACCAGTACTTCCCAGCGAGATGCGTCCTTCTCCTAACCAGCACTGCTCAGCCTGCAGGGCCAAAACTTCTCAGCTCGTGCTCTTAGGCCTGGGGACAGTGGAGACTGTGTCTGTTGCCGTGAACGTGTGTGGTCTGTGCTGCTGCCGACATGGGAGCTTTGCACAGCTCTTGGCTGTCCTGGGAATAGGTAAACTAGGCTGGCTTCGAACTCATAGAGATCAGCCTGCCTCACAGAGAGCTCCCTCTGCCTTGCAAGCACTATGATCAAAGGCATTCGTAGGCACACACAGCTGAAGGTCAGCCTGGGGAGTCATTTCTCAGGAGCTCTCCGCCTTGGCTTTTGTTGTTGCTATTTGTTTCTGTTGCTGCTTGTTGTTTGTTTGTTGAGGCAGGAACTCTCATGGGACCTGGGGCTCACCCAGTAGGCGTGGCAGCTTGTCAGTCCACCGCAGGGATCTGTCTTTGCTTCTACAGTGCTGCGGGCACGCACACACAGGTGTGTGCCACCACAGCCGGCGTTTTACGTGTGTGCTGGGGCTCGAATGCAGGTCGCCAGGAGAGCACTTTACCTTCGAGCTGTTTCTCCAGCACTCGCAGTAGATTCTCGCAGAATAAAATAACATTTCCTGACTAATGCAGCGTGCGCCTGCTTCCCTGATGCCTTGCTAGGAGCATGTTACAAAACTTACGGGATTTGTCCCCTCCGACAGGTTACAGGCAGAATCTGTGTAGTTCTTTTCTCTTTCACTATTTTTTTTGTTTGGTTTTTGAGACAGGGTTTCTCTGTGTAGCCCCGGCTGTCCTGGCCTCCTTTGTAGAGCCGAGATCCACCCACCTCTGCCCCCCAGTGCTGGGATCAAAGGCGTGCGCCACTGTGTTCAGCTTCCTTACTGCTCTTTTGAGGAGAGAAATGGAGCATTTTGTGTGGGATTAGGGCCCAGGACCACCTGCTGGGAAAGACAAAACCACAATGGACCTAGGAGCTGGGACTTTGTACGTCAGTTACTAATCAGGACAGTCCCTCCCTGACACGTCCACAAACCGACCTGATGCAGACAGTCAAACGATGGACGCGCTTCTTCTGGTGTAGGCTGTGTCAGTTGACCGTTAATGCTAGCTGGGACAGGGGCCAAGGAAGAAAGAGAGATATGGGACAGTAAATACAAAACAGGACATCCGCATTTTCCCACACGTCTCGGTTGTGTCGTGAACTAAAATGTTTGACCCTGCTGTGAGATGGCATAGGTCAGGAGGCTCTAAATCAAAACTCTGAAACCCTAAATGCTCCAAAACCTGAAACTATGGGGAGCAACAGCACAATGCCACACATGGAAAATTCCACGCATGACATGTGTGTGCCATGAGGCACATGAAATGTAGGAGAGTGCCCTTGGGCTCTGTGAATGAAGTATGTGTGAAACATGAGTGAATTTCGTGTGTACACTTGGATCTCATCATGTATGTGCACATATTCTAAAATATTGGAATCCAAGACACTTAAGCGTACCTGACAAGATAACCCAACCTGCACTCCAATGGTTAAAATGTGTCCCATCACCCCCGTTTACATGTTGAAACCTTCACCCCAATTTGATAAAATTGGAGGTAGGAGAGTCGGGAGGGGACTGGATCATCAGAATGGAGCCTTCGGGAATGACCTCATTTTAACAGTCACTCCAGAAACTCCTGTGTCTGTCTGTCGTGGGAAGATGGAAGGAAAATGTGTCAGTCTAAAGAGGACCCTCAGCAGAAGCCAGTCAGTTCCTCACCTTGACCTCGGACTTCAGCCTTCAGAACTGTGAGAAAGGAAGCCACATGCTCATGTCTTCGGCAGCCTGGGCCCACAGAGACATGTATCTACCTCAGAACTGCTAAAGGAAAAACACGAGACAGTGCATGGAAAGGGCTAAGCACGCTGATGGGAGTATGAAAGTATTAAACGTGTGTTAGCTGTTGACATTCTGTGATCAGAAAACAGTTGCTTGAGGGCGGGAAGGCAGGGAGGATCAGGGGCAGAGTGTGGCAAGGCTCCATTGCTGGAGCGCTAACTTAACCAGCACATAGAAAGCCCTGGGTTTGCTCCTCCCTCAGCACTGCCTACACGGGGGTGATGGCACATGCCTGCAATGCCAGCACTCGGGAGGAAGAAGCAGGAAGATCAGGAGTTCAAGGCCATCCTGGGGACATGGTAACGTCATAGCATCCTGGGGTTCTTGAAGGCCTGTCTCAGACAGTAAAACAGTTGCTGCGCTGTAGATGGCCCAGTGGTTAAGCGCACTTGCTCTTTTGGAAGACCCAGGTTCTACTCCAGCACCTGCCTGGCAGTTCTCAAAATCATTTGTAACTCCAGTCCCAGGGGATCCAGCACTCTCTTCTGGCCTCTGCTGTCATCAAGCACACACATGCTATAAATACATATGCAGGGGAAAAAACACCATACACAGAAAATAAACAAATCTAAAAAACACTATTTAAAAATAGTCATTGATTGGATTTAAAAATAAAAAAAGTTAAATCAAAGGATGAAGGACAGATGGGGTGGCAACATGGAAGAAGCTATGAGCATCCGATGAGTGCATTGACCCTCTGCTTTCCCGGACTTAACTGTCGACCCCGGAGCTGGCCCCAGAGCTGGTCTGGGACACAGGTTCCTCAACTGCTTCTTTGACAGTTTTAACTGAGGGATTCAGCTTTTGGGGGTCAAATCCCTGGAAGTCCAACTTTGCCTTTCCAACCAGGCACTGCAGCCACGTTTTCCAGTGAGTAACTCCTTCCCTGGCAAGCAGTCCCGTGGGGAGCAGAGAGAAATGTGGCATCATCATCCATGGCAGATCGTAAGCCCGCCGCCTGGGGCTTGCCTCATCTGTCCGGGCTGGGGTATTTTGAAAGCTTGACCTCATTTGCAAACATGTGTCTGCACATACCTTTGGTCAGATGTAACTTTTCTGTTCCCGATTTAGCTCCTCATTTTCCCCTCTGAAATGAAAGATGTGCTTTGAAGAGATAGGCTTTTAATAGCTACTCATTCCAGGTATGCTCTGGGGGCGGGGGCAGGGGCGGGGGCCTCCCTGTCTCTAAGCTAACTTCCTGTTGACTCGGGATGAGCCAGGCTCGGGAGACAGAGCAGGAAAGTTCCGGAATGATAAGGGCTGCCCTTGCTTGTGTGCTTCGCAGGGAACAGTGGCTTCTTCCCGCTTTCACTGCCACCTGGACTGACAGAACCCAGCGACTTTGCTGAGGCCGCGAGCCCTTACGTGAATGCAGGCTGCCTTTCCCAAGTGTGTCCGTGTAACCCTGCACTGGGCCTTGTCCACATCTTACCTGTTCCACAACATTAGCCAAGCGCCTTTCACTCTCTGGGCGGGACCTGGGAAAGGTTTTAGGTATTTCGCCACTGGCAGGCACCGGGGGAAAGAGGGTTCTGTGATTTATAAATAGTTGCTTTGGAAAAAGTGTGGGCGGCCCTTTATGTAACTCTCCCGCAGACTTGTAGATCTGGCTTTCATCATTGCAACACCCCGAGTCTGCTCCGTGAGGATCAGATGCAAGTTCTGCCCCTGAGTTCTTTCCTATCGGCCCTCAGCAGCCTGCTGCAATGCACAATCATTTTCTAGCACCTTTACTGGGACTCGCTGTCTTATTTTTCCAGTGGGTGTGTAGCTCAGGGTTCTCTACCATGTAGCCTGCCGGACTGATGATGATGCGCAGAGAACTGTTGATGAACGGTGACCAGGAGGGCTAAGTCCCAGCTCTCCCCTGATCTGCTCGTGGTCTTGGGAAGTCCCCCTGTCCATCCTTCACTGTGAAAAGATGACTAGGAAATGTCTACGGCCTCCTCTTGTGAAGGGTCTGCGTTCGGTGAGTGCCGCCTGTCGATCTGAAGGGCAGCCTCGGGCTGTGGAGCCCCTTAGAACGCCTGTTCACAGAGCTTCTGTGTCTCCCGACAGCCACCCAGCCAACATTCATAAACCATGTATGGAAAATAGTGTTAGGGAGCTCACAACCACTAAAGCTCTCATCGGAGGAAATTAGGAAATTGCCTTGACGTGAAAGAGCAAAACAAGGACCACTGTTTCCTGGTGTGCACACGGCTGCAGAGCCATGGAGCTTTAGGAAATGTGGCCTTTGCTTCCGGCCATAGGTCTCAGATCGTTTTGTGATTTTTTTTTTTTCTGACAAAATACTTCACAAAGGCAACTGAAGGAAGCGAATACTATCATCGTGTCAGGAAAGACGTGACAAGAGTTTGAGGGAGTTTGTCGCACTGCATCTGCGATTAGAGAGTGAAGAGATGAAGGCCGGCGCTCGGCTTGCATCTGCCTTTTTATCCAGACCAAGACCCCAGCCTGTCACATGGCGCTGCTCACACCCAGTGTGTGCTCCCACCTTAGCTCATCAAGTCTACAGACTCCCTCACAGACACACCTAGGTTTCTTCTCCCAGGTGACTCTAGACCCTGTCAAGTGGACAATCAGTATTAATCACCACACAGACCAAGAGCTCTGAAGAGGCAGAAAGCAAAGAGGAGTCTCTCGGACTTTTGAACCCAGCTATCCTGGGGGCAGCTCCCCATCTTCCTGTGACCTTCCAAGAAGAAAAAGAACTAATTTGATGAGAATAGTTGGGCATGTATTAAAAGGTGATACACAGACACCCATCCTCCTACTCTCAGGTGATTTGTACAATTGGATCATCTTCCATTATTACAGCACGAGCTAAAGATTTAGATGGTGGGAAGTTTGAGGCATCATTGAGATGGTGAGAAGTTTGGGGCATGATTAGATGGTGGGAAGTTTAGGGACAAATGTCTGGGGATGCCATGCAAAGGAGTGTCACGAAGCCCTCAGGAAGGGTATAAGCCCAACCCTTTCCTGATCCAAAACCCATTCAGCAAGCATCTGGGGATTCCTGGAAACAGCCATCCAGTGCTAATGAGATGTCTTGGTGTCTTGGCCTTCAGCCAATGACCTTTAACTGTACCTGGAGTTCTTCCCCACCCACTGGATAATTAAGTACACTCCTTAGAATATCAGGAGTTCCCTAGATCAGGCAGAGAGGGAACCCAGCTCAGAGAGGGAGTCCATCATCTTATACCAAGCTCAGAGGCTATCCAGAAATGCCAGACTTCAACCTTAGCAGCAGAATCCCACAGAACACCTGTTGCTCTTGCAGAGAATTAGGGTTTGATTCCCAGCATCCACATAGCGCCACACAATCATCCATAACTCCAGTTCCAGAGGGTCTGGTGTTCTCTTCTGGCCTCCTGGCGCACCAAGAATGCATGTGGTGCACATACAGCCATGCAGAAAAAAACCTTTACAAACACAAAATACATCTAAAAGAAAAACAAATATGAGTCAAGACAGACTTTCGATAACAGGTGATAGTTAACTTCACAATTACTAAACTTGAAGCTATAACAATCACCTTCCCAGCTGAACTTGACCAAGCCTGACAAATATTTCCTCGGGAAAAATGGTTGCAACATTATGGCAGGTGCCCTAGCAGATGCAAAGCTTCCCCTCTAAGATGACCCCAGGTTAGAAGAGAACGCCTTGTCTACACTTACCATGACCATCAGACACAGGACAGTGTCTCAAGAGAGAGACCAGGGGGCCTGGACCCATGAGCCATTCCCACCAAAATCATCCTTACTGCCATCCGCGCCTGTCTGGAGTGGGAAAGGCAGTTCCACAGACTCTTAAGACTCGTGATGTGGTTAGTGATTTCAACGCCAACCGGAAGATGCACTGTTTTAGAAATTGTGAGCTAGAAAGGGTCTTTCTAAAGAGAACCATTGTTGTTGGTGGTGGTTTTTCTGAAACAGGGTCTCTCTAGGTAGCTCTGGATGTCCTGGAACTTTATGTGTAGACCAGCCTGGCCTCAAACTCACTTGGCTCTAAAGAGAACTTTTTGGTGGCTAAACCTCCAAGGGTAGCTAGCATCTGAGTAGTTGGAGATGTGCAGAAGGCCCCAACCAGAAAAAGTGCTGTGATCAGAATCTGAATGACAGGAAAGCACGGGGGCCACACAGGGAATTAGGACCAATCCAGGAAGAAAGTAAGGAAGTCAAGGTGAGTTGGGGGATCACCAACTGAATTGCTATTTGTTACTGGCCAAGTATTAGGGAGAGGGCATTTTAAAAGTTTAAATAGAGTAGTATTCCATAAAAATCCACCTTCAAAAGCTTGGCCTCTCTATGGCACTATGGAGGGCGTTAAAGACACTTAGAAGGTGAGAAATTCGTAGGCAATTGGGGTCATGTCCTTTGTCTTAGTCAGTGACCTCTTGGTGTGGAGAGACACCATGATTATGGCAACTCTTATAAAGGAAAACATTTAATTGGGGCTGGCTTACAGTTTTAGAGGCTCAGTCCATTGTCATCCTGTTGGGGAGCACGGCAGCAGGCAAGCAGACAGGATGCTTAGGCAGCAGGAAGAGAGCGACTCTGGGCTTAGAGTGGGATTTTTGAAACCTCAAAGCCACCTCCTTGACACACATTCTCCAACAAAGCCGCACTTTCTAATTCTTTCAAATAATGCCACTCTCCCGTGACCAAGAATTCAAATCTAGGAGCCTATAGGGGCCATTCTGATTTAAACCACCACGTCCACGAAGAGGATTTGGGGACCCTGCTCTCCGCTTTCTTCTGTTGGCCTTCTAATTTGTGACATGGGTGGCTCCATGCTGTGACATTGATGTGCCATCCTCGTCAGTGGTCCAAAACAATGAAGCCACTCAGCCTTGGGCTGGAGCCTCCAGAACCAAAAGCCAGAATCACCCTTTCTATGGCCTGAGGCCAGGGTTTATCAGCCTCTGCCTCATGCCCCCTTGGGTCAAATGCCATTTTCATAGGGGTCACACGCCAGGTATCCCGCACCTCAGGAGTTACATTATAATTCATAACAGTAGCAAGGTTACAGTTTTGAAATATCAATGTAATAATTTTATGGTTGGGGTTCACCGCAGTGTTGGGAAAGTTGAGAACCACTGCCCTAGGCGGTTCATTTCAATAACAGACATTTCAGTTACCAGGAGAAATCACTGTGCTGGGGAGGGTTGTAATAGGATTTTGAGAAGCCAAGAGACCTGAATCCTCCACATTATGGAGGACTGAAAAAGACAAGGCCAGGGATCTCTTTATTGTCACCAAAGTTCACTTTCTTCTACTTTATTAATATAATTCTTTGTTTGTTCAACACAGGGTTTCTCTGTGCAGTGCTGGCTCTCCTGGAACTCACTCTGTAGGCCAGGCTGGCTTCAACCTCAGAGACCCATTTGCCTCTGCCTTCTGAGTGCTGGGATGAAAGGCGTGCACCACCACTGCCGGACAATTAAACTTTTTATTTTATGATTTTATGTGAATGAGTGTTCTGCCTGCATGTATGTGTGTTTACCAGATGCCTGCCTTGTGCCCACTGAGGTTGGAAGAAGGCATCAGATCCCCTAGAACTGGAGTAACAGCTGCGAGCCGCAGGTGTGCTGGAAATCCAACCTGGGTCCCTGTAAGAGCAACAAGCGCTCTTAACCTAGAAGCAATCTCTCCAGCTCTCCCCATTTTTTTTTAAACTTTTCTTTTATAACTCTATATTGATTCTTTGTGGGTTTCACATCTGCCTTTTGCCCTTGCAAACTCCTTCCCAAATTAAAAGAAACAACAACAAACCCCAAAGCATGGAAAACTTGTGATCATGGAAGCTGCATTATGTGACAGTGTGTCCTGCCAGCTCTCCCTTCTCCACGCCACCAGGTCAAGCAAGCTCTCCAGCACTGTTCCTGCTAGGCCACCCGGTGCTGCCACCGGCAGGGGACAGGGTCCTGTCTCCCGCTCTCATGCCCTCCCATGAGAGGGAGGGCTCACCCACACCTACACCCACACCTCCTGAGCCCGTGCCACTGTGCTGCCCAGGCAAGGCCCTGGAACCGCTCTCCCGAGTGCTGCAGCCTGCAAGGGGCAGGGCCAACCCTCCTGCTCTCATACCCTCTGGGCTGGCTCACCTGTGCCTCTGCCACCAGGGCCAGTAAGGTGCAGAGCCCACTCTCCTGAGTGCTACAGCCGGTGAGGGGGCAGGGCTAGCCATCTCGCTCTCATGCCCTTGGGGCCAGCTCTTCCCATTACTGCAGGTGTCAAGGGGGGGAGGAGGGCATCACCCCACACTCACGCCACCTCACAGCAGGCAGAGGAGTGGTGGGCTGGCTCTCCCAGGCTCTTGCCCCTGGGACTGGCTCACCTGCACCACCTTCACCAGGGCCAACTCTGCTGTGCTGTCCAGGCGAGGTGCAGGGTTCACTCTTGCAAACACTGTAGTGGCTGCGGGACAAGGCCAGCTCACCTACTCTCATGGCCCCAGAGCCAGCTCTCCTGACTGCCTCAGGTGGTGAGGGGAGCAGGACTGGGGTGAGGCATCACCCTCTCACCCACGGCACCTCACGGCAGACCAGTGCTGGGGCTGGCTCTCCCAAGCTCCTGCCCTTGGGGCCACCTCACACCCCATCCACCAGGGACAGCTCAACTATGCTGCTCTCTCAAGGTGCAGGGCTGCAGCTGGTGAGAAGTAGGGCCAGCTCTCCAGAGTACAGCAGCCAGTGAGGGCCAGGGCCAGTTCTGCACAATCTCTGGGCATCCACCTGGTCCCTTGTGGCTGTCCTGACCAGGGATATGCCCTGTTCTCTAGTGATGATCTGAGCCATGGGCATCAACCGTGACCCATGCCGCTTCGTAGCCATGGACTCAGACACAGCCCTCAGCGGCAGCTGGGGCTGAGACCTCACCATGCCCCAGGTGGCAGGGTTGGCCACTCACACAGGTTGCTTCTCTGCACCCTTGGGTCTCCAGTTGCATCTCTCTTCACAATGCTCAAGCTCCTCCCCTTCTCTTTCCCATCCAACCACCACACACATTGTGGAGGCTCCCCATGCAGGCCGGCCACACGGTTGGCAGGCCCCTGAGTGACATCCTCCTCCTGTGCCGCTGCATGGCCGGGCAGCAGACAGGTGTGGGCGGCCCACCTGTGCCATGTGCCATGGCAGGTCTGTGGGTGGTGTGGCAGTCCACAGGTCTTCCTTCTCCTGCGCTGTGCTGTCTGGATCTGCTTTGCTTGCTTTTTATGAGTCCTAGGTGTGAAATAGCTCTGGCCACCGAGCCAGGCATCAGGCTAGAATGACAAAGGACTGCCTTCTGCTCTGCCCCTGACTGGTATGAGAATACCACCGCCACCAAGGTGTCTCTTTGCCCATTGCCAGGGGTTCCTTGGGGGAACTGGGATCCAGGAGGGGGTGAAGGAGGCTGAGTCACGAACCCAGGACACAGACTCTGGAGACCAGCATGGAGGTGCGGATCTATTTTATTGAGCAGCAGCAACCATTTTTATACTTCCTTTGGACCAATGGGGAATAGATAGGGCCTCTGGAGTATCCAGCTACCCCACTGGCACTATGGGGAGATGCCAAGCTGCCAGCACCAGAGGGAACCTCCTTGAAGACGGGGAAGCAGCCACAGGACCTTCTATTTTGTGTCACCCAGTCAGTGTGCCAGTGGTGTGGGAGCCTCTCCCATGGTCCACTGGGCCCCACTCGGGGGCTGCAGCACCCACAGTTCCCCAGTTTTCTTTTAAATTCAGTCCTCCAAGTAGAAGCGGCAGCAACAGATTAATCTGCAATTTTAGGTTGTAAGGCATTTCCAACATATGCAAAAATTAGGGAGACAGGTGTTCCTGTAACCCTGTCCCAACAGTTCGTCACCAAACCATTTGCTCTACCAGCTCCCCGATATCCTGAAGCAAATCCCAGAAACTATATTCCCAGAGCTTCTGGCATGCCATGCACACGCTCTATCACTGAGCTGCACTCCCAGCCTTTAACTGTAAATATTTCTGTGTGCACCACTAAAAGAAAAAAAAAAAAAAAAAAACATGTTTGTAGACTAAAAATACCATCACTGCACCTTTAAAAACAAACAACGCATTCTTTTTTTCAATAGCTAATCAGCATTTGACTTTCTAATTATCATACATGTCATCTGTAATCTGCTTCGTGATTAGTTTGGTGGTCTGACTTGGAGTGTCAAAACTTCTGGCACGGCAGTTAGTTGCCCTTGAACCACGGCCTGGATGAGGGCCGTTTTCAGGGACCTCTAGAGCCATTTCCCACCGTCTTTATGTGGGAAGCACTCCGTCCTTCAGCCCAACCCTGTTGTTTCCATGTTCCGGCACCACCTTCGCCCATGCCGTGGCTCTTTGCAGCCAACCTTCCTTAGTCCTTAGCTGTGGACCTCCTGCCCAGCTTTCAGGCTCCGCTACAATGCCTCCTCCTCAGAGCTGTCTATTTCTATGTCTATCTGTCTATTTCCCATCCATCCTACCACCTTTCTCTCCAGCAAACCTTGATTAGGTACCTACCGTTTGCCAAGTTTAGAGCTGGTTCTTAGGGATACAAGATGGCCTTGCCTGACAAGAACTGACAGTCCAGCACTGTGCTGTCCTATCTGGTAGCCGTGTGTAGCTGTTTAGCACTTACAATGTGGCTGGTTTAAATGAACACGTGCTATATATCTCTGCTATACATCCACTACAGACACCTAACATGATGGGTGAAGCGTTCTATTAATTTTAAAAATCTTTTAAATCTGTCCATTTATTTTCCTGTGTGCAGGTGTTTTGCCCACATGCATGTCTGTACTCGGTGCCCTCAGAGGCCGGAGGAGGACGTCAGCTCATCTGAGGCTGGAGTTACAGACGTCTGCTCTGTGTGGGTGTGGAATCAACCATGGTCCTCTGGAAGAGCAGCAAGCGCTCTTAACCCTGAGCCGTCTCTGGCTCCCTATGAATGTTTTTTTTTTTTTTTTAAATAAACTTTATTACAAATAACTAGAAAAGTAAATAACATCACACAATAACTAACCACATGCAAAGTCTATACATCCCAACAGACTTCTGCACACTTAAAATAGCCATTCAGAAGCTATGACGCTTCACGCTGGATTTCAAACTTTCACCGTTGAATAGATTTTTATGTACTTGTCTATCAGGAAAAGTGAAAATTTCATGACAGCATTAGAACTGGAAAAGCAACGACTGATTTTCAGCTGGAGATACACTGAAATGTTTTATTCTCCATGTACTTAAATTTGATAACATGATTAAAGTAAATGCAAATGAGGCTTTTCTTTTTAGACAGAGCTTCTGAAACTTTTAATCAGCTACGTGGCTTGCATCGGTGGCTCACCTTTTATATCTGCTGAGCTGGTCTTCCGACAGGCTACTGGGATGAACCTGGATGGGGAAAAGTGAGTCAACAGGACTCATAGCCTGTTTATGAAAGTGTAGGGCACAGGGAAGGATTGTTTTTTCAGTGCGTGAGGCCATGAGAAGGAAGAAGGACGTCATTCTAAAGTGTGTCACTCACTGTTCTGGGCGCTATAAATACCCCCTTGTGTGATGGTAGGCATTTTAACATCTTCACACATTGGCTTGGCGCTTTAAATACCTCATGTAATCCTTTCCGAAACAATCTCAGCCATCTGACCTTGACTTTCCAGCCTGCCTCTTGGCTGCATGGTTTGCTGTGGCTGCCGCCATTCAGAACTCTCCTCCCAGCCTCTTTCATCTTCTACCTATGGCCAGATGATCTCGATAAACCACAAACTTGACTGTGTTACTCCTCAAATTAAACTTCTCTCGCAGTTCCCCAGCTGTCCTCCTTGCGGTACATAGATAAGATCTGACCCCAGCCTAACTACCTCCTGGGTTTTCCATCTCCCACCTTTTCAGAAAGAATGCCTTCTTTCTTCGTCTGGTTAACCTTTTATTCTTTGGGTTATAGCTTCAATATTACTTCCACTAAATCAATTTCCGGGGCTGTTTCTCTGCCCCTATTGTAAAAGTATGGACTTTCTATGCCCACCCTTGCTCTGAATTATGACACAGAGACGTTTATATGTATTAAAAGCTTCAGGCACCGTAGTTGGGCAGATACTCAGCTGTTCTAACCTGACTGTTCTGGCCTGGCCTACTTCCTTGGCCTACTTCCTGTCACGTAGCCCATTACCTGCCATCTTAGTCTCACCCAGGTGCCTGCTTCTTCATCCGTTGTTCCCATGGCTACACACTCTCTCTCTAGGACCCCACCTGAGACCCTCCCACAGGGCAGACAAGTCCCACCTTATCCTCTTCTGCTCAGTTACTGGCTCTTCAGCTCTTTATTTAACCAATCAGAAGGTGATGGAGAACAGTGTTTACAGAATACTAAGACAGGAAATGCTTCACAACAGTGGCCATGCTAAAGTCTCGCCTGTAATCAGATCAGCACCCTGGCACCGAAATCGGCATTTGAATACACGGGGCACAAAATCACCCCAGCACCCTATTCTGAGTTCCTTTCTTTACCCCTCACCCCTGGATCCTGATGCCTAAATCAGCAACACACACTTTCATCTGTAGATTCATCTGTGAGGCCTCTTTCAGAGAAAGCTGACGTGGGTAAACCTGAGGGAAAGTACTCACCTTGGGAAGGGGTTGTAGTTCGACAGGCTAGGGTCCCAGTGGGACAAAGATGGGAGGGATGGACTAGCCAGCTCACACACTCTTTCTAACCAAGACTATCTACTCCGGCTGCCGCCATCTGTGCACACCAGGCTGGACTCAGGCCAGCAGCTCTCCAGAGCTCTTTCAGGACTTTAGCCACAGAAGGGCACGGCATCGTGGTCCCTCGTGCTCTGAGGCTTCGTGTTGGGTTCTCTCAGTCTCCAGAATGAAGATGGCTGCCCCTGGACTGCTCAGTCTCTGATAACATAAGGTAATAAATTGCTCCCTTCTATAAGTCTATCAGTTCTGTTCCCCTAGAGATCTCTAAGCCATGAACATACTATGTTGAATGCTTGCAACCCTTTTAAATCTAGAGGCCTTTATGGGAACCTGCTATTAAAACCTACAGATCTCAAGCCGCGTGCAGTGACGCATGCCTGTGAGGCCTGCACTGGCGAGGGGGTGTGTGTCAGAGACAGGCAGATCTCTGTGAGTTCGAGGCTACACAGAGAAACCCTGTCTTGAAAAACAAACAAACAAATGAAGATAATTTCTGCCCCCCCAAAAACCCTTCCACTCCCCCGGGGCTGGGGGCCACACAATAAAATCTGCACACAATTTCAGAACCCTTAAAAAACCAAACTCCTATTACAATTGTTTGCCCCCCCCCATATTTCCCACTGGATTGCAATCTCCTTAAGGGCAGGGACCGTGTTTGTGTAATTACTGTTGCCTCTTCAGCACTTGGCACCGGCCCTAGGTACAAAAGACAATCACTAACCAGTTGCCATGGGTGCAGCTTGCTCTATTAAGGTCAAGGATTATCAAGTCTCTATTTTCTTTCTTATTTGTCTTTGAGTGCTGGGTCTTGACCCAGGGTCCAATGCTTTCTAAGCACACCCTGAGCTCCACTCCCAGCCTCAGGTTTCATAAATCAAGTACTATACGACTTAGCCAGGTTCCATGTGGTTGATAGGAAACCTTAAATTAGTAATTTTCAGGACTTTCTTCTTGTGGATTTTCTGAGAACCCAAGAGGAACCTTAGGGAACCTAAGAAAATTCTGGAAGTTTCTTCTTTGTTAGCTCATTGGAGCTGACTGTTTTGTCATTACACTTTCTGTTAAAATTTTCTGTGAACCAGTGTTCAATTTTACCTTGGTCCTGAACTTTTTACTTTGGTCAGGCAATACTGGAAGACTGAGGAGTAGAAGCCATGGTGTGTGTGCCTCAAGCCCCCACCCCATTTCTACAAATTCTGTTTGTAGGGTGGACTTCTCGGCACTGCTTAGACTCCTCCCACCCCAAACTTTCCACTACCTCACCGCCGTCACAGGCACGTCTCAGAAACAGCTTCTCATGTCCCTGCGAGGGTTTGGCATGAGCCCTGTACCCTTCCTCAGCAAGCAACCAGGGGCCTGAAAACCTAAAAAACATACATTAATGAGGCCTGGGATGTAGCTCAGTGGAAGAGCACTTATTGAACACACTCAAGGCCCTCAGTCTGATCTCAACACTGAAAAAGAAGAATAACAAAACAAGACAAATAAACACACTACAGTCACAACCAGACAAATAAGTTCAGTAGTAAATCAGGTCAGGCGTAAAAGATGGCGTGGAAAGGTGGTGACAGGGACATCCCAAGTGATATGTGCTTTGTCTAAAAATGAGCAATAGCCATGACACCAACAAATGGTTTCTGGATTCCCAGACCTAGTTTTGAAAAGCTTGAAATCTAGGTTTTTTTTTTTTTTGTGTACTAACACCTTTGTCATTATTTGTAAAAATTATTTTATCAAGGTGTATTTATATACTTACATAATTCAGGGAATATAATTTAGTGGTTTGGGTTTTTCTTTTGTTTTTGTATGTTTACCAAGTTGTGCATAAGCCGGTTTTAGAACATTTTCACCACCCCAGTTAGACCTCCTTGTTCCTCTATTGTTGGGTCCTGTGCTGTCCCTCTGACCCCAAATGCCACCCCAGGCAAGCACCATATTACTCTCTCTCTGGCTTGGTCTTCTATGGGCATCTCATGCAGATGGAATGATTTGGCGTGTACTCTTGTGTCTGGCTTTTTTCACGTGAGCGTAGGTTTTCGGGTCTTTTTGTTGCTGAATGATGTTCTGTTGCATGAATCTACCACTTCCGTGTACCCGTTCCTCAGTTCATGCTCATATAGGTTGTTTCTATCTTCTGGCTATTATAAATGATGCTGTGTGAACATTTCTGTGTATGTTTTCTACATCCACACAGGACCTCCCCAACCCCCACTTTTTATTTAATTTTTTTTAGATATCTAAGGGTAGAATTATGAGATTGTATGGTAAATTTATATATAACTTCTTCTTTTTTATTATTATGGCCCAGAGCACACAACATGGTTAACTCTTAAAGAAAATGCTTATTTTCCAAAGTGGTTGCAGCAGTTTACATTCCTGCCAGTAATAACTGCAAAGTTCTGTTTCTCTAGGTCCTCACCAGCCTTGTCCATGGCGCACACGTTTTCATTATGGTCTTGTGGGCATGAAGTTGGATCTCACTGTGCTTTCAATTCACAGTTCCCTGATGACTAACACCGTTGGATAGCTCTTAATTTTCAAATATTGGAATTCATTCAAAAAAAAAAAAAAGCTGCCTATCACTTCTGTACACATGAAACAAAACAAGCTCAAGCTGTCCCGAGGGAATGAGTTTGGACTTCTGACCTGGTCCCTGCCAAACAATGGTCTGTGAACTTTTGCTTTTAGGAGTAAAAGCAGCCTAGTCACCAGCTAAAATTACTACCGACAAAGACAAGGGTTTCCTCCCTCTTCATAATAAATTTGTACAATAGAGAAAGGCAATTTTCTATGTACTAATCTGTGATGTCAGCTTATTCAGCAACCCATTAATTCAACGTATTCGATAAATGAATCCTTCTGGTCCATTTCTGTATCCTCCTTTTAGAGACGAGGTAATTTGTCAGAGATTAGACAGGATGTAGGTGTACTGGTACAGTATACAGGTATAGCGGCAGAGTTGCATTCAGAGCCAGGTCTGGTTCGAAATCCTGTTTCCTTTGTTCCGTGAGGGTGGAGCTGAAGAAGCCGGTCTGGGATGGACGGTGGAGAAGGGGTGAGGGGGGGGGGGTGTGTGGCGGCTGCGTGTGTAGATAAGGGAGAAGGAAGCAGATCACGGGAACTTGGGAAGAATGCCTGTGTGGTGGTTCAAGTGTGGATGGGCAGAAGGCAGACCTGGTGCCTGTTGTTTTCGTAATTGCCCTGCCGACCGGCAGAGATGTGGAGCACATAGGCGTGGACATCTTACTCTGGTCGTACCAGACCTTGTTTGATCCCAGAAGAGAAATGGGGGTCCAGCCTGACTCGTCCTTGGGTGGGAGATATCCGGCAGATGAAAACAGGGAAGACACTCCAGAGCTGGAAATGAACTTGGGGACAGTTTGTTATTGAGTTCCCCCTGAAACAAATGTCTCTGTGAGTTCTCTCCTTCTGATGGTCCACTGAGTTTGTTATAAAATTAGGAGGACGTTTTGAAGTCATGAGAAACCGCAGCTGAGGGCTTGTTGGAGCTATTTGTGCGAACGCTCCAAGTATGGCATATTGCATTTAGAAATGACTTCACCAGGTAACAAAGCTTCGGCCCGGGCCTCAGAGATGGCCGAGTCCTTTCTGAATAGGAAAACATTCAGAAGACGTTTGTACCTTACACTTCCTCTGTAGACTTCAGCAGGACAGACCTCTCCATGGATGCCAAAGTCACAGGGGCAGCACCGCAGCGGTCAGGTGAGGGCAGGGACCAGATGCACCAGGACAAAGGACAAAGAATTTTGACTTCCGCCGGAAAGGCCGGCATCCAGCTGCCTCGCAGCTTTCTCTGAATTCCACCAATCCTTACCACTTCCTGCCTTGTTTTTGATTTTTTTTCACTCAAAAAAAAAAAAAAATCATTCTAGAAGTTTCCAGGCATTTACAAGGTATCTATTAAAACATATACATATACCCAATATTAAATACCAAAAATCTCGAGGCATTATTTTTTGAAAATATTTATCTTTTTATAAGAACATGTCATTCATTTGGGTGTTGTGATTTTTTTTTTTTTTAACTTTATGAGTTAACTAGATTCTACGGACATTTCATTGCATTTTCTTGCTTCCATTTTCCTTATTTTGGAACCCCACCCCCACCTGAGGCCCTAGGCATTTTCTAAGGCAACTGAACCACTAGTGCTTTGGCTCTAGGGCATATGACACCACAGGAACCCTGCAAACCCAACCCGATTCCTCTTCCTTAGCGAACTGGAACGAACGAGTGAGCGGACAAATGAACTAATGAAGCCGCTTTCTCGCTTTCTCCGCCAGGGCCGTTTGCGTCTCTTATTTTTGGGATATCTCAGCCCTGCCTAGGAGGCTGAGCAAGCGGTTCTTATCCGTTTGCAAACATCCCACTGTGGCGGGCCACAAAGAGCAGGGTGTCCGGCGGGGACCCCAGCGGCCACAGGCCTCCACGCGGCCGGCGGCCGGGTCGGGACCCAGCTTCGGCGGCCGGGCCGAGCGGCACCCATCCTCCACTGCAGGTGAGCCGCACCGCAGCGGCTGCCAGGGTGACGTCAGGCCTCAGGACCGCGCTCCGGGCCCCGCCCCTGCGGCCGGCTCGGGGTGGGGGCGGGGGCGGGCCCCGCTTTTCCTCCGCGGGAGCCGGTCCCGCAGCGGGACGCGGCGGCGGCGGCCGAGCCCCCGGGCCGCGGCAGGCTCGAGCGGGCTGCAGCGGCGCCGCGAGGCCACCGAGGGGCGCGAGCCGTGGGGGCCGGGGCTCGCGCCGCGGCACACCGGCCCGGCCTCCCGCAGCCCCGAGCGGCGGCGCGGCGCGCACGCCGCGACCCGGCCGGCGTCCTCTGCCTCGCGGGATCGCCCGGCCCCGAGTCCGTTTCAGCTGTCCATCTCCGCCCTCCCCCCGAGCCGGCCAATCGCCAGCCGCCCGCCCGACCGCACCTCCCGCAGTCTCTGACAGGCGTGAGGAGCAGCCTATCATCCTGGGGGCCTGCGGGGGGCGGGAGCCAATGAGCATCCTCCCAGGTGGGTGGAGGGAGCGGCTTGGGAAGGTGGCTTCGCTCGCGTTGCTAACGTCTTTCCTGGGAGATGGGCGCGCCAGGCGACCAGTGGGTCTGGGGGCGGCGGTGATGGGCGTGGAGCTGGCCCAATGAGGGTGGGAGTGGGTGGGGCAGACGCGAGCCGCGGTGCTAAAGGAGCCCGGCGGAGGCAGCGGTGGCTTTGGAACTGAGACGCTGGATCCGTGGTCGCTGCTGGGGACGTGCGCCGGCGCCACCATCTTCGGCTGAAGGTGAGAGGTGCGGTGGCCCGGGGTCCGAGGCCGGCGTCCCCGGGAGCCCGGACGGTTGGGCGGCCAGGAGGGAGGGAACCCGGGCTGGGGGACGCTGGAGCGTGGAGATGCAGCCCCGGCGGGAGCTGGGAAGGGCAGGCGGTGGGCTGCGGAGAGCGGAGCCTGTGGAGGGGACCGGACCCCGGTGTGTGGAGATGGAGAGACCCCCGGAGAGGTCGGAAACGAGGTCCTGGAGAGTGAGACCCCGTGCAGGGATCGGGCCGGGGTGTGCGTGAGGACGACCCTCGGAGGGGGATGAGGATGGAGATCTGGGGGTGGGGACCACTCCTGGCTGCATTGGATCCCTGGGAGCGTGGTTTTGGGAGCTGAGCGGCCCCAGGGGGAGGCCGGAGGTGACCGGCGTGTCCGCGTCCTCTTCCGAGGGAAGGACTGAGTCCTGGGGTGTGATGTCGGGGCTGGGGGCGCGGGAAGGGCCGGTGGGTGGGCTGCGCGGTGGGTTAGGCCGGCGTAGACTTCCCCGGGCGCGGCTGAGCGGGTCTCCCCGGACTCTGCAGGCGGACCCTGGATCTGGGAGGTTTAGGGACCGGTGGGCTGAAGCCCGGTGCGCGGTCCGGGGAGCGTGCGACGGGTGAGGGGCTCCAGAGCGGGGCCCGGGGAAGGCGGGCTGGATCCAGACGGCATGCCACGCTCGCTGGGGACCGGGGGGGTGGGGACCCCGCGGGGTGGACGCCGGGCGAGGCCTGGGCCGTTGAGGGGAGCGAGGCGGGAAATGTGGCCCGGGCGCGTTGTAGCGGAGCGGCCCGGGGGGAGGGTCAGCCCTCGCCTCTGGATCGCTTTATTGTGTAAGCGATCTGGTGATGGCTCGCCGCAGAATCTCTCCCTGGCCTTCTGCAGTCGGGGGGTGGGGGGTGGTCACACCCTGATCCCAGGAAATCGAAGCGGAATTGGGTCGGAGGGAAGTTGAAGGAGCGGAGCCCTTGGCATTGGCGGGGCTTTGTGGGCCTGTGGTGGGCGGATGCGGCCCTGGGACCCGAGAGGCCCCCGGTCAGGCCTGCCTGGGAACTGGGGCCTTAGGGAGGAGGTGGCCACTCGGCGGCGGGTCTGACCCGAGCTGGTGAGGTTTGGGTAGCCGGGTCTCTGCCTACGACCGTTATCTCGTTTCTTGGGGCCTCTGCAGCTCTCTTCAAGATCACTGCGGTGGATGGAAGGGGGTGGGGTGGGTGGGGTAGGAAAAGCAGGCGGAGTAGATCCAGACTGCGGGTGAAACAAAGACTGCTGTTTTTGCTGAATAAAATAATACTAAATATAATGCTTTGGCTATGCTGACATTTTGCTTTTGTTTTTGTTTTTTTAAACATTGAAACTAAGGATGTGTTGGGTGAGGTTTAATTATTCCGTCCTGTATCTGACTCTGGAAAACTTTATAATCTATTCATTGTCTCATCCCCTTTATCAGTTTGCCTCTATTAACTGCTCTTGTAGCCCCGTGCATTTGATGTTTGAGTGTGCCCCGTCTGCCTCCGTTCTGGAAAAGTGGCCATTTTATGTGTCTCCCTACTTCTGCATCTTCCATTCCCATCCTTGTCGGCAGAGCGCATGTGGTGCGATTGTGTGACACACCACGAGCTTTTGCAGCAGAAGGATGTGGCCTGGGAGCGCTTGGCTGTGTGCTTGGGCTCCTTCGGGAATCGTTACAATGAAGAGTCTGGCTGGAGAGTGACATGGAGGAAAATTTGAAGGGCACGTTGTGGGGTGGAATGCCTCAGCGGCGTTTGATGTACATTGTTATCACATTTGAGGAATTAAAATGCCTGGTTTGCGGTCCAAGTTGCGGAAGTATTTTATTAATTGGGAGCTGGTGCTTCACAGCAGCCTTCCCTTCTGTGTTTGGGATGGTTTGGCCAAGTAGAATTCTGATAATTTAAGAGATGTATGCAGTCCTGTAGTGCCAGTGTCCTCAGTGGCAGAGAGCATCCCACAGATTGGGCCAGTCCTCATCCTCTAGGGGGGATAACCTGCCATTATTTTGTTTGCTCTTCTCTGTTCTGTTTGGTCACCCTCCTTGGGCATTGGGAGATAGCTGAGAATTTTGCCAAGTGGCATTTCATTGGAAGTGAAAAATGACCTGGGCAGATGTCCACAGCCAACTCGAGGGATGCGAGCTTTGACTCTAGGAGGCAAATTTGTATGTGCACTGATAATTCAGGTGACCCCAAACACCTCCAAATTTTCTGCATGTCTGTCTACTACAGTGATTTTTTTTATTCCCTTTTTTCTTAAATGACGGCATTTCCTTCAAAGTATAAAGTCTTTGCCAGAGCGTCCTAATGTGCATTGACTAAATCTATACTCCTTTTAAATACATTTGTAAAGATTTATTTATTATTTATACGGCATTATGCCTGCATGTGTGTCTGCACACCAGAACTGACTGTAGACGGCTGTGAGCCACCATGTGGTTGCTGGGAATTGAACTCAGGACCTTTGGAAGAACAGCCAGTATTCTCTACTTGTTAGCCATCTCTCCAGCTCTAAACCTATCATCTTTAACCCATTACTGGTAGACAGGATTTTTAAATTTGGTAATATGTATGTTATGTGTCCTAAATTTCTTCCCTTCCCACTCTGCTTTCAACATTGTAGCTCCATCTCTGGGCTTAAGGCTGACTCTGCTGTGAGGCCTCTGCTGCATGGGTGACCTTGGGCCAGGTACCTGTCTGTTCTCAGAATTCTTCAGATGCTTCATTTGTAAAATGGAGTTATTTATGGAAGCAATCCTGTGAGGACCTTGATATGTGTAGCTGGAGCAGTGCCTCGATGTAATTAGGGATGGATAACAAGATTATTTGTTTTAAAAATTGCGGTATTAGCCTTTCAGCAAGGCAGAATACTTGCAAGTGGTACATGTTAAATACCATTTTAAAATCAGATCTAATACCAAGTGTGCAGTGGAGTGAAAAAAATACAATATACTTGGCAAGCATAAGAGTTAAACTAAAACATTGTATTGGCCTTAAGAACTCTGAATTCAGCAGCCGCAGGAACACCTCCGCCTGCTAAGGAAGCCTTGTATTGCACTGTTCGGGAGGCTGAGGAGTCTGCCAGAAGGGCAGAGGAGGGTTAGGAGAAGGAAGGATTAAATTGCTAGACTGACCTGGAAAGAAAGTGTGAAAGGGTAGCATTTGGGTCAGGAGGGAAGGCTTTTGGTTAAACGTGGGACCGTTCATGTAAGGTAGATCTGGAGTCTCTGCTATGTCCCAGGGACCAGGCCACAGCTGCTGCCATGCAGCAAGGGACAGGTAACCAATCCCCACAGGGTATGGTGCAAAAAACGTGGACGTGTTAAAAATAAAAATAATTTACAACCTGCTGCTCAGCTGGAGACGCAAAGAATTGACTCCATCAAAAAAAATAGATTGAGTGTGGTAGCACACATCTGTAATCCTAGAATTTGGGAGGTGGAAGCAGAAACTTTAGGAGTTCAAAACCAGCCTTACCTACATACTGACTTCTAAGGCAGCTGCCTGGGACTCAAAAAACCATGAGGTGTGAGTATGTTATCTTTCTCCCACGAAACTAGGGGCATGTGTAAGAACAGTTCCGTAAATGACTAGGTCTTTTCACATAAAATTCACATTTCAGCATCTTAAACATGCACCAATAAATTCTCTCATTTGATAAAGTAACAAAAAAAATATACAATTTACTTTCTCTAGACTTGCTAAGTTACTCCAGTTTATAGCTGCCTTCCAGACTTAAGCATGTTTCCACGCCCAAGGTAAATTATTGTGTGCAAACTTACAGACACAAGGATACATCCCAAAGTGCTATGTATGCATTTTAACCAGATAAGACAAGCTCATTTGTTGTAATTGTTTTTTCCCCACTTTTAATAGATTCTGTACTTCTAAAAGGTGGGGTGTGTGACCTATTATTTGCCTTCAGATTCACCTGAGGTGATCCCTGTGCTGCTCCTTACTGCTGCAGTCTAAATTAGAAAGACTTGTTAATAAGCTAACATACTTCTGATTGAATGTGTGCCCACAAATATTTTCTGTATTGCCCTCTCGTGTATTTGCAGAAAAATTAATTACATGAATCGCCATTATTATTATTATTATTATTATTATTTTACAGTTTATTCTCTTTGTATCCCAGTTGTAGCCCCCTCCCTCACTTCCTCCAGGCCCACTCTTCCTCTGTCCCTCCCTCCTATCATGTTTTTTAAGAGGGGTGGAGGTCATTTTGTCTTCTTTTTTTTTTTTTTAATCCAAATCTATATTTTGTAAGACATCGGCACATTCTTTCCGTTGGCTATAATTGGGTTTTGGACATTGTCGTTTAATTTCCTTTTCTGTTCTAATATGCCTGCCAGTAATATCGGTAGCCAGAGAGAACTTTGGAGTAGTGGTTGTCAAAGATGATAGAATTAGCATCAGCTGGGAATCTGGGTTGGACTTAAGAGATGGCCTAGCAGTTAAGAGCCCTTGTTCTTGCAGAGGACCTGGGTTCAATTCCCAGAACCCACATTTTGGCTCCCAACTATCTATCACATCACTTCCTGTGGGATCTGACACCCTCTCTGGCCACCATGGGCATCAGCCTTGCATGTGGTACACATACATACAGGCAGGCAAAATACTCACACACATAAAAGAAACCTTTTTTTTTTTTTTTTTTTTTTTTTTTTTAAAAGTTGGTTTTTTTTTTTTTTTTTTTTTTTTTTTTAAGGGTGGAGGAAGAAATTGAGATTCTCAAGCTTTGCCCCAGGCTTACTGAATAGGATACTCTGGGGATATGGCCCAGCAATCATATGTTAATAAGCCTTTCTTATGCTGCTAATAAATGCTACAGTTTGAGACCCACTCTCCAGAGCAAAGGGATTTATGTAGCAAATAATTCCTGAAGGATCATAGCCATTTGAGTGAAATAAACTCTTATCAGGGAGTTAAAGAACTAGCTGTAGAGTCTGAATCGTTCTGGGTGTGGATAGCCCTTGGAGAATCTGAAGAAAGCTATGATCAGCCCCTTAGGATAATGCACAAATGCACACACTGAGTGTGCTTCATGGTTTATACCATTTCACGGGGTTCATGGAGCTTGAGGGTCAGTTACAGACTCAAGGTTAATGACCTATTTACAACTTTGGGGTGACTTTATGACCTTTCCATGCGACATACGAAGGGTGCCTTGTATTGACCCGCGCCTACAAAGAGTCCCCAGTATTTCCCATGAGCAGGGAAAAGGGGGGAAGTCGAAGGGACTTGATAGAGTAAAAGCAGGTACTCGTGTCTTGGTTGACTTGGAAGAAGTCTTGGAAAACTGTTCCTATGAACTTTGGAATAATGTGGATGTTGGAGTAATAGCAAGAAATGTTTGCTGTGGCGTTAGATTCTAGAAAGATGCTGCCAGAAAGGAATGAGAAGTCACATCAGAAAGGTACAAAATGTCCTTTGATCAAAAGACTAATTCCTGGAGTACAGGAGAGGAGCCTCGCCTTGACACGCATGGAGATGTCACTTCTCTCCTTGCGTGCCAATAGTGAACGGCTGAACAGGCCATTTATATATCTTGAGCTCTGACTGTTGTAACCGTCGCAGAGCAGGTCTTTCCTCAACATGGCCTGAGTTACTAAGGATTCTTTCCTTTTGTTCCGGTTAGATCATTTCTGGAATGTTAGGTTTGCTTTTTGGCGCCATAACTGTTAATGGAAGACACGGTATGGTGTTACAGAACTTTTCCTTGAGACATGTGTCTGCACGTGTGTGCTCACCCCAGACAGGGAGCCCACCCCAGGCCGGAGAACGGAGACCACCAGAGTTCAGCTCCGTATAGGAATATGGTGCTGGTTACAGGAGCAGATGTGAGTCAGAGACAGCTAGCTGCACCGCCGAAGCCCACCCTAGCATGAGCGACACAGCTCACAGAGCTGGGACCTGGAGCACGCTGCACAGCCTGCAGGCAGCTCAACAGGTGGGACAGTGTCCTTTCCAGGGACCTCAGTTGCTCTAACCTCTTCCAGACAGTTTGGCTGGTTTCTGCCTCTTCCAGGCAACTAACTGGTCTGGTCTCAAGAGTCTTCTTTGCCCCTCAGCTTGCGTGAGGGTCTTCTTCATAGCTTGGCTGTGCCGAATCTGAGGAGAGCTCTCGCTCAGCTCTTAGTGCTTTCTCTGGCAGGGAGGGGCCTAGTGAACCTGGTTGGTTTCAGGGACTTCCTGGTTCTCTTTTGAGTTGTTTACCATCTTGCTTAAGGAACTGTTTTAATGGAATGTTTTTATCTGGAAACTTGCCCACCATACAGATGCTCTGTTGAGAGGTGAGGGTAGTGGAAGGTGGAGATGCAGGAGTGGGAGCAGCTGTGGGCTGTGGATGGAGGCCTGAAGAGATGTCGGAACATACTTGAAAGGCGTAGTTGAAGCCAAGTTGCAGTTGCCTTCTGTGGCTCCCATGTAACGCCGTTGGCTTGTGTCTTCTCCGAGGGTAAACTGGAAGGCAAAATTTAGCTCTTATTCATTCAGATATCCTCACGGTGTTTCCGTCTCTCCCTTCTCTGCTTCTGTACTGAGCTGGCACTGAGGGCCTTGTCCATGCCAGGCAAATGCCTCGCCACAGAGCTACACCCTGGACCTGGTTCCTCATGTTTTTGTGGTCACTAATTTCACTACCACTCCGTGGGCCTTTTATTATGTATCTTTGTTTTGTTGTTTTCCTTTTGCCTCTCCCCTCGGAACCCTGCTTAATTTGTGGTGAGGGTGAAAGAGGAGATGGAGAGGAGAAAGGGTCACCTGGAAAGTTCCTTGCTTGCCGCTGCATTTGGTCACTGGGGGCAGGTCTTGAATGGTCACCAGACCAGCAGTCATGATTAGTGGTTCCCCTGACGTTTACCTTGGGAAGTGGGGTCGTGTGGCTGGCTGTGGGGAGGGATACTCAGCTCTTTAACTGTATGTTTTATGTTTACCGATGGTCTTAGTTTCTTAGAAAGTCAGACTTGTAAATGATTTTATATCTCATAAGTGTCTAATTTTGCCCCTCTCTTCTAGAGGCGATTCCTGTTGGACCCTTCTGTTTACAATGGCCCAGAGAACTGGATTGGAGGATCCCGAGAGGTATCTCTTTGTGGACAGGGCTGTCATCTACAACCCTGCCACT
The DNA here is from genome assembly GCA_010120015.1 of Rhombomys opimus. NCBI lineage: Eukaryota > Metazoa > Chordata > Mammalia > Rodentia > Muridae > Rhombomys > Rhombomys opimus. Next base: position 1,275,744 of record REGO01000222.1, on the reverse strand, counting down.
CAGGCTGACTGGACAGCTAAAAAGCTGGTGTGGATTCCATCAGAACGCCATGGTTTTGAGGCAGCTAGTATCAAGGAAGAGCGGGGAGATGAAGTCATGGTGGAGCTGGCGGAGAACGGAAAGAAAGCAATGGTCAACAAAGACGACATTCAGAAGATGAACCCGCCAAAGTTCTCCAAGGTGGAAGACATGGCGGAGCTGACGTGCCTGAATGAAGCGTCTGTGCTGCATAACCTGAAGGACCGCTACTATTCGGGCCTCATCTATGTAAGTATTTCTTCCCAGTAACCCGGGAGTGGTCCCTGGGAGGTCACATCATCCCCATCGTACATAATGCTGTAACCACTTGAGAACAGAGGTTCCCAACACCCTGTTTGACACTGTATTTCTGTTAAAAATGGGAAGATTTTTGCTTAGCTGGTTCCTGCTTTTTTTCACATTTTAATAGTGCAAAGTTTAAATGATTCAGTGTGTGGCTAGAGATGATGAAATGGCCTTTAAAGACTTAAAGTGATGCTCTGGAAGGTAACATACAAGAGAGCACGTGGAAAAAGGCCAGGGAGTTAATGATAATTGAGAGTTAGTTTTCAGGAGGAGCCAGGCAACGAAGATGAGAAAAGCAAGGGGCCGTAGGCTCAGGTTTTGGTGGAGAGCAAGAACAGCTTCACTTGCATGAAGGGAAGTGGGAGGGATGAATGTTGAAGCTTTTAAGAGTCAACAGTTGGGGATGAGATTGAGGCTGTGGTTGTCCTGTGGTTGCCATTTATGTTGCAGTCACTGATCCTGGCTTTGTACAGAAATTCCTGAAAATAATTTAGGGTAAGGCAGAGGTATAGGACTGTTATAGTGTGTTTTTTGTTTTGTTTTGTTTTGTTTTTTTTTCTGTTACCCATTCCAGCTCCCAGATAATGACACAGAGACCTCTTACATTTATTAATAAGCTTTAAAGCACTACAATTGGACAGCTGTTGATCTATTCTAACCCATCTATATTAGCTTGGCTGCTTCCCAGCCATGTGCCCCGTGTTGCTTGCCATCTTAGTCTCCCCTTGGCTGCTTCTGCTCCATCTTTTTGTTCTGTTTTTTGAGGCAGGGTTTCTCTGTGTAGCTCTGGCTGTCCTGGACTCACTTTGTAGGCAGGCTGGCCTTGAACTCACAGAGATCTGCCTGCCTCTGCCTCCCTGAGTGCTGGGATCAAATGTGTGCACCATCACACCCAGCTTTCTGCTCCATCTTTGTCCTCATGATGACCTTCCTGCTCTGTTTCCTCTTCTTCCTCTGGTCCCTACCTGAGACCTCCTCACTGGGAACAGAAGCTCACAAGTAATTCAAAACTCAGTCAGCTGGAACCAGGGTTCCCAAAGAACCAGTGCGTTGAAGCAATGTTACCAAGCACGTACTGTCCTCCAGGTGCCACTCAGCACCCTGTGTGTGTGAGATGTCCTGTGAGGAAATGAAACAGCGTTAGAAACTAGGCTGAAGCAGAACGGCTACCTCAGTGGCTCAGTGGAGGGCTCTTTGGCAAGGTGGCATTTGGACTGGAGTCCAGCTGATAAGGGAACCAGCAGAGGAAAGGCTGAAAATGAGTAGATTTTGAGCCTCCCCTCTTCCTTTTCCTCTGTGAATAGGATACAGAAAAAGAGAGGAAGAGGCAATGTGCAGGGCTGGGAAAGCAGGTTAGGAGAGCAGACTAGCCTAGAAAAGAGGAGGAGCTGGGGAAAAGAGAACAACAGAGGATCAATGTCCTTTTCCTGGATGTGTGACTGAGCTTTAGGCCTGTGAGGGCCAGGCAACGTGCATCTGTATTCCTAGCACAGAGAGAGTGAGCTTGGTGATCACCTTTAGAGTCAGGCCGAGGAGGGATGAAGGCCTAGGTAGGAGGGCTCTGGTTGTCTTAGCTACTGTTCTATTGCTGTGAGTCTTAGAAAAGGACGCAGTTAATTGGGAGCTTGCTTATAGTTGGTCCGTGATCATGGCGGGAAGCAGACAGGCATGGTGCTGGAGCAGTGCAGAGTTTACCTCTTATCAAGCACAGGCGGCAGTCAGAGAGAACCTGGGACTGGCACAGGCTTTGGAAACCTCCCCCAAGGCCACACCCCCTAATCCTTCCCAAACTGTTTCACTTCTTGGTGACTAAGCATTCAACTAAATGAACAAATGGAGGCCTTATCATTCAAATCACAGGGATGAAGGGCTGAGGTTTTAATAGCCTTGAAGGACAGAGCTGATGAGATTGAGGGAGTCTTAGGGTGTTGCAGTCAGCTGGTGACGTGAGCTTCGGAGCTTTGAGAGCACATCAGTTTTGGACTGAAGCCTGGTACAGTGACTAATGCAGGACTGGGGGATGAGAGCACAACCAAGCAGCACTGGAGGTCTAAGAGGTTAGCTTCTCACCTAACATACAGCGCGCACAAGCAAGAGGGCACAAGTTTGATTCCAGAACCCCCTGAAAAGCTCAGGATAGTGGCACAAACTCACGATTCCAGTGCAGGGCTGATGGAGAGGGAGGATCTCTAGGGCTTGCTAGTCACTTATCCAAGTCTGATTGACAGGCCCTAAGTCCCTCCCAGTCAGAGCTCCTGTCCTGAGGAACAGCACTTGAGGCCAACCTATCTCACACAGATGTGTGTGTGCACGCACGCACGCACACACACACACACACACACACACACATATAAGACAGGACCTGAGTATGGAAAGGATCCAGGCTGTTTCCACAGGAGGCTTTACCTTGTTTCATCAGTGGGCACCATAGATAGCTTTGAGGAGTGGGGAGAAGGGGGATGAAGGGGAGATACTGTGTTGGTACAAGGGAAAGAATAAAAGAAAAAGTGGCTCAGGAAAAAGTGCTTGCTGTGTCCTCAGCACTCCCACAAGAAACTGGGTGTGACACTCCATGCTGTAAGCTCAGCACTCAAAGGCAGAGCCAGGAGGAGGCTGTGGAAGGGGTTTTTCTGTAACCCATATTTTTTACCTACACGCATGTTCCCAGAAATAAAGACTCTGAGACTTAAATATGTTTACAAAAGCCTAGGCCAATATAGCCAGGCGTGTTTCCTGACTTGCTCATTATTCTGTTTGTTCTGCCACATGGTTGGTTATCTCTGCTTGGGTTTCATGTGTCTGTCTTCCTTAGTGTCCAGAGCAAATTCCCCGAGCTTCATCTATCCCAGCATCCACTCTGTCTGCTGGAACTCCTCCCTCCTGTTTCCTGCCTCAGCTACAGGCCAGTCAGCTGATTATTGACAGGTGAAGAATCCTTACAGCATGCAAGAGGTTATGGCTACAGGAGGGAATGGAGGAGCTTGCTGGCCATACAGCCCAGCCAATCACTGAGCTCCAGGTTCTTTGAGACACCACCTGCCTCAAAAAAGTGAAACTGAGCATGTTTGTGTTTCATATACACATGTGGAGGCAGTCATACTTATAAACAGAAAAATAAATAAAATTGATAATGATAGAGGAAGATACCAGTGTGTCTGGGTGCCACACATGTACGCAGGCACATTTACATGCATGTATCGTGCACACGCACATGGATGCACACACACACATACACACACACACACGAGGATTTGTGAACATTCCTCAAGATAATTCAAAGTTTATGCAGCTGTCTTATGGATATATTTTTTTCCTCCAACATAACTCAGGGACAACCTAAGTGAATTTTTGAGTTTCTTTTCCACATGGTTTCTAGCTCTGTACAGAAGGACAATTTGAGTTTTTCCTCAGCGTATTAAGTTCACAGCAAGGGTCAGGGAGGATGGAGGAAGGCTCCCACCCGAGATTCCGGTCAGAGCAGCTGACACTGGGGTGGGGGAGCTGCCGCTGCTGCACTCGCTGTACGTGTTTGGGGTGAACTGGGTGGTTGAAATGTCAGTTGAGGTGCCCTAAAAGACAGATTAGCCTGTGCTGTGGCTGTGTTGTGTGGCTGAGATAAAGCAGCTTCCTTCAGACGGGCGTGGCCGCCAGCAGGTTTAGTGTGTTTCCTTTGGACTTTTTCTCAGATCACTAAATTTCATCTTGCCTCCACTTAAAACTGTAAAGATCTCTCTAAAAGGCTTCAGCTCGCCTCACAGATTTGCTGTGTGATATTTTGTCACTCAGTTTTAAGTGTTTTCTAATTTCTGTGACTACTTCAGCCTTTGGACCATTAGAGGCTTGCTTTTCACATTTCCAAGGGTTTTTGTTTTCTTTCTTTCCCTCCCTCCCTCCCTCCCTCCCTCCCTCCCTCCCTTCCTTCCTTCCTTCCTTCTTTTCTTTCCTTTTGTTTTGTTCGCTTCGCTATGTTCTGATATTTTTTCAGGCAGGGTCTTCTTCCCTTTGTTGGCCCAGAACTTATATAAATCAGTCCAGTCTCGAATTTCCAGCAGTTCTCCTGCCTCTGCTTCCTGAGTGCTTGGATGACAAGCCGGTGTTTTGGTTGCCGTTGTTTTGTTTTTCCAGTTATTTATTTGTGTTTATTACATATGTACATGTTCATGTGTGTGCATGCATGTGAGGGTGCCAGCGAAGGCTGGAGGTCACTGTCAGCGTATCTTAGTCAATTCTTCTTTAAGAGTTACTTACTTTTATTTTATATGTGAGAGTTTTGCTTGCATGTATGATTTTGTGGTGTGCATGCCTGCATACCTCTCTGTGGAGATCAGGGAAGAGTAGTGAGCAGCAGTGTGGGTGCCAGGAACTAAAGGCAGATCCTTGCGGAGCAGTGAGTGCTCCTAACTACGGAGCCATCTTCCCAGCCCCCTCCCCCCTCCTGGCTTACCTTGTGTCTGTGAGCTGGGGTCTCGCTGAAGCTGGAGCTCAGCAGTTTGGCCAGACTGGCTGCTGGGCAGACTTGAGGGATCTACCTGTCTCTAGCGCAGGGACTGGAGATGCATCCTCCGGTGCCTGACTTCCTTAGGTGTGTGTTAGGGATGCAAACTCGTGCTTCTGTGGCAAGCGCTTTATTGGCTGAGCTGTCTCCTCTGACCCTGCTTTTTGGCTTTTGAGGGCAGGGTGTTTTTGTTGCTGGGTTAGCCTCCCGCTCAGTGTGTAACAAAGCTGGTCTTGAACTCCTGCTGCTCCTGCTCCGCCTCCCAAGTTGGGATTATGGGCTCATGCCACCAAGCTCAGTTTCAAGTGCAGCTCTTAGTTATCTTCTTATTTATTGGTTTTCTTTTTAAAGTAATCACAAAACAGAGATAGCGTTCATATACCACCAGTCCTTATTGACCTATTTGTTTGTTTTTGAGGCCGGGTGTACAGTTCTATTTTGGCCACTAGATCAAGCGTCTAACTGTACTGCTTAATCTTCAGTCTGAGGCCGGGGACACAGCTCAGTTAGCAAAGTGCTCGCCATGCAGGGGTGAGGACCTGGTTCGGCCCCCAGGACCCAGGCTGTGTGTGCCAGGCACAGTGGAGCATACAGACCCTGGGGCTTGCTGCCCAGCCAGCCTCGCCTCCTTTCTGGGCTCCAGGCCAGAGAGAGGCTCAGTCGCAGAAACCTGCACGGAGATGTGGCTGAGGGACACCACCAGAGCGTGTCCTCTGGGCTCCGCAGGTGTGCACCTGCACACACACAGCTTCTGAGAGCTAATGTTCATCTTCTCAGTTTGTCAGTTACAGAGGAATGTGTTACGGTCTCCCAGCGTGTTTTATTAGCTTCTCATGTGCACCTGTAAACACTGGAGTTTGGCTTTGCCTGGCCTCATGTGTTCATGTAAATGAGTCTCCCCAGTGTCTGTGGGTTTTGTTTTGCTTGGCCTTATACTTTAAAGATGGAGCCACACTGTTCCGTGTTGATGTGCTTCCCTAGTTCCCATCGTGTGGTCAGTGAGGTTTCTTTAAGTCCTTCACTAGGAAACTGAGAGGTCAAAGTATTTTCATGGTCAGATGTCATCTGCCCTTTCACCATTGACATTTGTCCCGATGGTCCAAAGGCAGCGACGACCAAAGCTTATGACAGCTCACCGGAGAAAGGGAGTGGCTTCAGGCTGTGCTCACACTTACTTTCTTCACTGAGTTTGTGGGTAGTTTAAAAACAAATCCAGTTTTACTTGAGAATGCTCTTGGTAAAGCAGGAGAATTTATTGATTTTATTAACTCAAGCCCTGAGAACACATCTTTCGAGCACGCTGTGTGACGCGCTGAGTGTGGGTTAGCCCTTCAGTCTAGGGACACGTGCGTGTGGCGCGTGTCTGAACTGTAGGCTGCACTTCTGTGTGCTGGAAGGATTGAGAGGTAAACTGTGCTTATGCAGGGGTGCCTGGCAGGCACTTTATTGAAACTGAAGTGAGGCTGTTACTTGAAAGGAAAAAAGCTGATGGTATTTTGTTATCAGTGTATAATCTGAGGGTTTCCGGTTGTTTTTGTTTTGTTGGGACAGTTTCCTCTTTCCCAGCCAATCAATATCTGTGCGAGTCTGATCTCCTTGGTGTGCACAAGCAGCACGACACTCTGTCCCAACTGGTTAAATACAGAAGCCAACAGGCAGCCGGGCCTGTCTGCTGAATGATCCCCTGCCTCAGCCTCCTAGCACTGGGCTCACAGGTGTGTGCCACCACATCTGGTGGCGGAAATCGGAATAGCTCTGTGATGCCTGCTTTTTTCTTTTCTTTTCTTTCTTTCTTTCTTTCTTTCTTTCTTTCTTTCTTTCTTTCTTTCTTTCTCTCTCTCTTTCTCTCTTTCTCTCTTCCTTTCTCTCTTTCTCTCTTTCTCTCTCTCTTTCTCTCTTTCTTTCTTTCTTTCTTTTCTTTTCTTTTCTTTCACAGTTTCTCTGTGTAGTCCTGAGCCACCAAGCCTGGCTAATTGGAATTTTTACAAACCAGTTTGGGGAAGAAATTACATACTTACAAAATTAACCTTAATTCCTGATAAACTCGTGTATTTAGTTGTTTATTTTTCCTAGTTATAATTTTTTTCACAAAAGCTCTGTCCATCTTTTTAAAAAGCACCTTTTATTATTTTTCAGCCTTATTTTATGTCTATCTGGGCACAGTGTGCTAGCCTGGTGCCCGGAGAGGCGGAGGAGGGCATCCAGTCCCCTGCAGCTGGTGTGGCAGATGGTTGGGAGCTGCCTTGTGGGTGCTTGGGCCTGGCCCCAGGTGCTTGGGAAGAGCAACCAGTGCTCGGAGCTCGGGAGCCGGCACTCCAGCCCCTGTGCCCGCGTTTTGTTAAATTTATCTTTTGAGTATTTGAGAGTTTTTTTTCTAGTTACTCGTTAAATAGTTTGTTTTTCTGTTATTGTGATAAAACAGGATGACCAAAGCACCCTGGGAAGGAGAGGGCTTATTTAGCTGCTGAAGGCCCATTCTGAAGGGAGGGCAGGGCAGGAACTCAAAGGCAGGAGCTGAGTCTATTCAAGAACACTGCTCACTGGCTTGCTCCTCAGGCCTTGCACAGCCTGCTTTCTTGTACAACCCAGGCCCACTGCCTACGGGTGGCACCCCCACCGGCCCTGAGCCCTCCTCCATTAATTATTAATCAAGAAAATGCCCTACAGACTTACCTAATAGAGGAACTTTCTCAATTGAAATTCTTCTTCCCCTTAACTCTAGCTTCTGTCAAATTGACAAAAACCCAACCAAGATAAATAGTGTTTGAAATTTTACCATTTTGGTACATACAGTGTGAGCATATTATAATATGTTCACATTATTGCCACTGTGTAGAAGTTCTGTCCTGTGGTTAATTTTCATGTATTGGCGGTGTATTCAGGCTTTGCTGCGTCCACTCATTCTTAGAAGAGTTCCCTGAAGATTAATCATTTGCAAATGACAAGCTTGTTTTTCTTCCCAATTCTTACACATTTCTGCCTGCTGTATTGTACTATTAGCATCCCTGGTGTGATATTTTTGAATAAAATAGGAGACATTCTTGTATCATTTCAAATCTCAGGGGAAGTTTTCAGAATTTCAAAATTGAGAATGACATTTGCAGCCGGGCCTGGTGGGCACACCTTTAATCTCAACTCAGCGCCAACTCAGACGCAGAGATCTGAGTTCTAGGTCAGCCAGGTACACAGTGAGACCTTGTCACAAAATAAAAATACTCTTTGAAGCTGGGCAGAGGTGGCGTTTTATCCAGGCACTCCAGGAGGCAGAGGCAGGTGGATGTCTGAATTCAAGACCAGTCTGTCTACAGAGAAAGTTCCAGGACAGACAAGACTACGCAGAGAAATCCTGTCTTGAAAAAAAACAAACAAAACAAAACAAAAATAATAATTAAAAAAATGCTCTTTTGTCAACTGAAGGGAAATTTCTTTCCATTCTTAGTTTTCTATCCTGAATAGGTATTTTTTTTTTATATTTTGAATTGAGTTTTAACTTAGCAAATATTTTTTTATTATCAATGAGATAATAACTTTCATTGTAGTTTGTTGCATATTTCAGAGTGTTAAATAACCTTCCCAGGGGGTCCTTACCCCCTCCAAGTCTTCCGTCTCCCTTCCCCAGCTAATATGCAGGCTCTGTGCCTATCTTCATGAGTGACAACAACTCCCTCTTCTGAAGTGTTCTGGTCACATCTTACGTTGAGATTGTTTTGCATCGGGATTGTGGCTCTGTGGTTCTTGCGTAGCTCATGCCAGGAGGCTCTGGAGCCATCCTCAGCCCCACACCAAAACCTGTGTTGGTCTTATAATGAGCTGGGGCTGTTTGATCTGTGTTTTCTACTAGAGTTTGAGTAGGACTCATGTTGCTTAAAAGCGATGGTAGAGTGTTCCTTGGAAGTGTTTCCTGCGGTAGATCCGCAGCTTTTCAGACTTGCCTTGTTTCGGGTGGCAGTTACCTTTCTCTACAAGTCTGTCCAGATCATGGACACTCCGAATTCATTGCTGTGGACGCTTGATAGTACTCTCTTGTGAAGATTTTAATTTCCAGTGATTTCTCTCTCTTCTCATGCTTCTCCTCAGTGTTTTTCTTCGACACGGGGACGGGCCAAGGAGCAGAGCCCTCACGCACACCCTGCAGGCATTCTGCCGCTGAGCTATTCCTGGCCCTTCATTCTGATATTAATAATTTTTCTATTTCTTAAAATGGTTCACCAGAGGTTCAAATCTAGGTTTTTTATTTGTTCTAGGCCTTTCTAGTCTTTCTTCCTATGTGTCTACCTCCTTCTCTACTTTTTACACAATTATTTTTACTTTCTGTGGATTAAATTCATTCTGTAGATTCTATCATAAAGACCTTACTGATTTTTTTATTCATTTTCTAATACATGCTTTGAAAGCTATAAATTTCATTCAATTGCTTTGGCAATATTTTGTAAATTTTATTATGTTGAGTTATCATTCAATTAAAAATAATGAGAATGCTTCCTTTGATTCCTATTTAGAAGTGAATTGCTTAATTTCCAAACATAGGGATTTTCAGGCTTGCTTTGTTATTTTAGCATAAACCCCCATACTGTCTGATCAAGACAGTGTGTCCTGAATGAGCTCAGTCCTTTGATTATTTTCAGATTGCTTTGTGCTCTATCTTATGGTCACTTGGATGGGAGAAGGTGAGTTTGAAAATCGTGTGCACTCTGAAGTTATTGGGCCTAGCAGTGTATGTGTGCAGTGTCTTTTGGTCTTATTATAGGTCCTATGATCTCTCTCTCTCTCTCTCTCTCTCTCTAAGATTTATTTATTTATTGTTTATATAGTACTCTGCCTGCGTGTGTGCCTGTACTCCAGAAGAGGGCACCAGATCTCATTATAGATGGCTGTGAGCCACCATGTGGTTGCTGAGAATTGAACTCAGGATCTTTGGAAGAGCAGCCAGGGCTCTTACCTTCTGAGCCATCTCTCCAGCCCCCTGATTTTCTCTTTTTCAAATCTGCTTTTCTGTCAGTTACTATGAGAAGTGTTTCTTTTTAGTCCTGTCAGTATTTGCCCACACTCACACTGTTATCACGTGTATAGAGATGTAGAAATTTTATAGCTTCTTGGTGAATCATCATGAGGTGGTGTCAGTTTTTAGTGACAACACTTGATAATTTGATCCAACATTAATGTTCTGCAAGTGTGTTTATGTGTGTATATATGCAGGAAGGCTTGTGAAGGCCAGAGGAAGATACAGGTGCCTGGCTCTGTGACTCTCCATCTATCACCCTTCACACAGACAGTCTTACTGAGCCTGGAGCTAGCTGCCAGCCAGCGTGTGTGTGTGTGTGTGTGTGTGTGTGTGTGTGTGTGTGTGTGTGTGCGCGCGTGTGTGCGCGCGTGGGCCCCAAGGCCAGCTGTCTCTGCCCGAGCAGTGCTGGGTTATGGTGCAGCCGTCACACACACCTGTAATATTTATCTTCTTAAAGTAATCTAATATTTGTACCAGTAAAGACACGGAGGCGTAAACTGAGGTAAAAACCTAGCTCAGCGAGGTAACTTTATTTTCTGAACTATATACAATATGTCTATTGACAAGCCTGATTCTACACTAAACTGCTGGCTCTGTAGAAATCCCTTTCTGTCCGTGTCGTTCTACCTAGCTAGTCTGCCTCTCTCTCGAGCTCCTTCAAACCCGTGAGGGCTCCGCTCTCTTTCCTAGAATTCCGTTTCACCTGAGTCCTGCCAGCTGCTTCTGTGCTGTTCCTGCAAGCCCACAGAGAGGATGCCTGTCTCTTACCCCTTACCCGAGGCTCCTTCCATGAGGGCCCTTCCAAGCCAAAGGAGAGCGAGCCCTCAGAGGCCATTTGCTGTAAAAGAAGTCCCTAGCTCCTCCTCTACACCTTTACCTCCTCTGAACCTGTCACCCTCATGGTGGGGGCTCCCAGCCAGGTCAGAGGGGCCCAACCATTCCACCTTTACAGAGGGGCAGCTCAAGGCCACCCAGGTGAGCAAAGACCACAAGACCTCTCTCGAGCAACCTGCCTTAAAACAGGCGGGAACTGTCTATTCTTTAGCGTGGAGTCCTCAGAGCTCAGCCTGGCTGCCTGTTTCCAGGACACTCCTGACTGCACCTGGCCACCACTGAGCTTTCCTATTTTGCTGACAGTCAGGTTTCCGTTGTCCAGCAATCAAGTATCCTGCAGCACACGTGTTTCCACTAGTGTTCAGGGGTTTGAATTTGGGCCCTGTGCTTACGCAGGAAATCCTCTTAGGTCTCCACAGCCCTAGTGTTTGCACAATCCCTGTTTTCCAGTCTTAGCACTGATTTGTCCTCATACTGAAGATGTGTCTCCTATTAACTATTTGTAGTTGGGTGTGGAGGCGGGGGAGGGTGTTTTTCTTTTGACACAGGGTTTCTCTGTAGACTAGGCTGGCCCAGAACTCAGATCTACCTGTCTCTGCCTCTCGAGTTCTGGGACTACAGGCGTGCACCATCACTGCCCAGTTGTGTAATTGTTATTTTTTTCTCAAATCTGACAATATTCAGTCTTGTTCCTTTGAAACAGTGTCTTACTATAGCCCAGGGCAGCACTGAATTCTCCTGCCCCCATGCCTCCAGGGAAGGACAGTGTGTAGCTCACCCAGGTTTCCGGGGACTGACGGTCTTTTATTTCTTTCTTTCTTTTAGGGCGGGGATTTATAGTTTATAATTAGTAATGAATTAGGAATTGATCAACAGATTTTAAACAAGGAGAATGAGAAATCAAAGTAATGTAGGCAGGCTGACAGTTTTAAAAGAGCATGTAGTTTATATACATGCAATGTAACAGCTGATACTAGTTTATAGAAATGCAATATAATGACCTATACACATTTAATTCACCTTCTAACTTGTTTTCTGTTTGTGTGTGTGAGTGTGCATGTGTGTACACATTTCCTTTGGAGGCCAGAGTATTGTTCCTCCTCAACGTACCTTGTGTTTATAAAATGTTTTATTACATTTACTTGCTATCTGTCTATCTATCTATCTATCCATCTATATCTATCTATCTATCTATCTATCATCTACCTATTATCTGTTGTGTGTGTACATGTGTGTGTCATTGCACATGTGGAGGCTTGAAGACAGGTTGCTGCAGATTTTTTTTTTTTTTTGAGATTTATTATTTATAGGGCATTCTGCCTGCATACCAGATCTCACTATAGATGATTGTGAGCCACCATGTAGTTGCTGGGAACTGAACTCAGGACCTTTGGAAGAATAGCAAGTATTATTTAACCTCTGAGCCATCTCTCCTTGAAGACAGGTTGCAAAGATTTGGTCTCCTTTACTCCTGGGGACGGGGACCACAGTCTTGTTGACAGCCGCCTTTGTGTACAGAGCCTCCCTGCAGGCCCTTTATCTCCAGTTTGAGGTCCTTTCTGCACGGGAGGCCTGGATTCACTGAGGAAGAGAGACTGAGCAGCCAGCAAGCTGCAGGGATCCGGCTTTCACCTCCCCACGCTAGAATTACAGGCGTGTTCGATCCCCTGGAGCTGAGTTGAGAGTAGTTGTGCCAACGTTCGGGTACCCAAAGGCACACTCCGGTCCACTGCAAGAGCAGCCATCTCCCCGCTGCTGCTCCCCAGCCCCAGGGCCAGTTCTGAAAATTTCTCTTCCTCTTTGGGTTTCAGCAGTTCCGCAGTGATGTGCTTAGTAAACACACGACATTTTTTCTTTTTATTCAGTTTAGCATTTGTGGTGCTTATGGACTTGTAGCTTGATGCCTTTTGTAGGCTTTAGAACCTTCTTGGCTATGACTCTCTTGTGAATCTGCTCCACCCTGTCCTTCCACCCTCTGTGGTCCACACATCCCGGTGGCTCTGACCAGCTTCCAGACTTAACCTGTTGACTAGTGCCTTCTGCTGACTGCTTAAAACGTCAAGGAACTCATTCTCCAGCTGTGTCTGCTAAACACGGCCATTGAATTCCTTGCTTTTGTTACATTCTATTAAATTTTATTTGGATTTTATTTGAATAATTTCCAGTTCTCTACAGAATTCTCAACTTTGACTTTTTAATTAGTTGCACACTTGTTAACATTCAAGATAACAGTATTAGTCAGCAAAAACAGACTCCAAGGCGACTGCAAGGTGGCTGAGCAGGCAACGGTGCTTGCCAGCAATCCTGAGGACCAGTAGAAGAAGGGACCACTTCTTGACTCCCCATGTGTGCTGTGGTGCACCCTCCCAGCTGAGTGTAAAAACTAAAATAAAGTAAAATAGAGCTTCATGGGTGTGCTGGCTAGTTTTATGTCAACGTGACACAGCTAGAGTTATCTACAAGGAGGAGCCTCAACTGAGAAAATTCCTCCATAAGGTCAGGCTGTAGGCAAGCCTGTAGGGCGTTTTCTTAGTTAGTGATTGACAGCTGAGGGCCCAGCCCTTTGTGGGTGGGGCCATCCCAAGTCTGTGGGTCTTGGGGTACTATAAGAAAGCAGAGAGCAGACCACCAGGAGCAAGCCAGCCAGTGAGCAGAACCCCTCCATGGCCTCTCCATCAGCTCTTGCCTCTGGGTTCCTGCCTGTTGAGTTCCTGTCCTGACTTCCTTCAGTGACGGCCTGTGATGTGAATTATAAGCCACATAAACCCTTTCCTCCTCAGCCTGCTTTTGGTCATGTTGTTTCATCACAGCCGCCACCCTGACTGGGAAAATGGGGTGTGGGGGGAGCTTCAGCTCCTTGGGGTCCATTGCTTTGGATAGCTGCTGGGAGGGACTCAGGAGCTCTGGATGTTTCCCTTCCTGCCACGGTGCTTGCAGGAGCTCCGGCCGCTGAGTTCTTTTCCACTTAAGATAAACAGTCGCCTCACAGGAAGGGTTTTTATGTCATCTCAAGTTAGTTTTTTCCCAAGTTCATTTTGGGGGATTTGTTTTTGTTTTTGTTTATTCTTTTGAGACAGGATCTCTTTGTGTAGCCCTGGCTGTCCTTGAACTTACTGTGTAGACCAGACTCCAACTCAGAGAGATCCCCTGCCTCAGCCTCCTGAGTGGAAGGATTAAAGGAGTGCACTTTAAAAAAAAAAGTTTTATCCCCCAACAAACAAACAGTAGTGTGGGAGATCAGACGTGATCTCAGCTGCGCCTTGTTCTCTGTGTGCCTCCTGTATCGCCACCTCCTCAGCAATAACCCTTAAGAATGTAGTTATCGTGCTTTCCATCCACATTCATTTGCCTTCTCTGTGTCGTTTTCATCAGTTTTTCTGTGTAATTCACTTTTGGAGGATTACTTTTCTTAGGACCTATTCTACAAGAAGATGGCCTCGGCGTGCATGTGGTTCTCTGATCACCTGATTTCCACTCTGTCTTTGGTTTGACACAGGGTGGATTAGTAACTACTTGTTTCGAGACAGAATACAGCAGAGGCAACTCTTTGGGAGGAGCGACTCCCTGGCTCATAGTTTGAAGGTGTAAGCCGGGGTGGGGAGGTAGCAGAGGTGGGGCATTGCACTTGCGGCCAGGAATCAGAGAGAAGTGAGTGCTGGTCCTGGCCTCCGTGTTTCCACTTCCTCTTTTCACTGTGTTCAGGACTCAGCTGTGGGGTGGTCACATCCAGGGTGGGTCTTCTCTCTTCAGTTCTCGCCCGTGAATCATCGTCCCAGACATTCGCATAGGCGTGTTTTTCTATGGGTCTCGACATCCAGGCAAGCCGACAGGAAGACCATCATCACACAGGGTGTCCCCGTGGAGCTTGACGGGCCAGAAACTCACCATAGCCCAGACTGACCTCAGAGTGCTGGCAGTCCTGCCTCAGCCTCCCGAGTCCTGGGCTGTGCCCCAGCCACTCTGTGCTGTGAGCTTTTAGTCTGTCCTTGCCCTGGCCACCAGTTCTGGTGTGGTGTGAAGACCGTTACAGCACATTCTGTTGCAGGTGTGAATCTACCACCGAGGGCTCGCTTGTGGCTTGTCTGTAGGCTTTTCACACACGACTTCTTTCTCCAGAGCCTCTTTCCTCATCCTAGCGTGTTCTTGTTTGTAGGGACGTCTTTGGTTTTTTATACACATGTGATTTTTATGCAGGTGTGGGGCCTTTAGGTGGTGGAGGTGGGTCCCTCACCTCCCCACCCCCGTGCTGCTTTGCTCTGGACTGATTGCTTCTGAGAGCTGCAGCGAGGATGGAGGATGATCTGACATGCCCTGGCCTCCACCCTGTTCCTGATGGGAGAGCGTTGTTTCTGCTTCCTGGCCTTAGGGTCCACACCTGCTGCATTTTCTAGCTCTCTAGTCCTTTGATCCTCGGAAACAAGGCCTATACACAGCCCTGCTTTCTTAAACGCTGGCCTGGCACTTAGAAGATGAGTGAGCAGCATTTCTGGTAGTGGCATCTGGGAGAGGGTAGCATTCTGGGCAGCGAGCAGCCAATACGAGAGCCTGGAAGGAAGCATAAAGCAATATAATATAAACATACCTATAAAACTGTGACTTTTCTGTATGCAAATATTTCTGTATGTCTCTCTTAGGTAAGATGTGCAATTTCATTATTACACAGACCTTTCCCTTGAGCCTTCTCAGTGCTCCGGGATTCTCCTGTGGCTCTGGCAATTTAATATGTCCAACTGCTCACTGAGCATCCTACTTGGCTCATCTGCTGCCCCATAGTCTCAGAACATTAAAGGGGGATGCGTGCTTTTCCCCACAAAGCATGTTGTCTTTTCCCCACAAAGCACGCCATCTTTCTCGTCTCAATAATCTTTCCAGTTGCTCAAGCTTAAACAATGCATTTCTCCTTGACTGGGGCCTTTAGTGTTCTTCCCTGTGGATTCCTCAGTATATCCAGGTCCAGCTTCTCCATGACTTATCCCTCCCCGGGCTGTGTTGTGCCAGGACTGTCCGGCAGCCTCCTGCCTGCTGCTAGCCTCTCTCCTGCTCCTTTAATTGCTGTCCCAGATGGCTGCCAGATTTGTAGCTAGTGTGAAGTGCTTCTTTCCTCAGGTCACTCTTTGTCACCTGTTGGGGACAGAGTCTGAATTGTTGAGTGTGACTGTAGACTTTTCTCACAGTCCGTTGTACAAACTGTTTTCAGCCATGCCCCTCTTCTCAGTCTGTCCCTGGAAGAGTCTTAAACATCGCACTGTTTTGTAGGAATTCTTCATTCCTCCTTTAGACCTAACAGCATCCGAGGGAAGAACAACATCAAAGACCTGCTGCGGCTGTTATGTCTAGTTTCACGGCTCTGGACAGGATGCCGAGGCTCTTGGTGCCTGCTGTCTGCGGGGCATCCCTGCCGGAGCTTGCTCCATCAGGACACCTGTTTACCTTCCTCTTCCTTGTTTGGCTGCCTCGTGGTCTGACTGGCTTGTTTTGGTAGTGCCTGCTGTTTTCACAGCTAGAATGCATGCTTCTTAAAGGTGCTTCATACCCTGTGTACACATTCAAATTCTGAAAATTTATTTGAACTTGCAGGCCCATGTGTCTGGCGAAGACATAAGAGATACAGCATTAATTTAATGATCAGTTTAATTTTAATTGAGCTAATTTTTCGGGTTCCCAGAAGTTAGTACTTTAATAAGATTTCTGTTTAGCCGTTTGTTAGCTTTGTCTTTGGCAAGCATGAGAGGCTAATGATTATTTAATGTTTTCTTTTTGATGACCTAATTCATATTTGTGAGACTTACTCATCTTTGTAATCCTGTCCTCAGAAAACCGCATAAGACGTGTTGGGCTCATTCTCAGTGTGTTCTGTTATAATCTGTTGCTGCCATCTAAACTACAGGATGTCGCTTTTAATTTGTATACTTTTAACTAAGACTTCTGTTGTTGTTTCCTCGTCCATAAGTCTTTGCCTCTTAAAAACGTGAAGTGTAGCGCAGATGTATAGTGTCTTGACAGGCTGTGACCAAACTTGAATGAAAAGTGATATGTTATCTTTAAGAATTGGTTAATGTGTGGCTATAACTTATATTACTGTAAATACCCATTATCAGTTGAGATTACCTTTCTTTGTTTCATCCTTAATTAAAATACTTTTAAAAGTAAGTCTCTTTTGTAACAGACACATTAAAACCTCAGTGATGTTTCCATCCACGCATACTTTGTGTACTTCGGTCAGATACATCTGTCTCAAACATTTGTCACACTCATAATTAATTTCTTCCAGGTTTTTTGGAATTCAAGGTTTATAGTCATTATAAAGTCACCCCATAGTGCAGCAGCTTCCGTTGCAGTAAAGTCTGTTTCCATTATCTTTGGCCATCTTTTGTCATCTGAGACTGGATTAGTTAAATAGGAGACTTGCTGGGAGGAAGTGAGAGCAGGTGGTCTGGGAAGGCAGGGAGCTGATGTTGCCTGTGTCTGTTCGAACAAGGCCAAGTTACAAGGGCGGCTCCCTGGATCCAGCCAGCCCCAGGCGGACAGGGGGCAGCTTTCTATCTCATCAGGTCACAGGCAGCATGCCAAGGGGTCAAACCAGTGGCCCCCAGGCAGCTGAATCTCACTGGCATCCCACCCCTGAGCCCACAGTAGGGCCTCAGGGAGAGCCGTGAAGAGCAGTGGCAGAGATGGTCTGGTCACTGGATTGTTTGGGCAAGCTTTCCTCTTGTTTTAGCATTAGTAACTGCAGCATTCAAACTCGAGTGGTCTCTAGAGGGCTTTCTGCAGCAATTGCCAAGGTCTCAGCCCTGAGGAACACAGCTGTTCATTACAGTGCCCCTGGCTGTCCCCCGGGAGCTGGCCGCACAGCTCCAGCCAACACTTCCAGTCTTCCAGCCGCCTCCATCTTCCTTAAAAGATTCATGTGTTTTTCTTTTCTGTGTAAGAGTGTTTGGGCTGCATGCTGTTTGCGTGTGCACCACATGCATGCTTGGTGCTGTGGAGGCCAGAAGAGGAAGTTAGACTCCAGTTCCCTGGAACTGGAGTTCCAGAAGATGGTGAGCTGTTACGTGGGAGCCGAGAACTGAAAGGATCTCTCTCTCTCTCTCTGGCTCTTGGTAGCATCTTCTCCCTGGTTATTTGGTCTAACACCAAGTAAAAGATCTGCCTCCTATGCAGCTGAAAAGAATGTCCTTTCCAAGCGCCACAACCCCCAGAGGCCTGGCGCGTCCGGAAGGAGGTTTTCCTGCCTTGTTCCCCTTCTCAGAAGTCAGTCTGAAAAGACGAGAAAGCTCAGTCTTAAGGGTCCAGCGTGCTGGTCCTTTTTCTTTAAATGTTTTCTTATTTTGTGTGTGTGAGTATTCTGCCTTCTTGTATTTAGGTACACTACATGTGTGCCTGGTGCCTGGGGAATTGGAGAGGGCATCGGATCCTCTGGGGCCACAGTTACAGACGGTGAGCCACTGCGTGGGTGCTTGGAATTGAACCTGAATCTGCAAGAGCAGTCGGTGCTCTAACCACTGAGCCTGTGTTCCAGCCCTAGTGCCATTCGGAGTGATGACCGCCACTTTGATCAGAAATGTTTCCTGGAGTCTTCTAATCCAGTTATTCATAAGTTATTGAGGAGAATTTGGGCTACTGTGACAATGTTTACCATGCTAGAAGTATGAAATTTAATGTGTATTATCTCATTTCAAAGTAATAAAGCCATATAAAGTTTTTTTTAATTTAAAATCAAAAGAGCTGCAGAGTAAAAACTTATATATATATAATATAATATTATATTATATATATATATATAACTCTTGTTCATATCTTAGCAAAAGAGTTGGGTTCTCAAATCAGGTCTACTTCTGTATTTGATTTTTGTGAAGTTACTTGAGGAAATCCTGCCTTATGCAGATGTTTGAGAAGGAGACGTGTGTGTGGCTCAGTGATTTGGAGCACTGTTGCTCTTCCAGAGGGTCTGGGTTCTATTCCCAGCACCCACCTGATTGCTCACAGCCATCTTAACTCTAGTTCCAAGGGAACTGATGCCCTCTTCTGATGTCCATGAACACTAGACACATACGTGATGTCTATACAAATGTGCAAGCAAAACATTCATCCACATTAAAGGAAGTAATTCTGTAAATAATTCTTTAAAAGGAATGTTTTAATCACTTTTCAGATAAATTGGGGATATTCTTCCTTGGCATTATACCTAAACTCAGCAAATGGTGTTTTCTTAAAGGTTAACTATAACTTTGTGTCTAAACTATATAACAAGCTTTTCTAACTTGCACATTCATGAGAGAGCACATGTGAAAAGAAAAGGCCAATAATACACGTTTGAACTATCTTGAAATGAACTGTGAGACATGTGTATTTCAGGTGAGGGTGGTTTACAGGATTGACTCCAGAACAGTACTCTGAGTAAGTGCTGTGTTAAAGCTACTTGGCCAGTGCAGGAGATGGTCCTGGTGAGAGGGCTTCGTCTGGGAGACAGGTGAGCTGTCTGATGAACAGAGACCTCCTGTCTCACTCACCGTGGTATTTCTGGCCTGCGGCTGGACTGAGTGATAGATGCAGGTTTTGTTTGTTTTGGCCTCGCTGCTTCTTAACTGTGTTTGTTTTGATTCTAGACTTACTCCGGACTCTTCTGTGTGGTGATAAATCCTTACAAGAACCTCCCAATTTACTCGGAGAACATCATTGAGATGTATAGAGGGAAGAAGCGCCATGAGATGCCCCCCCACATCTATGCCATAGCAGAGTCTGCCTACAGATGCATGCTTCAAGGTGAGCGGGAACACGAGAGGACGCAGCTCGGGAACTGTTAGATAATGCTTTCAGTGTCTTGCTCTGGCCAGGCGCGGTGGTACTGAAGAGGCAGAGGTGGGTGCATCTCTGAGTTCGAGGGGAGCCTGGCCCACATGGCAGGTTCCAGGCCAGTCAGGGTTACACTGTGAGAGCTTGTCTCAGTCAGTTATCAGTCATTAAGTAAATACTTACTGTTGAAAACCTCCTTTCAGGGTTAGAATAGATGGTGAGGCTTCTATAGGAAGCTGAACTCTGCCTGCTGCTTCATAACAACAAAACACTTCACGTACACTTTAATACTAAGAATCACCGAGTTTTTAATACATGTTTGATCTCTAACATAAACAAGAACAAGTAACACTCCAGTGTACTAGGCTTTAACACCAGTAGGAAAGGGCTGGGTGGGCGGGGCCCAGGGGTCAGTGCATCCCTGGTGCTGCACAGTCATCTGGAATGAAAACCAACTGAGCCTGTACTGCAGGCCAGGATTTCAGCTGCCAAGGAAGAGCAGAAATCCAAGACCTGCCTGGAGAGAGGATGAGTTCGAGGCCAGCCTAGGTTAACTACTGAGGTGCTATTTCAAAATGAAAATACAGGCTGGGGATATAGCTCAGAGGCAGCTAGCCTGCTTGCCCAGCGTGTACAGGCTCTGGGTTCAGTCTGTAGTAGTGCTAAAAACAAACAAACAAATGCTGAGAATGAATGAATGAATGAATGAATGAATGAATGTGTAGGTCCTGGGTTCAGTCTGTAGTGCTGCTAAATATAGGTGCGTTGGCAAATATATACATGCATACAGACAGGCACCCAACTAACTAACCAATAAGAGTAATAGGAAAGGTGGATACACCGCTGAGTGAGGGAGAATTGAAAGATCTTGTAGTAAATGCATATAAAGAGACAACAAAAGATTCAAAATATATTGATTGGTTGACATTAATTGCTTTTGGATCAGAATGAATTATAGATTTGTTGAGTCCTTCATTTCAGCCCTGACTTTGGGCAATGATGTATGGAAGGACTTTGCTTTTTTTGAAAGTCCGCCATATAAAATGCCTCATGAGACAAGAGGCCAGTGGCCCCTTTTAACTGAGTTCCACGTTCCAGCGGAGGCTGCCCCTCTGGTGCCTGGGTCACTATAGAAAAGGAAAGTTCCCAGAAGACTGGGGCTAGGCTCTCCCATACATGACTCTACTTTCTTTTAAAAGGGGAAAATATTGCAGTCTTCCGAGCAGAAGGTGTGTGCCAGGAAGGGTTATAGAGTCTGCTGACAGTGAGATCAGCTTAACAACAATATGAACCTGGACAGTTTCATCAGACAGTTGAGACTCACACCATCACACAGCCCCGTGTGTGATCCTTGCTGAGCTGCTCTGCAGCTGCTGACGAATGTATGTAGTTGCAGGGCTTGTCAGGGCGTGCCCCAGAGGGCTGTGCCCTATCAGCGTTTCCGTCATCTCTGTGAGGGTGTCGCGTGTGTGCCTGTGCAGTTGCCACCCAGATAGTCGGGTGCGTCTGAGGAGAAGACACAGAAATTTTAAACTTGCCAGGTTGAGTGGAGAGCTGACCCCACTATAAAGGCTTACAAGATTGAATGTTAGGTCCCGTGAACGGGTCCCCGGTCAGCTGGACAGACACAGAAGAGCAAGGTGTGAGGGCTGTGTGGTCAGCGAGCACGTGGCGTTGTCATTATTAACGCTGAGTGGACAGTTCAGTTGTAGTAGTTATTGTATTTGTCTCTGTTACACCAAGGCACAAAGAAATTAAATAGCTTGACCAAGAACATGTGCCTGGAACCTTACCTATATCTTGGTTTTTGGTTTTGAGATAGGGTCTCTGTAGCCCAGGCTGGCCTCAAATTCACATCTTCCTGCTTCACCCTCCAGAGAGCTGGGTACCATGTGGACAGACAGCTGGATGACAGAAAGCCCGAGAGGGGACCATATGCGTAGTTCAAAGTGCATGCATGGTTCCTCTCAACTTTGATGTTAGAGTCAATTCCCCATTTCCCCTGTCTAGATCCTTTAAAATTCTGTTTTTCCCATCAGGGAAGTTTCATCCGAGTTTTATGTTGTGTAATTATTCTGCGTCTTCAGATTGAAAGGTTTGCTTTTTAAGAAACTTAAGGGCCAGAGAGATGGCTTAGTGGATAAGAGTGTCGACTGCTTTTCCAGAGGACCCCAGTTCAATTCTGCACCCTTGTGGCAGCTCACAACTGTCTGTTTGGAGTCCACCCTTAGTCCACCATGTTAGTAAAATGCAGGGTGTGCCTGGTACATACTAGTTGCTCAGTAAATATTTGTTGAGTGAATGGGCAAAAGCGGAGCTCTTGGTTGTGAGTTTGATTGCAAACTGTCATGTTCAGTAGAAGTTTGGGGCAGCGATCTTGACCATAGCCTAAAGCAGCCAGAAGACGAGGTGCAAGTAGGAAGGATGCGGGGGAACTTGCATGTGGGAGTTGGTGACACGGAGTCTTTTCAGGTTCGATGCTAGAAATGATAATTTGGAAAACCATACCCATCTGCACAGTTTGGCGAACAGGCCAAGGTCAGGGGTCTCCACGGGAAGGAATCGCTAGTGTCGGCCTCTCATTTGTAGCACTGAGACTCGGCAACCAACAGCCGCAGCACGGAGATCTATCTCCCTGTGTACCGGCTCTCCCAGCGTCTGGCTCCCCTTCCTTTGTTCCTGCCGCCTTCCACTCCAGCCGGCTTCCTGTGAGGGACAGCAGCACCGCTGCAGACCTTGATCCAGCGGCAGGGACAGCGGTGGCCTCACAGGCCTCCTTCCTGGCAGCCACTTAAGAGTAGAGTGCTGTCTTGGAATCTCAGAGTGAACCCAAAATACCTTGTTCTGCTATGTGTCTTAGTTGTATTTGAATCTCTGCTGGCCTTCCTCTCCCCTTCCCTTCCCCTGCTCTCCCTCCCTAGCTAGCTAATGGGGCTCAGGGTGTCTGCGCACTAGTACCCAGGGATGGCTTTGAACACCTGATCTTCCTGTTTCCTTTTCATTTTGCCTCAGGTGACTCCCACTCGGATGTGCCAGCGTCCCCAGAGGTTCTGCTTAATGTGCATTGATTTTTCTTCCAGGATTTAATCGATTCCTGGCTTTCTCCTTGAATATGCCATTTGAGCCCACTCACTGAAGACTACCCTGCATTTGAAGCCCTGTGTCCTGCAAGATGGGAATTGTGTCCTTAACTTGCCCTGATTCTCACTAAACCTTTTTCTCTGTGCCCCTTGGGAAAGCTGTGTCCTTCCCCCTGCCCTTGAAGCCCTCTTCTTGGTTCCCCTCATTCTCTGATGGTGCTCACCTCGGACAGGGCTCGCGTTCCCCCAGGCTTTGCTGTGACCCTGTGTTAGGAGCTAGCTCCTAGTTTTCCATGAACCTCACAAAAAGCTTTGTCTCGCTTGTGCCACCAGCTTCTGTGGCGACACTGCAGACTTTCTCATCTCTTGAGTCACCTGGTTTTTCAATTATATTAAACAGATTGTGTTACAATGTCCTTCCAGACTGGTGTCCACTCGGGAAGAGTAAACCATGCCGCTTCCTGTGGACCGTGTCACTCAGAGTGAGTTCGTGCTCTCTCATTTCGGCAGTTTTCTCACACCCTAGCCCTCGGTCCCATCACCCTTTGTCAGGCCTGTCTGTCAGAGCTCTCACGCTGGTGAATGAGGCTGCTTGTGCCTCGTGGTGTTGTTGCATGGGGTGCTAGTGCTTCTGGAGTTATGTTCCTACCAGTGAACAGACTGGCCCTGCTGTAAATTCACGTCGGAAGTGACTGAGTGAGTAGAACTTGCCAGCTCTACCTGGAGAGTGAGGTGTTGACACTCTGTCCGCGACCCTGTGTGCTGCCGGCCTCTGGCTCCTTATGTGTTCTTGGCTTCCCATATAGCAACTTATTTCTTCTTTCTGAGAAAGTAGAAGTCACCAGAGAACTGTCCCAGATTCCCCAACTAGATTTACAGACCATCTGCTTTATGTCTGTTGCTGCCCAAGGCGGCCTGCCTGTCCCTCCATCTCTCCCAGGAATGCCACAGTGCTGGTTGTGGCTGTCTCCTGCCTTGCTTTTGACAGCTTCCCGACAGGTTGTGCTAATAACTTTCCTCAGCTTAAAAAAATCTATTATCATGTTTCCTATTTCTTGTCACTGTCATGTTTTTGAAGCTTTGTCAGTGGTTAGGCAGGTTGCTAGGGTCCGTGGTAGAATCTTGAAAATGGCTGTCTTCTCAAAGACCTTAAGAACAGGCTTCACTGGAGAGAAGGAAGGGAGGAAGGAAGGAAGGAAGGAAGGAAGGAAGGAAGGAAGGAAGGAAGGAAGGAAGGAAGGACGCGGTCACATTTTGGAAAAGCAGTGTAGCCCTGATCATGCAGAGAGATAGATAACACTTTTGTTTACACCCTTGTCATTGCAGCAGATACTTAAACTGTATCTTTTGGAAATACAAAGAGAATGGGATCCATGATTGTAGAGGGAGATAACACTTGCCTCTCCACACACTTCTCAGAATTTAGCAGTAAGTAAGTGTAGAAGAATATGAAAGATGGGATTTAACAGTTTAGTAAGTGGGAATGGAAAATAAATGTATGAGACAGTTGCCTGTCAAGCAAGAAGCACATTTTCAAACCTGAAGTAAGTTCTGAAGCAAGCCACCAATAAAACCCTCAGTTCCTAAAGGAAGAAACGGCAGGCCACAGTCCTGACTGTAGAGTAATGACACAGAGTATCAATTAGGACTTCCCTGTGGGTTGGCTGTTGTGGGAGTGTGTATAATAAGTTCTTGTTATTTCCCTGTGTCACTATATGGGCTTTGGAGAGAGGGGAACATCAGGAAGTATATTGTCAATTTTTGACCCCAACAAAATATCATCTATGAAAAAATGGGAGAGATGGAGAGACGGAGGGTGCAGGTTCAATTCCCAGCGCCCACATGGCAGCTCCCGACTAGCAGTAACTGTAACTCCAGTTCCAGGAGATCTGACACTCACACGGCCATACAGACAGAACACCAAGGCACATAAAATAAAAATAAGAGAATTGTTTTTAAAGTGGAAGAGTGGAGGCAAAAATCACTTTACGAAACACAGAAATTTTATTAGTCAACAAAAATCTATGGCAGAGTTAGGCATTTACCGAGCAAGGAAGACAGAAGGTATTTTATGGCCATTTGTCGGCCTGTGCATTGTCAGGTGAGCTACTCTGTGTTTCATTCACATTAAAATAGAGCTTCCTTCAAAGGCATAGCAGTGCAGTCAACCTGAACCAAAGGGAGACGCAGAAAAAGCCTCCTGCGTTGGAACAGAGTGTGTTTTGTTGTTGAACTCATAAGTAAAACTGTGAGCCGACTGTGAGCGCGTTGTGAAATAGAGGTTTAGCAAGGATGCCCAGGAGATCCTCCAGGAATGATAGCGGCCGGAACACCTCTTCAAAGACCCAGTTGACCTGCAGTAAGCTTAGCCGGAGCAGTGCCCTTGGCGGGTGCTGAAGAGACTGGGGAGCTGATCGGCTCCACCTTCATGTCTAACTCACAAGGCCTGAAGAGTGTGAGAGACAAAGGCTATTACAATTTAAGGTCTAGCCGATTCCTGTTCTCTGAGTGAGTTTAGACCACTACTCGGTGCAAAATAGTATCTGTAGCCTCGAGGAAGTCCATTTGACCTCTCATTTGGTTGTAGTTTTTAGTGATGCAAGTCAGACTTGCTTTGCATGGAGGAGAGCGACCTCGTGTTGGAGGCACGAGCACCATAAGAGCAGGATTGCCATACTTCAGAAATGGCCCTTGAAACATTTAAAATATACCGGGAAACTGAATACAACTTTCCTACATCAGAAGAATCAAAGGCAAGATGTTTAGGAAGTCAGAAAGCCCATGACACCAAGTACCTCAGCCCCAGCAGTAATTGTACTTTTAATGCCTGTGTATAGGTAAGAGACAGCTTAGCAAAAACACTGCCATTCACATGAAAGACACCTCAAAAAACCAAATAATAAACAGCTGAGCATGGGCGGGCACCGTAACCTAGCATATACAAAAAGGAATTATCCATTACAAGTACAGTTCAAAGCACAAATAAGGACAAAGGGGGGGCAGGAGGAACGGCTTGGAGGGTAAGAGCACTGGCTGCTCTGCTCTTCCAGAGGACCTGAGTTCAAGTCCCAACAATCACGTGGTGGCTTAACCTTCTGTAATGGATCTGATATCTGCTTCTAATATGCAGGCGTACATTCAGACAAAGCACTGATATCCCTCATAAAACACATAAACAAAAAAGTAGAGAAAAAAAAGAGCATTTTATGCTGGGAAAATGAATCTTATAAGCAGCATAGCTGCCTTTGGCCTCTGAAATATAAGTAGACAGGAAAGATCCCTCAGCTTACGAAGCATGGGATTTAGGAAACCCTTCTAGTTGGGACTTTTATGTCATTTGGGAGGCAAATAATAAGTATTAGAAAGAAAGCTAAGAAGTGGGGTGAGTATGGAGAATGAAAGGATTAGGGGAGTGAAATTGACTTCACAGAACAAGCAATTGGAAAGGTATAAGCATTTCTGGCTTGCTTATATATTTTCAGCAATCCCCCATTATAGCCAAGAGAAACGAGTGCTACGATGTATATACACTGTCATTTGTAAAACTCTGAAAGTGATGGTGCTGTCCAGCTCAGCCTTCTGAGGGCCGTTGCAGCACAGTGCTGTGGTTGAGACCATTCGCTAGTGCTCACTTCTCCTCAGAGCAGAGGTGTGCCCACTGGGAGCGTGTCCCCAGCTTATGCCCTCGCCCCGGGAAGGCCGTTTGGACGACATCTGGGCTTGGGCAGCTAAGCAGACTGCATGAGTGTGAAGCCTTCATGTCACCTGGTCAAATCTTGAGTTTGCGCTGCTACGTACTAGAGTAGGCACAGACGTAAGGACTTAGAGAACAGGCGGCATTCCTTCCAGCAGTGATGGCCTCCACGTTTCCAAATCTTTGTCAGCCTCGGGTTTGCCAGTTAAGTGAAGCCTCTCATAGGTCTGCTATAGTTTCTCATTGTGTGCGTGTGTGTGCGCGTGCTCCCAAAGGTCCTATACCACTGAGCAAGCCCATCTGCTGTAGTTGATTGTATTTTAATATGCCTCTCTGGTGTCCCAGCACCCCAGTCTGGGCTTCTCTTTGTAGCCTTGGCTGTCCCTGAACTCACTCTGTAGACCAGGCTGGCGTGTGCCACCACTGACCTTTATTTGGTATTTGTATCTTTGATGTACATAGGTGTTTTTCGGGGGTGGGGAATATTTTATTTTCGTAATGCCCAATTATAGTCCTTTATTAAAGAAATTATTTGTGGGTTTTTCTTCCAATCTGATCTATTTTGAGTTATTCCTTTTTTTTTTTCCTATGCTTCTTTGTTGGTTGAGCACTATTGATTGAGACTATTTCTCCACTGGACTTTGTATCTTCATTGTAAGTCACCAAAGGTCTCATTTAAGACTTCCTTTAATCTAAATATCTACCTTATCATTGTCACATTGGCATAGGTAGCCATGCAGTAGATTTTGAAATCAGAAATGTCTCGCCTTATTGAAGGGGCCAGCGTTGACGCCGTGGGTCAGTTGAGGCAGGACTGACAGTACCACTGAGGCCTCCGGCCCATGAACAAGCTGTCTGTCTTTGATGTCTCTCGTCAGGGTTTAGCTGTTTTTAGTATTCAGTGTTCGAGTTTCATTGGACTAACACTTAAACATAATCCATACCTTAGTAAAGTGAAACATTGAGTGTTTTTTGTATTTTTAAATGGAACTTCATTATTACTATATGGAAATAGGATTTTAAGTTAATATACATTGACTATTTGACTTTTGGTGTATATGTGTGTGTGAATAATTGTGAATGTGCCTATGAGAGTCAAAGGGCAGCTTATGTGAGGTGACTTGTCCTACCTTACATGAGTTCCAGGGATCAAACTCAGGAGTCAGGCTTGCGTGGCGGCAGTCTTACCCTCCGAGCCATCTCACCAGCCCTAGAGCGGCCCCCTTCGTTTTAAAATATTTTTAAACTGACTTACTCTGGGTGGGTATTTAATTTGTGTTTGAAATTTGCTTGAGGTTTTGTACTAGATACTCCTCTCTCCTCAAAGAAAAACCTGGTTCTTTCCTGTGCCTTCACCTTTCATTCCTTTTTGCTTTTCCGTGTTAAAAGGAAGTAATGAGAACAGATACCCTTGCTACCTTCCTGATCTCAGGTGCCCAGCATTCACAGAGATGATGAGGCTGGGGTGGTCTGGGTTTATGACTGTTACAGATTGGACTTCCTTCGTGTTCTGCTTTGCTGTGTGGTCCTCTCCCCACCCCCTTTAAAATCATGACTGGATTTTTCCCCCCAAATGCTTTTTCTACATCTATTCCCTGATGAAGTAGCTTTTCTTACTCTCTGTACACAGTGAGTTAGACTAAGAATAAGCACCCTTGCCTGCTACATTTGTTTTATTACTCTGCTGGATGTTATTTGCTGTCACTGTGTTAAGAACTTGTGTGCTTATTTATTACATATATGTTTTCTATTACATTTTTTTCTTTCCAGTTTAGCATCTGGCTAAAGTAAACTTTGTTTCTCAGAGTAGGCTGGGAACTGTTTCTCCCTCTTCCTGAAGACTGTAGAAAGTTGATACTATGTCAATCTTAAGTATTTCTCGACACTCACTTTTTCTTGGGAGGGATTTTAATTACATAGTCAATTTCTTTGATAATTATAATAGGGCTGTTTGGATTGTTTTTTAGTAAATCCCGCCCCCCGCCCCGTTTTCCACTAGGTTACTCTGTTATTTATTGTTTTCTCTCAGGGTTTTGTTTGCTCTTCTCCTAGGCTTTTATGGTGGGAGCTGAGATTGGTGATTTGAGCATTCCCACCGCTAAGCGTGTGGCTAAGTGCCTCCTCCTGTGGTTTGTGGAAAACACTGAGTTTGCTGTGTCCTCTTTAGACAGCTGCTGAAGTTTCTTTTCACCACAAACGTCTAGATACAGTTATAGGTTTTCAGAGTTGGAGGGTCGTGCTTCAGGAGGAGTCAGTGGAACAGAACCCTGATGAGGAACAGGGTAGAGCTGGAAGGATCTTGGGGGCACTCTGGCCCAGTCCC
The DNA here is from genome assembly GCA_010120015.1 of Rhombomys opimus. Classification (NCBI taxonomy): domain Eukaryota; kingdom Metazoa; phylum Chordata; class Mammalia; order Rodentia; family Muridae; genus Rhombomys; species Rhombomys opimus. Next base: position 1,247,199 of record REGO01000222.1, on the reverse strand, counting down.
CCTTTGTGCTAATAGAGAAACTGGGGCTCAACATCAGTAAAAGGTCAGGGAGACAGAAATGGACGAGCCGGGTCGAAGGGCGCTCCCTGCTGTGCTGTGGGGGGGGGGGGTTGTTAGTGAGCAGCCTGGGAAGGTGTGGAGGCCCCCTGCTGTGGAGCCTTGAGGGCAGACAGTGCCAGTGAGCACAGACCAGGCAAGAAGGCCTTCCTAGTAATTTGGTTATTTTGTGTATGTAGTTTGGTTTCTTTGTCTTTCCTTACCCCTTTCATCTTTTCTTTTCTTTTCTGTACTGGATTCTTGAACTCAGGACACTCAGACATGCTGGGCAAACATAGCTCCTCTGAGCTACACCCCAGCCCAGTGTTTCACTTTCTTTAATGTGGAAAAAAAAAAAAAATCCCTTCTTAAGAAAAACTGTTTTCAAAACTTGGTATCACGGTGTTGTATAGAAATTGCTCAGACCAGGAGAGTTCAAGGGCTTTGAAGGTTCATATATTGAGAGTGAGCCCAGAATGTTGGTATACACCCTTAATCCCTACAAGGAAGCAGAAGCAGGCAGATCTCTGTGAGTTTGAGGCTAACAGGGTCTACATAGAGAGTTCCAGGACAGCCAGGGCTACATAGAGACCATGACTCAACAAAACAGTAGATGAGACTTGATAATCCTGCTTCTCTTCTGTTTGTCTTATAAGTGGTTTTTAATTCCTTTTTCACAAAAATCCCCATTTTTTTACATGACTCCATCTTTTCCCTTCTAGACTTTTAAAATATTAGACTTGAGTAGAAGCAGAAAAGAAACACACTCTTTCTGCAAATCCTTAGGTGACAGGCCAGCAGGAGCAGTGGTCCCTGTAGACAGTTGGCGCAAGCTTGGCCTAGAACAAAAGATTGCAGCTCTACCATCTTGCCAATACTAGCATGCTTGCTGACACCAGATTTCTTCCAGTGGACGTTTAATACCCCCTTCCCTCCTACCCCAACCTCCGCCATGGCCGTCAAAGCTGGAAATGCGCAGAACAAAAGCTGCCCATCCTAGAGCTCAAGCAGTGCCTTCCAGTGGGGGTGCCAGTAGAGGCGCTGCCTGTCCAGCCAGGACGTGCCTCCAGGAAGCGGCAGGAGCCTCGCCAGGCGTGAGGAGCTTCCCTTACGGGCGAGAGCTGCAGTGAGAAGCAGAGCCTCACCGGCAGCCCTGAGTCTTTGTGGAAGAGAGGCCGCATGGGACCTGGGGACAGACACTGACCTGTAACTGAGTGCTGCGCGTGGCAGCCGGGGTGGAGGCGACCAGCCGTTAGCCGATGGTAAGAGTTAGTTATTGGTGGTACCTGCCTGTGGTTCTGGTGACTCAGGAGGTGGCTGCAAGGGAATCACAGCTCCAGGCCAGCTTGGTATCCGACTCTGCAGTTAAAACAACAGCAACAGTAACGAGAGGGAGGGAGGGAGACTTGCTTATGAACACAGGAATATAGGAGGAGCCACCTTTAAAGTTCTGTAGCTTGAGGGTGACTGTGGTTAACAATTATGACAGAATAGCTAAAAGACAAGCTTTCCGGGTTTTTTAATATAAAGCAATCGCTGTCTGAGTTGATGGACCTTCTAGTCACCAATCATATCTGTTGTATGCATACATCAAGATACCACATTGTCATCTCCTACATAAGTACAATGACCTGTTAAAAACAGTCTTGACGCCAGGCACGGTGGCACGCTGTGAGAGAATACATTGAGAGAGCAGGTGTAGACACGGGTTCTTTGTGTTGTGCAGCCTAAATGTAGACTCTATGAACAGTTTCGGTCCTTGGGGTACCTGGTGGCCTCTGCTAGAGGAACAGTGGGCAGAAAGAGGAGGCGATGGAGCAGCTACCCATGCCAGGCCCCGTGACCCACAGTGCCTCTTACAGCAGTAGAAACTTGTTCCGTTCTGTTAAGAACACAACAGCTGGATGGTTCAGTGGTTGAGTGCTTGCTTGACCAAGTGCGCGAAGCCTGGGGTTCATTTCCCAACACCACATATACACACAAAAAAGAGCTGCTGGGGCAGAGGGCGCGGGGTCTTCACCCCAGTCTGCATTCCCCATTGGCTGTGTGACTCTGGCGGTTCTCAAGCTCCCCTGTGCAGGAGGGACAAAAATATTTGCCAGGAATTAGGAATTATAAATGTAGACTAATAACTTTGTAGATGTGAATTCAGTTTTTTGTTTGTTTGAAAAGCCTGGATGCTTAATTCATTAAATCACTTTGAAATAGTAAAACTTGAATAAGCATAAAACCATATTAGAGTGTTATTGTGCATTTCTATTTGGAATCTGTTAGTCAGCTTTTGTCTCCGTTATAAATACCCTAGAAAAATGGTTTAAGGGAGAAATTATTTGTTTTAGCTCATATTTCAGAGGCCTCTGTCTGGTTGGCTGGTTCCACTGTTGCCAGAGGGGAGGCCTGACGTCATGGCAGGGAGCACATGGAGCCAAGCAGCTCAGCAGAGAGAGAAGGGGCCAGGGGACGGGGGCCAGGCGTTTCTCTCCAGGGAATACCTCAGTTACCCACATTTCCCAGTGAGATTCCATGTCCCAGTAGTGCTATCGTTTCTGAGTCTATCAAGGGATTGATCCAGAGAATCCATCAGCTGGCAGCCAGAATCTGACACACAAACTTCCCAGGTACATCCGCATGGCGGCACATGACTGCAATCCCATCGCTTAGAAGGCAGAGCAGGAGGGTCAGAAGTCTAAGGTCATCTTCTATCACACAGCAGGTTCAAGGCCAGCTAAGGCTACATGAGACCGTGGCTCAGAACACCAAAAACCAGGTACAGCTTGGCTTGAGACAATGGCCATGCCTCAACTGCCCTCACTGGTTGTGGGTATTCAGGAAATCGTCTCAAAAGCAGTGCTTCCTGTCTGGGTCCTTGCTACCCCAGAGAATGAGACAGCAGTGGCAGCCAAGTGGCCCTGACTAGATTTAGGACTGTGATCAGGTTCCAGCAGATTCAACTTGGACTTGAGGAGAAATCACTACTATTTTATAATGTGTTATTACATCTCTGTTATATAAAACATAAAATCAGGCAAATGGTCACTTTTGTTTGTTTTGTTCTGTTTTATAGATCGTGAGGACCAGTCAATTCTTTGCACGTAAGTAAATGTTGACTATTCAGACTTTTTTCTGATTCCTTGGGAAAGTAGAGAATTGCTGTTGTGTTTGGGAAAGGGAGCTGAGCAAGGGCGTGACAAACGCTGCAGTCACTTTAAGGCTGAGAGTGTACGAGATTCTCACTCACAGCTGATGTCACTGCTGCGCCTTCACACAAGACTTCTCACACTTCATGAGTTAAATCTGGGAAATTCACCTCGTTGGTTTATATGTCTAAGTGTAGGATGGCCAGAGAGTTCTGCAATATAGGAGTTTTACTCAGTAAGTGTTTGTGGATCATATCGTGCCTGTGTGCTGTGTGGCACTGGATGGAGCAGCACCCAGGGCAGGACATGATGGAAAGATGGCTTTGGCTGCACGTGGGCTGTTTTTAAGAGGAGTGAGATGGAGGATAGAGGACTTGGGAGGGCTGGAAGGCACCACAGCTCTCCTCAGGGGATGGCCACATTCCCAGCACAGGTCCACAGGGCAGAGGTCTGGGAACTGAGAACCCTACCCTCTGCTGCCTTTTTCTTTGCCAGCAAACAAGGTAAGGTTTATTGGTGCAGCTCTTTGGCAAACTTACCGGTTCCAGGGCATGGGGCCGAGAAGTCAGGCTCTGGACCCAGGATGGACGTGACATGCCAGGCAAGGGCTGACATATAGGTCCTGGTTTGAGTGCCTGCTGGTTGCTGTGTGGGCTGCGGGGGCTGGTGGGCTCACTGAGAGTAGGTTCCATTCAGAGGCTAGTCTTCTGGTAGTTTAGTTGGCTCTGCTTGACTCAAGTAGCGGCCATTATGAACAATGTTGCTTTCTTTCCCATTCTTTTTTCATTTGAAAACATTAAAATTTCATTATAAAGAACTTGAAATAAATTATAAATATTTTTAAATTAAAAAAATTAAAAAAAAAAAGAAAAAAGAACTTGAGAGCTACGCATGCCTGTAATCCCAGCACTTAGGGAGGCAGAGGCAGGCAGAATTCTGTGAGTTCAAGGCCAGCCTGGCATACAAAGGGAATCCAGGACAGCCAAGGCTACACAGAGAAAACCAAAAAATAAATAAAAGAAAGTTAAAACTAGAAAAAACAATTAGCTTGTCATCCTCTTTTATGATTCAAGCAGTGAGGAAGGACACATTCTGTTTTAAATTGTTACCGTCTCCCAGTGTTTTATCTTTAATATTCTCAGACCTAAAGCAAAGTTGAAACTCTACAGTGAGCACCTATATAATACTCATTTTACCATAGTTAATTTATCACGTCTGTCTGTTGTTCAGACCTCTACCCATCAACCCATCTTTCGGTTTATGCTGGCAGGGGAGTGGTCTGGGCCTTGTATATTTACTGAAAGAGCCAGATAAATAGAAAAGAGAAGGTTTGTCTACACAGAAATGATGGTCAGTGATGATATGCTGATTTGGTTTTGTCAGCGTGTCACAAACCTATACATATCTGGGAAGAGAGAGCCTTCCTGAAATTTTTTATTACATCATTACCATTTGTCTGTTTGTTTGGCATGTGTGTGAGTGTGCACATGCAGTAGAATGTATGTGGAGGTCAGAGGTCAGCTTGTGGGAACTGGGCACTGAAATTCATGTCCTTATTATTGGCACCTGTTGAGCCGCTTCTCCAGCCCAGGAAAAGGATGTGGGGGCCAGCTCACTCTGGTGGCACTCCTGGACAGGTGGTCCTGCATAAGGAGACTGAGCAAGTCTTGAGCAAGCACTGTTCTTATGTGGACCCTGTTTCAGTCCCTGCCTCCAGGTTTCTGTCCGTCCTGAGTTCCTGCCTAGGCTTCCTTCAGTGAGAGAGTGTTACCTAGAAGTATAAGATGAGCTAAGTCTCTTCTCCCCAAGTTCAATTTGTTGGTGTTTTATCACAGCAATAGAAACCTAAGACAGAGATGATTAGCTGCAGCAGCTCTCTGAAAGGCTTGTTGTTTTCCTTTTTTATTTATTTTTTTTATTTTTATGTGCATTGTTGTTTTGCCTGTATGTATGTCTGCGTGGGTGTTGGTTCTCCTGGAGCTGGGGCTATAGATAGCTGTGAACTGCTGTGTGGGTACAGAAAACTGAACCCGGCTTCTCTAGAAGAGCAGCTTGTGCCCTCAACTGCTGAGCCATCTCTCCAGCCCCGTGAAAGGTCATACTCTAACCTTAACCAGAACAGTCGGGTGGAGGGAGTTAGGGTTTCATTTGGGAAGCTTGGAGGATTACCACAGCTTTTCTGTACTGAGAGATAGTTGAGGCCCCACTTCTGTCTGTAAAGGGTCAGGCCTTCCTCTGCCAGGAAACTCCTGGGAGAGTCAAGGGCAGCTACTCACGGACAGAGGCTTTCCTAAGTTTGGGCAGGTTTATTTTTGGCGGTTGCCAAATGTTTAGCTATGTAGTTTAAAGTAATTTTCATTTATTTGGTAACCTGTGGTTCCCTTCATTTAGTACCTTTCACGCCCAGTTGTTAACAAATCAGTGTATTTCTTTCTAGATGTTTTGATATACAGAGTACTATTTAAGGTCCAGTGTTCTGGTCCTTTCTTTTGTAGCAAACTCTGTAGAGTGGGGTCCACACATCTTAAGTGTAGTTTTTGCTGAGTCACTCATATAAGCTAAACCTTTATCAAGATACAGAAGACAGTCCTGTCGCCCCAGAAAGGTCCTCCCAGTCCTAGTAAATATTCGCCCTGGTCTTTTCAGCCTTGCCTTTTGTTTGCTTTTGTTTGTAGGCACAACAATGGTGATATTAATAGCTCTCATTTTTATTTTATAAAGTAACATTTTATTTTATTTTATAAAGTGACCCAAAACTATGAAATTGTAAAACATTGTATCCTAGTGTAATAGACAGAGTTCTTGGTGCTTTTGAAATCCAAGTGTTCAGGAGTGTGTCCACATCTGCCTGACACTGCCCCATAGCCAAGCTAAAGTTGCCTACATGCAAATAACTAGTCAACATTATGAGGAAGTTACTTTGTATTCATTATTTAGTAGTTTTATACTGAGAGGCTGTTTACATAGTATCACAAATCAAAAAATAGAGGCAATGTGGGTTTTCTTTATGTAAGTAAGTACACAGGGCTCCAGAGGTAGCTTAGCAGTTAAGAGCTCTGACTGCTCTCCTAGAGAACCCGGTTCGGAGTCCCAGCATCCACGTGCCGGCTGGTTTGCAGCCCTCTTCTGGACTCCAGGGGCACGCATGTGGTGCATAGACACCCATGCAGGCAAAACACCCATGCATATAAAATGAATACAAGCACATATAAAAATACCTATGTTGTTTGAGAGTTTGTCTTTAAGCCATACTTTTGTGGCCATTTAGTTCCTATTTTGCATTTCCTGTGAAGGCTGAACTTCCAGCTTATCCCTGAACCTCTTCTGCCCATGTTCCCCCTGGGTGGGCCCTGAAGACTGGCCTGGCAGCGTGAGGCCACAGCCCACACTTGCCGGTCACTGTGAGGACATGCCAGGTATCTCTGAAGAGCCTTTCGTGCTCAGCTCCCACTGCTGAGCTGGAAGGAGGAGTGTAGTTCTCCTGGTACTCCCGCGGCCCCCGTGGTGCTAGTATTAAGGTTGATAATGCAGCCAAGCTTGATCCATCTGGAGAGGACACTGACACTTTAAGACTCTAATTTTAGACAAGCCAATAACCTCACATTTCCTTTTCCTTTTAAATATATTTCAGTATAGTGTAATAATTGTCTCCAGTCATGATGTAACCATTTATGGTTTTGTTTTGGTTTTGTGTAGCAATTATCTGCCATATACAAATATCCGAGTGAGTTCTCTGTTGGTGATAGTTAGGTGCTGCCAGCAGTAACATACCTTAAAGTTTCAAGACGAACAAATGGATGGATTGATTAACTCTGCGCTTCGAAGTGGCTTGCTGGGTAGAGTGCTCACCCAGCATGCCCCGTGCCCTGGGGGTGATGCCAGCATCACATAAGCCAGGCCTGCTGGGGTATTGTAATCCCAGGTAGATTGTAATCCCAAGGTCTTCTCTGGCTGCACATGAGCTTGAAGGTGACCTAGGCCAGCGAACCTAACTGTAGAGTGTCACTGAAAGGCCGTTGTGTGGTCAGATGGACATCTGACAGTCTGTTTGTCTGTTTGTTTTTGAGACAGGGTTTCTCTATATAGCCTTGGCTGTCCTGGACTCACTTGTAGACCAGGCTGGCCTTGAACTCACAGAGACCCACCTGCCTCTGCCTCCCCGAGTGCTGGGACTATAGGTGTGCCCCACCACAGCCGGCATTTCTAAATTTCCAAGTTACTGTATTTTCATTACTTTTAAAATATGTGCGTGTATGTGTGTGTGTGTGTGTGTGTGTGTATGTTTGTGTGTGTTTGTGTGTGTGTGTATTGTACACACAAGTGCAGGTGCCCATAAAGGCCAGAGATTTCACATGCTTGGTATCTGCTTGACTTTTTGGTTTTCTTTTCCTTTTTTCCAATAGTTTAACATTTTTAATTTTCTTACTCTTTGTATGGGCGCATATATACCGCTTGCACGCCTAGTGCCCATGGAGACCCGAAGAGGGTGCCAGATCCCCTGGAACTGGAGTGCAGGATGGTTGTGAGCCGGCATGTGGGTGCCGGGACTGGAACCCCTGTCCTCTGAAAGACAGCCCATGAGCCATCTCCCCAGCCCTCCCACTGCTTTCATTTGGGGTGTTTTATTTTTCAGCTTCTGTCTATTGAGATATGTCATTTTCCATGGTGTTTCACTTTTTCTTTTCCACAAGAATTGTATTCCAATTTCTCTAGAATCTCTCATTAACATAAGAAACCTTCCGCTGTTTGTTACTTCCTGTTACTATCTCATTGTCATCATAATTATTATCGCTATTCACACCACTGCCAGGCACAAGTCTAGATGCTCACATATCGTTTCAGTGATGTGAAATAACTTTTTCTCAATTTTTATACTAAGGCTCAGAAGAGCAAGTGACTTATCTAGAGCACTACAGGTAGGTAATGTGTTTCTGGCCTTTCTCTTACTATTTAACAACAGAGATAAATTCATTTGTAGAGGGGAAAGGCTTATCCCGGCTTCGTCTCCTGCTTGGTTGGCTCCATTGTTGGTAGGGAACACACACTGTGGAGCATCTCGGCGGGAACACGCACTGCAACAAAGGGTAAATGAGACAAGCAGGTGCTGAGTCCCACCATCCCTTTCCAAGACAGATCTCAGTGACTTCCGTTCCTTTCCTGAAGTCTCATTCCTAATGGCTGCTAGTGCCATGAGTTAGAAACTGAGCTTTCAGGGACGAGTCTTCCAGGGATACTCAGTATCTCCAGGTAAAGAAAGGATTTAAGTCTACACATGTCATATTATTCCATAGTTCATGGTCTTAACCCCTGCATCAACACTAGAGAATGATAAAGCAGCTTAGTGCGGGACGCAAGCTCCCTCATTTTTTATCAGTCAGTGTTTGAATGGACAATATGGGTACTGTCACGATTGCTTGCTGATGTCCTTAGATGCTGCTTTTTCTTCCTTGACAGCTCTATGTGTAGGAGAATCATCGTGTGTACTCCTAGTAACTCAGTCTGGCTACTCTGGGTGAAGTGGTCAGCTGGGTTACAGGAAGTGGATCAAGTATAGTGGATCAGAATTATTTGAAGTTTATCTATGAAGTGAACCTCAGGGAATATTTTTCTTCTTTTCATTTTTTTTGTTTGCAAAGAATGGTGCTGACGGTTGCTAATTGTACTCACAAACCTCTGCTCTGTGGTGCTGACCTTGAAGAGGCAGTATGTATGAGAAACAGGCAGGCAAGGGGAGATTGCATCTCAGATAGCTGGAGACTGGGACGTGAGCCATGTGGGGGGTTGACTAAAGATTCAGCCACAAAATCTGAAACTTATGAAAAGTCTAGAAAAAAAATACAGATAGACTTAATAATAAAGATTACATAAAATGAGAATTTAGAAGGATGTAATAATCTTAAATGCAGAGCTTCAAAAGTGGGTAGGACCCTTATTAAAAGCTTGGTAGGTTTGAGTACCGAAGACTCAGAAACTCCTAGGAGGAGAAGAGGTGGCCAGTGTATTAGTCAGGGTTCCCTAGAAGAACAGAATTGAGAGAGAGAGACACAGAGAGAGAGAGTGTGTGTGTGTGTAAGGATTTATTAGAGTGGCTTACAGGCTGTGGGGCATTTGGCTAAAGCAGCAATGGCTGCCTCCTGATGGAAAGGCCAAGAATCTGGTAGTTGTTCGCTTCTGTAGCCTGGATATCTCAGCTGGTCTTCAGAATGTGTAGAATTCTGAAGAGTTAGGTTCTAATACCAATAAAGAGCTACCTCAGCAGCAGGATGGATGAACTTGCTGGCAAGAGTGAGAGCAAGCAAGCGAAAGCTAAAGAGCTTCCTTCTATGACCTTTCGTGAGGGCTGCCAGAAGGGTAGCCCAGATTTTGGGTGCATCTGCTGACTGCAACTGTTCGGATCTCTCACCTCAAACGATCCAATCAGGAGACTCCCCACAAGCTGCTTGCGTTGTAATTGATTCCAGGTTTATGTAGTCGCGTTGATAACCAAGCGTAGAGTATGGCTGTGGGTCAGTAAGGCACTGTATCTAGGATCATCAGACTTTGGGACTCGGGGGGATCAGACCCACTGCCTACACTTCAGAGGTGGGAGACTGGTGCTCAGGGAAGCTGCTCAGTAGGAGCCCTCTGCCCAGCCCTCCTGTGGCTGAGGAGAGCTGAGGAGACAGTGTAACTGGGGACCTGCTGGAAAATTGAGGTGTGGGCAGTTTACATGGAATTCCAAGGAGGGCATCAGGATTTGCTGGGAGAGTTACTGTCCAGACAGAGCACTTTGAGACTGCACTTGGGTGAACTGAGTCTACAATTTAAATTAGAGATTAAATGTCTTGTTATAGTTCAAGTATATTTTTATATATAATCTTGTATATGTAGTATATAAAGGTATATCTTATATATGTTTTTATATAATATATATGATTATTAAAAGAGTCACAGCCAAACATTGTGAGATACTTAAGGAGTCTTGTGGAAAAGTGGGAGGAAAAGGGTAAAGGACCTGGAAGGGACAGGAGCTACACAAGAAGACCAACAGAGCCAACTAACCAGGGCCCAGAGGGGCTTGCTGAGACTGAAGCACCAACTGAGGACCACAGATGGACTGGACCTAAGAGCCCTACACAGATGTAGCAGATGGGCAGCTTAGGCTTCACGTGGGTCCCCTACTAAAGGAAGGAGGGCTGCATCGGACATGGACTCACTTCCCAGTGTTTTGATCACTTCCCCTGGCAAGACTGCCTTGCCAGGCCACAGGGGAAGAGGACATGCTCAGTCCTGATGCACCTTGATGAGTTGGGAAAGGAAGCCATCTTTTCTGAAGAATAGGTGTGTGGGGGGGGTGGAGTGAAGGAGGGTGGAACTGGGAGGAGAGGATGGATGAGGCTACAGTTAGAATGTAAAATGAATAAAAAATAAAAAAGAGTAAGCCATTGCTCATTTTCTGGAGACCTGAACCATTTATTCTAAGCAGAGAGACAAGAATCTGAGTGTCCCTGGGAACGCAGAGGGCTTGCTGTAGTTCAGGCTTGGTCCAGAAATATGAGGTACCATACTATGAGGTTCTGTGGGTTCAGAGGAACCAGGTCATGTGGTCAGGAGCCCGTGTGCGAGGCCAGTACCGGTGGGAAGGCTTTCTCCAGGGGCAGCAGGTGGAGGCTCCAACGCTAGGTGCAGGAAAAACGTGTCTGGGTATTTTCCTATGTTTTCTTAAAAGTACTACCTACCAATGAATATTTATTCAGTTTTGATTTATACCTTTTTTTCTTTTTCAAGACAGTTTCTCTATGTAGCCCTGGTTGTCTTGGACCTCACTTTGTAGGCGAGGCTGGCCTAAGAGATCTGTCTGCCTCTGCCTCCCGAGTCCTGGGATTAAAGGCACATGCCATCACACCTAGCTTAATTAGCCTTTAAAAATAATAGTAATTTTCTTAGTCAAGAATGATGGCTTAAACCTTTAATGCCAACACTTAGACAGCTGAGGCAGGAAGATCAGTGTGATTTCAAGACTAGTGTACATTATAAGCTATAATTCTCTTTTGCAGAATTAATTTACTTTTGCACCTGTCTTTCATCTTTCCTACCATTTCAATAAGTGCACATAAGAGCTATTCTCATGTGTGTTTGTTTTTGTGGTTTTTGAAACAGTCTCCCAGTATAGCCAAGGCTAGCTTATAATGTACAGTACACCCCACTGTTTGGGGTACATTTTTGATACATAAAGAAAGAAAGCGATTTCCAACGTGTTTCAGTGTGGTAACAAGGTTCATTCTAAGAATAAGGAGTTGATAACTTAAAACAATAACACATTTTCTTCTCTGTTATTACTTTGCCTGTAAGTTTTCTCCTGCTTTCTCCCGTTTTTTTCTTTCCCTAAATCTCTTTTTAAGTAGCTGCTGTTGATGTTTCTCACAGGGGTGAATCGGGTGCCGGGAAGACAGAAAATACAAAGAAAGTCATTCAGTACCTTGCCCACGTTGCTTCTTCACACAAAGGAAGAAAGGACCATAATATTCCTGTAAGTCTTTGCTTGGTTGCATTTTGTCTGCATTTCATTGTTTTATGTAACAGACGTGGACAGGAAAGCGCAGCTGCTCCGTACACTGCTCTGGCTCGAGGCTCTCTGGCCCACACACCCAGCAGCCCCACTCTTCCTTGTGGTCAGGAGGAGCCAGGCACAATATAAGGAAATTAAGTAGGCTCTCTCACAAGGCAAATGGGAATTATGGCTGTGGCCTGGAGCCCAATTTATAAGTTAATGAGCAGTGCATGTGAAGATTTAGTTCCACCAACGCGTGTCTGTAAGTAATTTCAGTGGTTCTTTCCAGATTGCAGAATGGCTGTGGCTGCTGCCTGGAGCAGCCCCAGGGGTTGAGGGGTCTGTGGGAAGAATTGATGGATGATAAGAAGGTAAAAAACACAGAATATGGGTGCCAGTGAATCCCTCATGTTTTGAGATGTTGTGATGGTTCTGTAAGCCTGCGTGTGCCAGCCGAACCAGCTTCTGCTGCACGCTGGCTTGGAGCTAATGTCTGCTTCCCTGTTTGTAACGAGCATTAGGAGTCGCCGAAGCCAGGGAGACCCCATGCAAGTGACCTTTCTTCTTCTCAGTCCTGAGGGCCTGCACTGATGTCTCTCTTTAGAGCCAGGCTCTCCTAGAAACAAGTAGCACTCTTGGTTCTGAGTGGAGTCTATTCTAAACCGAGATATAATGTTGAAAATGTATTGATTGCTAGAGCCCTATTCTTTCAGCATGCATGTGTGCTTCCCATTGTGTTCTAGATAAATCTGAACATTTCCTCTTTTATCGTGACATTGAAATGCATGTTAATGAAGTCTTTAAACTTAAGATAACATCATCTGTCATCTTAGCCAGAATCACCTTTCTATTTAGCAGGGACACGAAAGCTTTGTTTTGTGCTAGCATCACATTTAAAATTTGGGATACAGTCTTGAACTTATACTCTTGTTTCTAATCTGTTAGGTTTTTATGGCTCTGTGTGTTTTAGCCTGAAGACTTCCTTATTGTATTTAATATCCTCAATAAATTAGAATTTTCTTTGTGCTGGGCAAGTAGTGGAAGAGTTATCAGCTGCGTGCCTTTTAACCCCAGAATTACCAACACTGAACAAACCACAAACCAGAGCTAGGTTCTGTTCCCCGCTTCCCAGGAGGCCTGGAAAAGTGGGACATGGCCTTGGACCTGATCCTCACCTTGGCACGCGACTGCTTTGGTTTACCTGTCTTCTGCCAGCACGATGGTGTCGTTGATTTAAAACAAGAAGCAGTGCTGTTGGCACAGCTGATGGACTAACATATATAGAAAAGGTCGCACATACCTCTGTCCCCGAAGGGCTGTCACCCGGTTGTTCCACTATGAAGGCCTGTGATGTTCCCTGTGACTTAACTGCTGTCCAGGCCAGCAGCAGAGCTTGGATGTTAACGAAGGAATCACCATGCTGTGGGATGTATAAGGGCTTCTTTGGTAGTTGAAGGAGGACCACACAGACAGGAAACCAGGTTTTCCCTGCACTCAAGGCACACTCTATGACTTTTAATCTATGCAGAGCACTGAGATAACGTTAAAACAGCAAGATGAGGATTTAGATCTTTCAGGTTCTCTGAGACCCAGAAGCCACTGTCATTTATGTTTTCTTTCGATGCCATTTTAACCTGCTCTGCATCCCATTTGTATGTCTCAAGTTCCAGTCCAGCCCTGGTCACAAGTTCTCCCAAAGGAGGAAGCTGCGCTTTGGCTGTGCTGTCCCTGCTGAGTTGCAGGCCTCTGCGTGTGCTGTCAGTGCTGCGCACAAGCCCCAGGGCTGCCTTTCTGCATTCATTGCTACCTTAGTCAAGTTGGTAGTAGCCGTGTGGTGTGTTTAGAAATGAGCGAGTATCGGTCCTCGGTTTCCCTCCAACACCCAGAAGAATGTGAACTTATAAAGCAGTCCCTTGCTACCCCGGTGGGGTTGGCTCCCTTAGAAGCTCAGGTACCACATGTAAAACCTAGCCTGGGCAGCCCTGTGTGTCATTTAAGTCACACTAGAGAACTTACGATGCCTGTTCCAATACAGGTGCGTGTAAGTAGTTGTTACCATGATACGGGGGAACCCGTATGTCCGGTACAGGTGCTGCTCCCCACAAAATGTTTTCACGGCTTCTTGGTTGAGTTCGCAGGGGCAGAGCCTACACGTGCTGACCTTGCAAAGTCTCCATTTGTTTTACTTCACTTTTCTCTCCCACTCTGCTTTTTTCATTGGTTTCTGAACTTACAGTGAACTTTGTTGGTCGAATATTGCAGTGTAGTTTGCTGTGCAGTCTGACCATCCACACAGAAGGCTGTTTCACAGCTGTTGTGTCCACAGCTGCATAGTTGAGCGTCATCACAGTGCTGGACATTTTCATTTTTTGTTTTCCCACAGGAAACCCCTGTGCCTGCTGGCCATCACCTTCCGTTTCCTCCTGCGCTGACAGCCACTAACCCACTTTGTATTTCCATATGTGCCTGTTCTGGGCCTTGTGTGTGAATGAGAATGGTTGTCCGGCTGTTCTTCTCCAGGCGTGATGTTGAGGTCCAGCTGACATTGTACCGTTACAAGTGCAGCGTTGTTCTTTTTTTATGGCCTAGTAACGTTCTGCTGTATTAAATATGCCCTGTGTCTCGGTCCACTCAGCAGCTGGCAGACGTTTGGGTTGCTTCCGTCTGTGCCATTTTGAACGTTGAGGAACGTTGTCTGTAGGGACACTGTTTCCTTGCGCGTGCGCGCACACCTGGAACTGCATTGCTGTATCACGTGAATGCAGGAGAGCCGTGTATGGCCGTTTGTTTCTCTGTGCCCAGACCCATGCTTGGCAGCGTCTGCCCTTCAGCATAACCACCACCCAAGTGGTACGGCGGGTCCCTTATGTTTTCCTTGAAAATATGAATAAATAAAATTTAAGTTACAAAAGTAAACTTCAAGCGAAGATTTGTCTGAACTTTTAGATATGTTGTATAACATAATTGGAAGTTATATTTGGCTTTACTCCCTCGGTACCGCCCACCAGGCAGCTGCAAGCACAGTACCAGTGCGGCTTTTCTTCTGACAGGTCGTTTGGAAGCTTTCCGGTGCCCATCACTCTCCAAGCCCCAGTACAGGCACGACTAAGTTCTAAAACTACCTCTAAGAGCAATGCTTCAAGCCAGTCACTTGCCTCTCGACATCTTCAGATGACCGTGTCCCTCCTCAGTGTCTAAACTGCCTTGGGCTGAGGCAGAGGTGACAAGGCAGATAGGGACACCAGAGCCTGCTTGAAATTGGAATGTGACTTAGCTTGTTCTGAGGCCTCCTGCCCCACCCTCCGTGGCCTGGAGCACTTGTGCCTGGCCCAGCCAAGTGTGGGGGTCCTTCTTCCAAGGGTCTCTTATATGCTGTACCAGAAACACGAGGATATGGTTTTTACTGTGGTTGGTAGACCTTCAAACATTGTATAACTAAGTCCTTAGACTTTTGTAAATGATTTAAATAATGCTTCCCCATATCCGTAGAGAACGCTTATCATCATATAGAATGGACGCAAAGGTGTGTGCCTACTTCTAGGAGGGATGTAAGTTGCCATTGCTCCCTGGTAGCTTTTAGAGACAGAAGTACCATTTTCCTAGTTAATTATAAGACTGTGATAGCAGTTTTGAGACATGCGCTTTGTAAGATATTTGCTTGGTCTCACTGATGTCTCAGCTAAGTTAGGAGAGAAACAATCCCATGACACCATTAGGAAAGCCAACAGCTGTGACTCAGGACACTAATGTGCATGGTGACACTGAGACCTCAGCCTTTGGCTCGCTGCCACCCCTTCCCAGGTACTACCAGAACATTTTAGGACTTACGCATCTGCTCTAACATTCCCTGTGTCATTTTGACCTGATACTGACTGAGATAAGGGAAAGGAACCAGCAAGATAAATGTGACCCAAAGGTTCCCTGTGGCCATGCTTACGGGCATGAAAGCAGAAATGCTATACTTGCTTCACTTCCTAGTTAGGAAAACACCTTAATCTTTTGATCATGATTTGGAAGACAGCGTGTGATTTTAAGGAATCTGTATTTCAGAACTCTGTCTTACAGTAGGTGCCTCACTTACCAGAGTCTCAGTTTCCCTGACAATTTCTGCATTCTGATCCCATGTAAAAAGGGGTTTTCTGTAATCCATGTTTTCACCCACACCCTTGTTCTCAGACAATGACTCTTGAGTCCTAAACATTTACAGAAGCCTAGGCCACTAAAGCTAGGCATGTTCTGCCATGTGGCTGGTTACCTCTGCTCAGGTTTCATGCACCTGTCCTCAGTGTCCCAGAGTGAATTCCCAACACACTTCACTCTATCCCAACATTCACTCTGTCTACTGGAACTTGTCCCTCGTCTTTCCTGCCTTTCAGCTATAGTCCAGCCGGCTGTTTATTGACCGGGGAAGAATCCATACAGTACACAAGAGACTATACCTACAGTCCTGCAAATAGAATTGGACAGCAGAGGAGAGAGGGAGCCTTTGGAGGTTCAGACAGCTGGTGCAGTCCACACACTACAAGGAGGATCTCAGACAGACATGTTGATGGAGGTGGCAGCTCACAGAGCAGTAACCCACAGTCTGCCTGCATCCCCTGCAGGCTGCAGTGTGAGGGACTGAACCTGTGACCTTGCACATGCCAGGCAGGCACTCTCCCTCTCCTCTACATCCCCAGCCCACACCAGACATTAGTAACAGGAGCTTTCAATAATCAAAATTAGCTCAGGATTCCAGTCACCTTTAAGAAATTACTGGCTGAGAGTGGTGACACATGCTCTTGATCCCAGCAATCAGGAGGCTGAGGCAGGTGGATGGATCTCTGTGATTTGGAGGCCTTCCTATTCTACATAGTAAGTTCAAGGACAGCCAGGGCTGCAATAATAAGACTGACTGGAAGGAAGGAAGGAAGGAAAGGAGGAAGGAAGGAAGGAAGGAAGGAAGGAAGGAAGGAAGGAAGGAAGGAAGGAAGGAAGGAAGGAAGGAAGGAAAATTGTTACCATGTAATATACAGAGGTTTCCATAAAAACGGTCTCTTAAGTGTTGAAGCCGATAAACTGAGAATCAGTGTGGAGAGAGGTTGCCTAATGCCCAGGAAGTGGAGTGATACTAGGCAATGAATTCACAAGACAGCACCAGTCCTTGACTGCATTCAGCTGAACACAGTGCTGGACTTCGGTTAAGGCCTGTGCGAGTCTGGGCAGTCCAGATAGACATCAGGTGGCTTGGGAACACTGCCCTGCCCTTCAGAACTCATCTCCTCACAGTCCCAGCAGGGGATGCTGACACCGTGAGTGGGCCCTGTTGATGCCCAGATCCGTGAGTGAGGTAATGCTGTAGCACTCATTGGCTCCCGTTTTGAGATTCAGTCGTCGCCTGCATCACGCATCGTAATGACCACTAAACTTCAGAAACTCTGCATGAGGTTCTTTATATTTCACTCTCTTTGCTCACATTTGCTCGGGGTTCTATTTTCTTTAGGACTAGAATATTGTGGGCAACTTAAAGTACAGAGATAAGTTTGGGGGGTAGACTTAGATCGTAAGAAATCATTCTGAAATTCATTCCCTAAGTGGAACATGGCTTTCCAGTGTTTTCCTTGGCCAGGCCTGGCATCGCGCTTTCTCCCGCAGCTTTGTGTGGGGTTTCATGAGCTTACACTTCTCATTTGAGAAATCTGTTCTGAAGACTGACTAAAGCACACTTTATGCCAAGTGCTCTCCTGATGGGTGACGTGAGCGCCTTGCCATCACTGCCAGCCGCTGACGTGTTGGTGGGGCTGTTTCGCATCCTCCCTGTGGCGACCTGACTGAAAGCACTCGGGAGGGTGTGAACGCACACCACAGTGGAGATTATTCAGTCAGCCACCTTAAGCCCTTCACCCAAGGCAGAATCAAAAGTAACAACAGTGGTGGAGTCTCCTTCAGCAGTGTCAAGCTCAGTTCCGCTTCAGGAACACCGGTTGCTGTCTTACTTTCTGCCTAGTTTAAGTTGTTGTCTGTCCAACATGCTGTTTGCTTCTCCTGTGGTCCCTCTCTGGATGCTGGCCTCTTTTCCTCTCAGAAGCTGTCACCATAACCAGGAATGAGGAGCCGGCAGAGGTCACTGGATGGCGGCAGGGTGAAAGTGTCAGGGAGAGGGTGGTCTTGTAGCCTCCCTTTCACCCAAGGACTGAAGTAAAGACGTGACATTAACGTGTGTATATCTATGTGTCTGTTCTGTGTCTTTCAGGGGGAACTTGAACGGCAGCTTTTACAAGCAAATCCAATTCTGGAATCATTTGGAAATGCGAAGACTGTGAAAAATGATAACTCATCTCGTTTTGTAAGTAGAAAAGCCCCAAAGCTTGGACTTCCTCAGATTTCCCATGAAATGTCTCCTATGACTTGAGCAAATGGATTGATAGGTCTTTTTAGATGTTAAGAAAGGCTAGTTAATGGATGTAGTAATACTTCTAGTTGCCACATTGAAAGTAATTGTAGTTGTGTTTCATTTCCTATGTTTTTATGTGGACACATGATTGTATAGGAACATTCTGCTTACCTTTTCACCTCTGCCAGGCCCTCTTTTTATGGGGTTGACATGGGTAGTGGTATGCTTGCTATTCTTATATCAACTTGAGAGGAAGGAGCCTCAATGGAGAAAATGCTTTCATAAGATTGCTGTCCAGGGAATCATATGAAAGAAGGGGAGTTAGTATGATGGGGAAAGGATAGGAGCTCCACAAGGACCAAATATATCTGGGCGCAGGGTCTTTTCTGAGACTGACATTCAACTAAGGACCATGTATGGATAAAACCTAGAACCACTGCTCAGATGTAGCCTGTGGTAGCTCAGTAACCAATTGGTTTCTCATAGTGAGGGGAACAAGGACTATTTCTAACAGGAACTCAATGGCAGGCTCTTTGACCTCCCCACCCCCCAAGGGAGGAGCAGTCCTGTTAGGCCACAGAGGAGGGCTTCGAAGCCAGTCCTGAAGATACCTGATAAAACAGGATCAGATGAATGGGGAGGAGGTCCCCCCCTATCAGTGGACTTGGAAAGGGGCACGGTGGAGATGAGGGAGGGAGGGTGGGGCTGGGAGGGAATGAGGGAGCGGGACACGGCTGGGATACAGAGTTAATAAAATGTAACTGATAAGAAAAAAAAAAAAAGATTGCTGTCGGCAAGCCTGTAGGGCATTTTCTTAATTAGTGATCGGTGTGGGAGGGCCCAGCCCACGGTGGGTGGTGCCACCCCTGGGCTGGTGGTCCTGGGTTCTCTAAGAAAGCAGGCTGAGCAAGCCATGGGGAGCAAGCCAGTGAGCAGCCCCCTCCATGGCCTCTGCATCAGTTCCCGCCTCCAGGTTCCTGCCCTGCTTGGGTCCCTGCTTTGGCTTCCCTCCGTGGACTGTGACGTGGGGAATGTAAGCCAAATAAATAAGCCCTTTCCTCCCCAACTTGCTCTGGTCCTGGTGTTCATCGCCGCAGCAGAGACCCTCAGACAAACGATGTGTGTGTTGAGTACTTGCAGGTCACTGGGTGTGGTGACGTTGGTGTCACTGTAATGAGCTGTCCTTGTTACAGCTTTGTGTCTCTGTGGGGCATAGACAGGGCGCTTCTCACTAGGATGGCGTCTGTTCACAACTTCTTTACTTTTCTTTGTTTTTGAGACAGGGTCCCTCTTGCAGCCCTGGCTGTCCTGGGATTCACATGGTAGACCAGGCTGGCTTTGAACTCACCACTGGGTTACAGTGTGTTTTCTTAACTGTTGGACTCTGCTAACCCCTTAATAGCTAAGGAATTAATGACTAAGGGGGCTTTTTTTTTTCTATTATCCAAGAAACTTAAACTTTAATGTTCAGTTATTTCACTTAGGTTGTTCAAATTTGGCTATTTTTCCCTCCTGAAGCGTTGGCGATGGTCAAGAACACCAGGAAGAGAGGCTCTTTAGTTGCAGCAGTGTCTTTGTTACCTGCTCTTTAAAACTGAGTGTGTGTGTGTGTGTGTGTGTGTGTGTGTGTGTGTGTGAGTGTGTGATATTGTGGGCTGTGTGTATGTGTTCTGGTGGTGTGGATCTTGTGACTAGTGGAAGGGACGGGGTTCAGTCGTCACAGAGGCCTAGACCGGTAAACCTGGACCTCTAGCTGTCTAGGTTGTAACCAAGAGATAAGAGATGTGTTTTTTCAAGGCTGAAAGTTCGTATCAAGACATCAGTAGGTCTGGTTTTCTGTAAGACTTCTCTCCTTGTCTTACAGATGGCCACTTTCTCCCAGATCTCCCTCTGTGTCTCAGTCTCCTTGTGTGACGACACCTGTCTGTTGACTAGGGCCCATTTCGCTTAGTCATCATTTAAAGGCCTTCGCCTCCAACTGCATCCTGAAGTGCTAGGGTCAGAACGTTAACATGAGGGGAGGTCACCGCTGTTGGTCTGTCTCAGCCTGAGCGCTCAAGTGTGACAGGCTTTCCACATTATGTAGGAAATCACGATCTGTTTGCCTGGAATATTGTTTGTTCCTAGTGAGGAACGTTTGAAGATTCGCTTAATTAAATGTTCATTTAGTAATTCCTTTAGCATTGTTTGTCCGAAGTGGGCTGAGAATGCCTGTGCCTGCATTTAGAAAAGGTCTGGGGTGGGGGGTTTTGAACTAGAGGCCTGGCCTTCCCAGAACCATCCACATTAATCTATGCCATAACTGAATCTTAAATTCTCCCTCCTGAAAAGCCTGTGTTTAGTGGGATGGGAGAAGCAGTGAGCTCCCAGTTTTGGTATGTGGCTTTTTTTTTTTTTCCGTGAAGATTTGCAAGTACAGCTTCATGGAAAATCCTTTATTTTACCACATAAATCAAGCCCCTCATTTTTTTGACACCTCCCAGCCCCACTGCCTGTCTAAATCCAGGAGAAACTGTATGATACACTGTAGTCTTATTTTTACCTAGAGAAGTTGCTACTAAAACACTATTTGTGTCTGTTGGTGGTAATTAAACTGATAGAAGAATTTACCCCCTGCCAGAGGCATGACTTCACTCCTTCTTGCATTCAGTTGCTTACAGCAAATAACCCAGAAGATACTGGTATTGTCTCACGGTCCCTGGATGTTGGAAGGTTGGTCATATCCCGGCTGGGGGTTCTGGAGCCATGCCACACAAAGCTGCCATTCTGACTAAAGCTGTCATTATGACATTGTTGGTTAGCGCTGGCATCGCATGAAGTCCTGGCAGGCTGGCAGCTCCTCCTCCGGGCGTCTGCAGGCAGCTTCTGACCAGAAGATGTATTCCCCATCAGCTGAGGTAGAAGGCCTCAGGCCTCAGCAGCTGAGCCTCTTTGGAGCTCCTGAGTGACCTCACATGGCTGCTGTTTTGCCTCGGAGGGAATGATCCAAGAGAGAAGACAGAGCCTGCTCAATGTCTTTTATGAGAGCATCTTAAAAGTTGCATTTCAGTCCTTTTTTGGTGTCCATCTTACAATCTGGCTACCCCAAATCCTTAAAGGATCTCCTTGTTGACACATAATAGGTGCTGATGTATAATTGACATTACTCTTCTTAAATTTTATTTTTACATTTTATTTTATTTTTGAGACAGGGTGTCTCTGTGTAGCCCTGGCTGTCCTGAAACTTACTCTGTTGATTAGGCTGGCCTCAAATTCAGAGGTGCACCTGCCTCCCGAGTGCTGGAATTAAAGGCATACACCACCACTACCTGGCTGTAGTGACAAGTTTGGATTTTGATTTCTTTTAAAACACAGAAATATGTTTTCATTTTAATCCCAGGTGTGGGGCTGCCTTGGACTGTGTGCAGCAGCTGGCTATGATCTGCCTCGTGCTCTAGCAAAGGTGTGGGTTTGCCAGCTGCAGATAGTTTCTGTGACTGTGTGACATTTGGAATTCTGAGAACTTTTCAGAGGCTATGGAAATGCTAGAGCCTCACAGGGTGGGATTGTTGTTCTGGGGCGGAGGTTGGTTGCAGTTGTTACAAGAAGAAAGAAATTAGATTCAAGGATCTCCTGTCTGTCCTTTCTCTCATCTAGTGATAAGGGATGAATCCAGGTGATAGGGGGATTAAAGGGTGCGAAAAAGTATCGAGGAGCAGCAACGTCTGGTTTCCCGCCCCCTAATTTTTCTAAGTATGTACCATGTACTGCTGCCCTTGGAGGCCAGCGAAGGGGCTTGGATTCCCTCTAACTGGAGTTACAGACCTGGAAGAGCAGTCAGTGCTCGTAACTGCTGAGCCACCTCTCCAGCCTCAGCGTTTCCCTTGCTAGTTCTTCACTGGGGCTCCCTAAGGGATAGTCAGCCACAGGGAGGTACCGGTGTGCTGTTGGTTTCTGTTGGGGGAGGCCAGAGAGGCTGCTGAGACCCATAATACAGCTACCCAAATGTCAGTGATGCTGAAGCTGCAGACTTCCGCTCTTGGCTGTACATTCAAATTATAGCTCAAACTAAACTTTACTTGCAAAGGACATGAGCGTGCTGGTTGGCTCTCGTCAGTTGGACACAGTGTCGCCTGGGTACAAGGAAGAGCAATTGCTTCTCTTAGACTGGCCTGTGGGCATGTGCAGGCACTCTCCTGATTACTGATGGCGGTGGGAGGCCCAGCCGAGTGGTGTCACCCCTTGGAAGGTGGGCGTGGCTGTGCAGGAAATCAAGCCGAAAGACCGGTAGACCGCGTTCCTCTGGGCTTGGCGCTGTAGTTTCTGCCTCACAAGTTCCTGCCTGAGTGATCAAGGCAATATTAATATTCTTAGATAGAATTCTCGTTCAAAAAGCAAAGCTATTTTTCCAATTTTTCACTTTTTGTACAGTCCTGGAGATTTCTTTGTTGGATGCCTGGCTTCTAAGAAGCTTTCTAATGGGATCGTAAGGGGAGCTACAGTAAAACAGCTGTCTTGATTTTAGCAGTTTCATAAAGAATAACTTTGTAATGAGTTTTGCTGCCTGAGTTCCATTCGGTTAAGGTACCCTTCCTATACTTATTCCTATGCATATTCCTCCGCCTTTGGGTGTTGCCTTTTTCCTCAGGGGCCTGAAAGTAACCAGTGATAACTCAACTTCAAATTAATTTTGAGTGCTGGTTTGTTGTGCAGCTGAATTAATTATTAAGCATCTCTTCTTTGCCCAGCGGTTGTGTCTGTGGGTGTCTTCTAGGTCTCTAAGGTTCAGCATACTCTAAATAAAAATTTTTTCGTTCAGAATTTGTTCCATTGTCTTATATCAGTAAATTAAATGGCATCAAAAAGCTACTGAAGCTTATTAAAGCAAAATAAAACAGCAAAAACTTGGGAAATCAAAATTCCTAGGAATTCAGAGCCTTCCTCGTGCACGGCCCATGGCCCAGCGGGCAGTGAACCTGGTTGGTTAAGCCTCCTGAGTGTGCCTGAGCGTGACCACGTTGCCCCCTGCCCCAGCTGTCTGAGCACCCTCTGAGGAAGCTGTTACTCTCACAGCCTCCATGTTTCTCTCAAGGCAGTCAGGGAGCCGGTTGCCCACAGTCAGTAGCAGTTGCTGTGCCTGCCGCCCCTCCCCCGGGGATGTGCACGAGCCGGGAGGGCCCTTGAGGCCGCGTGCCCTCTGCACACCTCACAGTGTACGTGATGTGTCTGTAGGATCCATTCCACCGAACGCCCCGAATGCCACTTCAGCATGCCTACTGGAGAGCCCTTTCCCGGGGACCCGCCTTCGTTCTGGTTCAAACATTAACATCCCCGACAGGCCGCGTCACGTGGTTGCTCGCTCTGCATTGCAACCTAAGAGCGCGCGTGCTCCTGTCTCAGGAGTAGTGTGGGTTGGGAAGCTCCGTGGACAGGACAGGACATCCTGAAAGTGATGTGATGCCAAAAGATGGTCCGTGTGCACAGTAAGAAGACATGCTGTCATGTTTACTGCAGTGAAAATATTGAAGCTGTAGCCTCCGAGCTTCAGAAGCCATTTGGTTCCATTTCTTTGATCTGATATAGCCAGCTAATTTCCTGAAGATATCTTTTCCTCTGAAGATGCCGGCATGTGTTCCGTGTTAAGGGATTCTTTAGGAGAGCATTACCGTATGAAAATAATCATCACAGTTAGTCCAGTGCTCTTTATGAGAAGCAGAATATGTTCCAGATGGAGGCGGTTTACGGACAGTGGCTCTCACATCGAGTCTTTGAAACAGGACTGTTGTTGGAAGCCGCAGACAGAGCTCTCGGAAAGCTGTTTGAGTGCTCTATTTCTTTACTAATTGTGTTCTGCTGTTAAACCAACCTGAGCCAGTTTAAGCGTTCAGCTCTGCTGTGCCCTCTGGTAGATAATTAGCCTCCAGTAGTTGGAGCAAGGCAGGGTGCGGGGCCTCCCTCTGGCCTGATTCCTGGATTATACTGAAATCAAATCACAGGTTTACACCCTCATGTGTGCTGCAAACATTAAAACCCTCAAGTCTTCTAACCAAAACTGTCCCTGAAAAGTTCACCAACTGTAGCTCGTGTGACAGTCTCAGATGTGACGGTCTGTTCCATAAGCTAGCATGGCAGAGCAGCACTGCGCACATTCGCCCTTGTAGAGGCTTAGTCTGAGTCACAGCTCTAGAAAGTGTGGTTTTCTGGACAGGTCGGCCTGTATCTCAGCACACTCGAGTTATCCTGGTGTTTTCGCTGTCCATTACGTTCAGTAACAGGCCACAGAGTTCACATGCAGACTCAGTGTAGCAGCAAAAGTTCTGGAGTGGTTAGGAGATTAGGATAATTGAAATACTGCCGTGGCCATCTGGCCTCTGGATTAAACCCTAGCCAGTACTCCTCACAGGACCTTCCTGTTGAAGGGAAATGGCCGCCTCCAGAATGGAACTTAAAACGGAGCACACATATGTCACCAACTTTGCTCAAGTAAAACATGGCCCAAATGTAATGGTGTTAGGTGCCAAACTAGGAAGGGGAAACAATTGCACAGTATAAAACTAGCTGCTTTTTCCCTGTAGTAACTGCTAACTAATAATTCATTCGTCTCAGTTACTCTAGATGTTTTGATAGCCACTCCTGATAAAATCTCAGAAAAGTCTGTCAGTTCAGAGCAGATATTAACTAAATAAGATGACTACATTTTTTTTCTTTTTCTTTTTCTTTTTTATTTTTTATTATGTTACATTTTATTAACTCTGTATCCCAGCTGTATCCCACTCCTTCCCTCCCTCCCAATCCCCCCCCTCATCTCCTCCCTGCCCCTTTCCAAGTCCACTGGTTGGGGAGGACCTCCTTCCCTTTCATCTGACCCTGTTTAATCAGGTATCTTCAGGACTGGCTGCAAAGTCCTCCTCTGTGGCCTAGCAGGACTGCTCCTCCCTTGAGAGGTGGGGAGGTCAAAGAGCCTGCCATTGAGTTTCTGTCAGAAATAGTCCCTGTTCCCCTTACTATGGGAAACCAATTGGTTACTGAGCTACCACGGGCTACATCTGAGCAGAGGTTCTAGGTTATGTCCATACATGGTCCTAGGTGGAATATCAGTCTCAGAAAAGACCTCTGTGCCCAGATATATTTGGTCCTTGCGGAGCTCCTGTCCTCTCCGGGTCTTACTAACTCCCCCTTCTTTCATATGATTCCCTGCACTCTGCCGAGGGTTTGGTTATGAGTCTTAGTATCTGCTTTGATACACTGCTAGGTAGAGTCTTTCAGTGGCCCTGTGCAGTAGGCTCCTGTCCTGTTACTTGTTTTCTCCTACGTCCAATGCACATCCCACTTGTCTTTTTAAGTGAGGATTGATCATCTTACCCTGGGTCCTCTTTCTTGTTTATCATTCTGAGTGAGGTATCCCAAAAGGAGAAAGACACACATGGCATATACTCACTCATATAGACCTATAAGATATGATTAACATAATGAAATCTATACAGCTAAAGAAGATAGACAAGAAAGATTACATTTTCTTTATAGAATTAAGATAGGCAATATCCAGGTTGTCCTAGGAACTTGTGTTTTCAGGCTGGGTGTAGCTCAGGTACCGCCCAGCCTTCTGAAGGCGCTGTGCTTAGTCCCTCGGCTGAAGGAAAGCGGCTCTCACAGACACGGCTCGTTGTGTGCAGACTGCCCTGGACGGCCGTGAGTGTGTCCATCAGAGTGCTGCTGCGATGGCTCCAGTGAACAGCCTCTGTGGCCTTCTCCCCTCGTTGATGAGGCCCTAGGTGAACGTTCTGAGTGCCATAATCTGCGATTCGTGGAGATAGTATGTTTAGCGTGGATTTCTTCACGTAATAGTTAAGAAATAAAGGACCCACTCTAGTTTCTCAGTTTAGTCTGGATTTGTGTTTCACTAGAAACAGTCATTTGGAATGAGCTTCTGTGTGTGTGTGTGTGTGTGTGTGTGTGTGTGTGTGTGTGTGTGTGTGTGTAATACTTTTTAACTCACAGATTCTGTCCACCTTCTACCGCCAAAGGCAAATATCATCCCTTACACCCCGGGTTCTTGGCAGACTCACCTGGAATGGTGGCGCATCCTCTGACCTCTTCACCTAATTTTCTGGGACAATCAATGTTGACAGCTTAACATTGAAATTTAAGTTTTTGTGTTATTAGAGGATATTCAGTAAAATGTTTTTTGAGTTTTAAATGTTCATTTTTTTTTTCATGTTAGAATCTTTGGCTCCATCTTGTATAATATCTGCACATAAATACCATTTGGTTTAAGAGTGGGTAGTTTTTCAACTTTAAAAATTTGTTGTTTCATATTTTTGAGGAAGAATCAACTCTGCTACTTTGCATGTACTGGTTTTTAAAATGCTAGTTTCTTTTGAGGGCCATATAGAAAAAGCGAAAGGGGAGGGGACATTCCAGTCCCTTTCCTTCCTTCACTCCTGCATCCTGGCCTCGCTGGAGTCCCTTCTCTGACTCTCTTAGATCTTTTGATTTGCCCCAAGGATCTTTCTCTGGCCGGCATTGTAATGGCTGGGGTGACCGTGGGCCCAGTCAGGAAAAGAAGACTGAGCTAGGGAACTGACGGGGAGATGGAGCACTCCGGGCTGGAAGCGCCAGTGCTAACACGTAGGTGACCCCACCACTCAGTTATTTCAGAACATTCCCTCACAGGGCAGCAGGTAGGAAAGCCCAAACCTGAATTTCTTCCATTTCTCTTCAGACTCTTACCCTTTCCCCAACCACCCATTTCCTCTTCCCAGAAAACCTGTCTTCTCGGTCAACCAGCTTCCTCACTTTACCCTCCAGCTCCATCCACATTATCCTGAAAGCGGCATGACTTCATTCTTCTTCCTGCTCGAATAAAACTCCGCCGTTAGCACATACTACATATCACACACACAGTATGCACACACATCTGTCGACAGGCACCTAGGCTGATTCCGCATCACGCCCTGTGGATACCATTGTGATAAACATGGGCACGAAGGCGGCCCTTGAATGTGACCTCACTTCCTCTGGGCGCGTGCCCAGGCCTGGGTGCACAGAATCCTGGGGCGGTGCTGTTGCGCACTCAGGGAAGAAGTTCCACATGATGGTGAAACTGGAAGTTCGTGTTCCGGGATATAGCGAATTTGTGAGTGCACTGTTTTCCCACGTAGGAATCGTGTCGAGATAAGAGGCCTGAACCAGAGTCAAGTGCTCGGGCGGTGCTGGCAATGTGTGCTTTGTAGCCTTGGAATAGAACACTGTCTTTTGACTACTGTCTCTTAAAATAGCAGCTCTTAATTAACTCAGTGAGCTGTTAGATGGATGGAACAGCTGTTTAAGATTTATGGCGGATTTTAACCCTCTTTTATAACATCAGGACCCAATTTTACTTTGATTTTTTTTTTTTTAACAGTTAACTATCCATCTGGCGTAATGGTTTAATTTTTTTCCTTCTTAAGGGAGGATGGGGGTTCTTCCCAGCAACAAAGACAAAATAAACTTATCTTTAAAGTGGAATAAAATGCACTGTCTTGTAATTACCATATGGATCTACTGGACCATTTTCTAAACCCTAGAAGCAGATGGTGTGTTAGTGATCTCATTCTGTATTAAAACATTGTACTGATTCATCTTCCAAAGAGTTGGATCATTGTTTGTAAGTATTACCAAAAATACTAAAAAGATTAAAATAACAGTTGGAAATGTAGCATGTCAAGACACTGAGTTCAAGCCCCGCCCCACCCCGCCCTCCAACGTTTAAAATGATAAGAGTATAGGATAGCCTGTAACTCCAGCTCCTGGGGATCTGACAGCTTCTGCTGGCCTCTCTGCACACGCAGTGCTCCTAAAGCCGTGTAGGCACATACATATGCAAATAAACAGATTTTAAAAGGGTGCGATTACCTGGGCAGTTGCTGTAGTAACGTTTTTTTAAGTTGGCCTTTGTCTGAGTTACCATTGCACTGCTGTAAGGAAGCACCATGGCCAAGACAACTTATAGAAGAAAGCATCTAATTGGGGGCTTTCAGTTTCAGAGGGTCGTGTCCTGGCGGGGAGCAGGGTGGTGGGCAGGCAGGCATGGAGCTAGGGCAGGATCTGGGAACTCCCACTTGAGCTGCAAGTCGGAAGCAGAGAGAGAAAGCAAGACTGGGCCTGGTGTGGGCTCCTGAAACGTCCAAGCCCAGCCTGGTGACACCCTCTTCCACAAGGCCACAGTTCATGGTTCTTCCCCAACAGTCCACCAACAAGGGACTAAACACTCGACTGTGTGAGCCTCCGGAGCCATCCTCATTCAGACCACCACAGCCGTTTCTCAATATGTAAAAAGTGGGAAAGACACTGGAGAGAGACACCTTTCCTGTAGCCCACTTTTAGCTTTCCAGGAACACAGTTGAAAAAGCCAGAAGTGCCGTCCGTGCGCTCTCGTACATAAATGTGAGTGATAAGGTTCACCGAACAGATGCCGAAGGCAGCTGTACATGTGTTCCGTATAGCCACTAATCAAATCCTCTCCGCCCCCAGCTTTGGGGCTGGCTCCCCCAGGGTGGCTGCTGGGACCTTGCCGACGAATGCCAGAGTTCCCAGGTGTCCAGGTTCTTAGTTCTGGAGCAAGGCCTTCCCAGTCTCCGCTCGTGTTCCTGCTCTGTGGAGTGTCTGATCTGGCCTCTTATATGTTAAAACTACAGTAAGCTACACCCAGATTTATCTTTGTCTCCATTTCTCATTTTTAAGCTGTCTTTACCAGCTTGGGCACTTGGTGTAATGAAACTATCCAAAGAACTAGGAAGCGAGCCTGTTTTCTCTTTCTCCGAATGTTCTCGTCCCTCTGTCTGTCTGTTGGTCTGTCTATGGCAGGAATGGGGCCTGTCAACCCAGCTTGTGCTTGTTCAGCCAATATTGTGGTGCCGAGCCTTACCCAGACTTTTCTCTCCCGGGGTTATGGAAGACGCTCAAGGTGCCAGGCGTATGGAAAACATTCAGCATTTTAGAAGAAATTACTTTTCTTATGTCTCTTCGTGTTCCCTCATTCCCCACTTTTTAATGGATTTCTGTTTTCTCACAAAATAATCTCTAGTATTTAAAACTTCAAACGTAACAGTTAAAGTCTAGTTGTGATGTTCCTCCAAGATGCCTTCTGTCTCAGACTACTTAGAAAAGCTTTCAAGTTCTCACTGGCTGAGGCTACCTTCCCTGTGCCCCATCCCCTTACACGCACACACACACACACACACACAAGATTTTTCTAATTTTTTTCCCACTTACACGTGCATATCTGGGCATGGATGCCTGTGGAAGCCAGAGGAGGCTGCTGGGTCCCTGAAAATGGAGTTGTGGGTGGTTGTGGACCTGTGTGGGTGCTCCAACCAAACTTAGGCCGTCTGAGCAGTAGGCGCGCAGTGAGCGCTGCATTGGTCCACCTTATCAGTTTCTGGCACAGTCTAGGACAGTGGTCTCTCTATCGAGAATTTACACTGATGAGGGTTTTTTGTTGTTGTTGTTTTTGTTTTTTGGTTTTGTTTTTTTGAGGCAGCCCATATTGTCTTGTTTTACTATAATGCTCAGGTCCTCTGTCTTACTCATCTCCAGTTTTCTCTCTCTATTTTCAGGGCAAGTTTATTCGAATCAACTTTGATGTAACCGGCTATATTGTTGGGGCCAACATTGAAACATGTATCCTTTCTCACAGTTCAGTCCAAAATAATAGCTTCAGTTTTTGGCAGCCTTTAGTCATGATATCATACCTAGTGGGAGAATTAAGCGACATTGTGACACACGCAGGTGCTTTCAGTTACTGATTATCAGCTCCAGAATGGCATGGATAATTTTGCTGTTGTTCTCTAAAGCCAGCCACAGAAGCTGGGAAGATGGCTCGACGGTGGACAGCTCATTGCTCTTGCAGGGGACACCGGTTCCAGCATCCAGGTCAGACAGCTCATGACTGCATGCCACTCGGTTCCCAGGGGGCTGGTGGCCTCCTGTCCTCCGTGGCCTGCACAGGGTTCTCAGGAACTCACACAGGCTCCAATGTATACTCATAAAAGTAAATAACACATCTTAAAGACAGGCACAGACTTGTGGGCCTGCGTGTAGAGACTCCCACAGCTGTGGTGTAGACTGGACGGCTGTGGTTGTTTGGCCACTGTTTACCACTTTCTCTTTCTTTAAATGCACATCGGTATTTTGCCTGCCTATGTGTGTATGAGAGTGTTAGAGTCCCTGGAACTGGAGTTACAGACAGTTGTGAGCTGGAATTGAACCCAGGTCCTTTGGAAGAGCAGCCAGTGCTCTTAACCGCTGAGCCATCTCTCCAGCCCCCTACCATGTTCTTATGACAGGCCATGCCTCTACTTAATGAGACAAACCTATGAAATTATGGAGTTAAGTTTTATTTTGTGTTAATACAGTAAGAGCAAAACAGAACATGACAGATGTATAGAATAATCCTAAGAAGCGTCATTGTATAGGTGGCCCGAGGGAACAATAGGTGGATATGAAACAAGTTTGGGGCGGCTGGGACACAGCTCAGTTGGTAGAGCATTTGCCTAGCCTGAATCTGATCCTATCCTAAAAAACTACCGTTTGATGAGTGAGGTAGCTTTACCATGTAGTAACTGTCTCCTGGCTCACTTCTCTGTGCCTGTTCCTTAGTTGTAAACGTGTGATATTCTGGTGATGTATAGCCTCTACTTTAATCAGCCACATTCCGTTGTTGGTCGGTAGCTTTCTTGCCTTCCTGTGTAGTTCTGTGTTCTTTTATCACAGCCTGTGGCGCTGTGTGGCGGGTAGAGTAGCGCTGAGGTTGAGGATACTCCTGCGACCCTTCAGTTCCCTCCCAGCCCAGCGAGTCAAGCAGATTGGCAGGAATCATAGGCTGCCCCTTCTCTACAGAGTTCTCTTCTTTAGAGTGCTTCCCTGCGAGCTGCTGCGCAGCCAGGAAGGCAGGCTGTGTGGGGCACTGCACGGAAGGCCCATCCTTAACCGTCTGCTCAGACCTCCTGGAGAAGTCGCGTGCTGTTCGTCAAGCCAAAGATGAACGGACGTTTCACATCTTTTACCAGTTGCTCTCCGGAGCAGGGGAGCACCTGAGGTGTAAGTAAGGGGGTTCCCCTCTACATTCAGTTACCTTTTTCACTGTTGAACTTAAGAGGCAGCTGTGAATTTTGCCTTGTTAGCTTTTGAGATTTTCTTTAAGTAAAATTAGATTTGGACATGGAGGCACACACCTTTTAATTCCAGGACTTGAGAGGCAAAGGCAGGAGGAGCTCTGTGAGTTCGAGGCCAGCCTGGTCTACATAGAGAGTTCAGGCCAGCCAGGGCTACACAGTAAGAGGAGAATACATGGAGCTAGAAATTGAGTAGGGGAGCCTGCAAGGAGTCAGAACTCAGTTATACACAGTATTGCTAAAAAGAAACCAAATACTCAAGATGAGACATTTGAAGAGAATAAATAAGTCTCCGGAGTTTTCATCTGCAGACAGGTAATGACTCTGCAATAGGAATTGATCAAAAGATTGTCAAAGTGTTGAAAGAAGGTGGGGGGAAGCAAACAGTGAGAAGCTCAGTGTGGTATAGTTAGAATCGGAAAGGAGTGGTCTGTAGGGATTCTCTACAGAGGAGAAAGAGAGCTTAGTGGGGCGGCGGGGCAGCGGTAAGCGGCCCCGCCTGCTGTGTTCTGTCACTAGTAAAGAACATCCCTGAGCACCTTTGAGTGTACTCGCCAAAAGAGCGGTCTGGCAGGGCTCCTGTAGAATGAGTGGCTGCCGGGGGCAACCCTTAGCCGCCTGTCTCTGGTGGCGGTATAACCACTGAGCAGACCGGCCAGGGGCTTGGGCTGCCTCCAGGGAGAGCCTGTGTTAGCATGTACACGGCGCGTCCCCAGCATCACAGCTGCCCTGCAGGAAGCTTCTTGGGGCTGCACAGGGCTCGGGGGCCTGACCCCTGCTGCCGGATATTGAGTTCATGGAAGTGTTGCTGTAGACCCCAGGGGAATTGCTGTACGCTACCTGCTGAGATCAAAATACAGACTAAGAGCTGCGGAGCTTTCATTCAAGTGATGGTGAAAATATTTACATCTGGAATTATTACTTGTTTCTCTGCCACCCGGTTTCAGATAGGAAACTGTACAAACCACCACAAACGAAACAAAACAAGCGAAAGCCTGCAGGGTATTAACCATGTTCGCCTCTTTTTCCTTCACTGAGACAACACTGGGGAACTGTACACTTGACAGTGTATGAAGGAAGGGAGCTCTCGCCAGTGATGGTCAGACGGCAAGCCCCCTCCTGAGCTCCCCGTGTCTGGAGGGAGAGTGTTCCTGCCTGTAATTACATTTTCCTCATTGTGTTTTCTTTCAGCCGACTTGCTCCTTGAAGGTTTTAATAACTACAGGTTCCTCTCCAACGGCTACATTCCCATTCCTGGCCAGCAGGACAAGGATAATTTTCAGGAGACCATGGAGGCGATGCATATCATGGGCTTCTCCCACGACGAGATTCTCTGTACGTGGGTTCTAAGACCGCGCTTAGCTGTTAGCGTTCCCGGGAACTCGGTACAAACAATTCAAGATAGACAGCGGGGAAGGGAGTCAGAGCTGCCTTAGTTTCATGAAGAATTACAAAACATTGCATGGAGCCAGCTCTTCACACCATGTAAGGTAGGGTGTTGTCCCTGCTGCGTTTTGATTGATTTGTCGTCTTTTCTGTTTATCGCTTTCCAGCAATGCTAAAAGTCGTGTCTTCAGTGCTGCAGTTTGGAAACATCTCTTTCAAAAAGGAGAGAAACACCGACCAGGCTTCCATGCCGGAAAACACAGGTAAACAAAAGAACGCACTTTTCCCTGTTTGCTCTGGCTGGGGCCTGACGTGGGTCTCCCTGTGCACTTGAGCCTGGCCTCAGACCTCAGTCCCCTGCCTCACCTCCTGTGTGCAGGGATGCAGTGCGCCACACTCACTGAAAGTCTAAACACTGGTCGTGATTGGGCAGAGGTGCACACCTTTAAACCCCACCACTCGGGAGGCAGAGGCAGACAGATCTCTGTGAGTTCCAGGCCAGCCTGGTCACATCACTCACCATTGAAACAGTCTTTTTGGGGTAGGAGGATGGCTCATTTGCTAACATGCTCACTATGTAAGCATAAGGACCGGAGCTCAATCCCCAAACCTACAGGAAACAGGTGTGGGCCACACACTTGTGATCAAGCAGTGTGGATGATGGGGGTCCCTGGGGCTCCTGTCCAGCCAGCCTAGCCTTGTCCGTAACCGCTGGGTTAGTGAGAGGTCCCGTCTCAAAAGTAAGGTGGGCGGCACCGGAGTAACAGCACCCAGCACCCGAGGGTGCCCTGTGGCTTCCATGTGCACGTGCACACGTGCACACGTACATAAACATGAACACATGCCAAAAACATATCCCTCTCTTGGTAGCCCCTGGAGGTTTTGTAATTGTTTATTTCTGCGTGAACCCTGAAGGAATGGCTCGCCTCTGTATCGTGGTCACTATTTTTGTTTATTTTTGAGGCAGAATTTATCTGTGTTGCCCTGGCTATTCTAGAACATACGTGTAGACCAGCTGGCCTCGAATTCCCAGGTATCCATTTGCCTCTGCTTCTGAGTGCTAGGACTAAAGGCGTGCGCCACCTTACGGAGGTCATGGTCACCATTTCTTGACCAGGAAATGGGCCGTCTTCCTAGAGCTTTTGGCGACTAGGACCCTTTGTGCCATAATCCAGTCACTTAGCTATATTAGCAGAAGGGTGCGTGCGCCTCCCACCCGGTCATATCCAACTCAGTGGAGTGCCTAAGATTTAAGGTGAGACATACAGTTTGGATCTTGAACCAACCCATAGATGGACAAGGCGCTCACTCTTCTAGAAGGCCAGGAGGGCAAAGGCTCACTGTCTCTCTGGATCCATTACTGATTCAGAAGAACAGCAGGCATTTCACCAGACTTAGACATTTGTCACACTCGGAGAGCTGAGTTTCTAGCATTTTCCAGTGCTTAAATGCCATGACGGGAGCGTTTAGGAATCTTTCGCACTTCAGTTGCACAGAAGCTCTGCCACCTGCTTGGGATGAATGTGATGGAGTTCACCCGCGCTATCCTCACCCCCCGGATCAAGGTCGGCCGAGACTACGTGCAGAAAGCCCAGACCAAAGAGCAAGTGAGTCCGGGAGGGGTGGTCCTTACAGGTGTGCTGCCATGCTCAGCTGTGATGGGCTAGCCTTCCACCACACTGAGGTAGTAAGCGCATATAACTGTAACCATCTTGAAGCTAAATGAGTTTTTTGGTTTTTGGTTTTCTGTAGTGATTTGCTTTTTTTTAATTCAAGGAATTTTAAATTGATTTTTTTGTAAGTAAAATTGAAATGTCATCTCCAGTTGTCCCCTAGCTGATAAATAATTTGACTGAGAAGTCTTGACAGAGGTCACCACTGCGCTGTATTTTTTCTGGATAGTATAGCAGCAAGAACAGAGGGTCCGTGTCTGCTGTTTAGTTGTGATGGTTTTGATTAAGAAAGTTCGAAGGTGATTTTTTTTTTCAGGGGCAAAGTGCCAAAAACCAGGCTAATAAGACAGGTGCAGTTGCCCCAGGTTCTAATACCAGGGGTAGGGGGTGGGGGGGAGGATGCCTGACCATGAGGTGACTGGCCGCAGTTCTCATTACGTGTCCTAGTGCATCTCTTGAGATGTAGGTGTAATTAAGCAGTCGATGCCATTTCAGGTGTTTGCATTCTGTGTGGCATCAACATGACTGCTCCAAATGTTTTGTTGAGGCTTCGCCCTGCTAAGAGTTGATGTCTAATTACAGGCAGATTTTGCGGTGGAAGCGCTAGCAAAAGCTACCTATGAGCGGTTGTTTCGCTGGCTCGTTCATCGAATCAATAAAGCCCTGGACAGGACCAAACGCCAGGGAGCTTCTTTCATTGGGATCCTGGACATCGCTGGTTTTGAAATTTTTGAGGTACTCCTCCCTTTTGTTCTTTTTTTCTTTCTGTTCATTCTCCCAACAAACTTTAAGGTTCATTTATGTGTGAGGTTTAGTGCCAGGCGGTCAGAAATAAGCAGGTGCATTCCTTGTTCTTTGATTAGAGTCAGACAATAGACAGCAGATAACCACTTGGCTCACAAATTTGTGCACAGCAGTGAAAGAGCTGTGACACAGAGCTGGGAGCCATCCGAGGCTGCGTGTCTAGGAAGAGTCTGCATTGGTGCTCAAGTGTGCGTGTGAGTTCGGGTGTTAGACAGTCTCGAGCTGCCCTCTCAGAAAGCCTTTCTTTTTGGGTACAGAGTCCTTAGTGGCTCTGTGAGGGAGACTATCAAGGTGAGAGGTTGCTGTGATGCCCTGTGTCTAGGTATAGTTGACCGAAGGAAGAGGGAGGCCAGTTGAGCCGTACCGAGGAGGCCGGGGTAAAGGCCAGAATGAAGAAAGAAAGAAATAGAACCACGAGGGCTGGAGAGATGGCTTGGCAGCGACACATACACAGGACCCAAGCTGGGCTCCCGGCACCCACAGGACGGTTCGCCACCATCAGTGACTCCAGTGCTGCCACCTTTCCTGGCTAACTCCTAAGCTTCCTAAAGCAGATGTTCTGTTTCTTATGGCGTTGGTCTGCTTATAACTAAGCCTCGTCGTTCGTAGTGCCTGCAACTTAAATACCTCAACAAAGCCTTTGGAGTTGTTCTTTCAGCAGGCCGCACCTCTCAGGATTAGCCAAACCTCGTGGTAGACACAGCAGCTAAGAAAAACAAAATTTCGTAGCCATATGAAGCTTACTGCTTTGTTTGCTGGGCTTCAGAAGCTGTAATTATGTTTATTAATTAGAATTTAATCAGAAAGGCCACATTCCCAAAGGAGCAGCACTGCTGGAAAGGGTGGGTCCTCACCTGGTGCTGGCCCGTAATCTCCGCCTTTGGAAGCTGTTCCCCCGGCACAGAAGGGTCATGCTGGACGTTAGAAACTGGCTCTTGCCGTTAGTTGAATCCAGTATGTGTGAGCCTAAGGTTTTTGGGTGCCATCTTCTCCCTTCTGGCCGAGGCGTGAGATCTGGTAAGCCGTAACCGTTGCACCGTGAGACACTGTTGCATGCGCTTGAAGAGAACCTTCTGCGGAAGGCAGGTCGGAGCCTCTCACACAGGGCTGAGAGGACACCGAGTTTACCAGACACACTCTGTCTGCTATGTCACTGAAAGTAATACAAATAATGTAGTAAATACAAATAAGTAAAAGTGAGGTGGTTTTGTATATTGATAGAGAAGTCAAGAAACAGCATTGAAGTAAGAGAATTAAGGTCACATACATTTTTGACTGCATAGACTATTTCTAGAAAGGTCACACGAAGCGAGTGATCCAGCTGAAATGAAATAAAGTTTATATCAGCGTAGCTCTGTCCATCTAAAATTAATGCGATTAATTTTAGGTCTTGCCAGGCAGCTGTGCCACACGCATTTAATCCCTGCACTGGGGAGGCAGAGGCAGGCGGACCGCTCAGCTTGAGGCCAGCCTGGTCTACAAAGCAAGTCCAGGACAGCCAGAGCTGACAGACAGCCAGAGAAACCCTGTCTCAAAAATAAAAAACCAACACGAACAAAGCAGGTTTTGCCATGGTGATGTGCCTGAGGGGTGGAGAGCATGCTTCCCATGCTTGCACTCTGGGGTCAAACACCAGCGCTGCGATTTATGACTTTAAAGGAGAGCTGTGGCTGGAGAGATGGCTCAGTGGTTAACACTGCTTGCTGTTCTCCCAGACCCAGGGCAGGTCTCAGCCACCAGTAACTCCATCTCCAGGTATCTAAGAGCCCTCTGAGCACCTACACCCACATGCACACACACACTCTCTCACTCACTCTCTTGTTCATTAATAAAATCTTTAAAATATATTTGGTAGTTTAAATATAGATATTCATTTTTTAAAAAATCTGTTGCGTGTAACTGAGAATAATAGCATGTTTAAACCCAGAGGCAAAACGAAATCCATTTATATAGACAAATGTACATGTAACTTGTCCTTGTGTGACTTAGCAATATTACAGTGTCAGAAGGCGAGCAGTGTGCCCTTCCAGCATGACCTCGCTCTCAACAGCAAACGAGCCTCCTGGGCTGTGGGATACTGAGCAGCCTTTCCAAGCCATAAATCTATCTGTGCAGATTGATTCAGCCTCCCTAATTGAAAGCCACTTTATATAATGAAAGAGGTCATTTATGGGTGACCAGGTAGAAACAGAATATGGGATGTACTTACAGGATGGCTAAATTAAGAAAATTCCAGGTCTACTCTGCTGAGCAGAACAATCGGGAAGGAGGGAGCATGCGCAGCAGAGTAAAGGCGATGGTGGTAGTGAGTGAGGGATGCTGGGACTCATTTTATCACAGCAGGGCTGTGTCCCAGTGCTAAGGAGAAGGACCTCACAGAACAGCACTCTGAAGCCTAGCATGCGCTGAGGATGTGTGTCAGGCTGTGCTCCCAGCAACAGTCCACACGCTGCCCTTAGAAAGAGTTCCCTCTCTGCTCACAGTCCGCTGGCTGACCCAGGATGCCCTGGGCCTCCTGCCCTCTCGAGGCTCTGTTGTTGCTCTTCTCCCTCCTCACCTTCTTTTTAATTTCTTTTCCTTCATCTTTCATTAGGAAGCACTGAGATGTGTGGTAATGTGATATAGCTAGCTATTGTTCTTCCTACCTTTTCTCTCTTTTTTTTTTTTTTTTTTTTTTTTTTTTTTTTTTTTTTTTTTTTTTTTTTTTTT